>CM053595.1:173053320-173068696 GCA_028646575.1 Pseudocheirus occidentalis
ACTGGGAAATAATACATTCAGGGATGGGGGCAGAGAGCCCCTCCCTTCCCTGCTAGGAAGCTAGAGGGGTGTTGGAGGAGGGCATAAAAGGGAACAGATTGTGGGAGGGGCCTTACAGTGGGATCAATGTTCTGGGCTGGGGGGTAGGGGCAAAAAGGGGGGAAAATCTGTAACTCAAAACCTTGTGGAAATGAATGATGTAACCAAGAAAATAAATTAAAATTAAAAAAAAATAAAATAAAAGAGAACTGTTCCTAGAATTCATACACTCTCAACATCAAAATATATAGTTTTCCTGAGACATCTATACTGGATATTAATCTTTATTTCCTTTTTATGAGGGAAAAGGGTATAATTTTTCTTTCCTTCCTTCTTTCCTTCCTTCTTTCATTCCTTTTCCAATTTTCATTTTGGAAAATTCTGAGCATAAAATTAGCCTGGTTTGATTTTTCCTCTTAAAAACTCATTCTTTGTTGAACATATGCAGACAGCTTGTAGAGTGAATATGTGCATGTGTATGTGTGTATGCATACACACATTTACACACACATATGTGTGCTCTATGTATGTGCATGCCTATATACATATGTGTGTGTTCCTATATCTATGCATACATACATGTGATAAGAGAATCTCTGACAGCTTTCTTATTGACACTTACTTGAGATAAGTATGTGACAATTAGCTACACCATATCAAATCAAGCTTGAGATATCAACTAGAGGTTCAGTGTTAACTTGCTAGTTTCTTGTTTTACCTGAGATAGATATTCACCTTCTGCCATCTGTTCTTTGATCTATCCATCATTATTTTCTCTTATTTGCTTTTTGAAATTCCATCACGCACATTCTGCTTGCATAACCTTTGTATCCAGTGAAGCCTGAACTCTGAGCATAATAAACTTTGGTGGTTTATTTTTCTCTCTTTATTTTTGATCGTATAGTAGGCAACATTACATAATCCATGGATCTTAAGACAATTTAGTCACAATTATTAGTGAACCATATGCGACAGACTGGTTGGATCAAGACAGCCTTTTTTAGTTCAGTAACATAGTCCACAGAAAATAGATTTTACTTTGAAAGACTTACCAGCAGAAAAAGTTAACTGCCTCTTAAAGTTGCTCTCCTATTTAGAAAATCACAAAGACAAGTCAGTGTTTAGTGCACTTGCCCGGGTTGTCTGTTTATCTCTTGAACCTGAAAAATGACATAAACCACTGGACTCTGGAGTAGCCAGTCTGTCAGCTGTTGAACTGAATTACAGTATCATGCTCATCAGAAATAGAAAGTAATGACTGGGCTAAGAAACTTTTGAGTCTTATCAAGAAAGCCTCCTGTGTTTTTTTTTCCCCTTTTATTCTGCATGAGTACTACTAGGCTAGAAATCATCTGAATCCTGTGCCCTTTTATTTTCTAAAGGTAAATAAGCAAGAGACAAGTTTGTCATTTTGTCTGCCTGTCATGGGTAATTACTGTACTGTCTTGGCCATCCTCCCTGTCTAAATTCCTAGGAAATCTTGGTCTGGTCTGGTGTGGCCTGATAGAAAACTTGAGCAGTCAGTAAGAGTCCCTATCACTACTGATACAAATCTAACGCCTCAATTTCCTTCGAGTAGTCAATGACTGGCAACTGCAGTCTGATTCTGGTAATTCTGGTTTGTGGAAATTTTCCTATAGATTCAAAAGTTAAATTAGTCTTGGTCATATCTCCTTCTGCTATGATATCTGGTCAATTTTTCTTTCCTAGACGTACACCTTTAGATTGTGTTTTGACTTTTGACTAAATAGAAGAAAGTTCTCTTTAAAGAAGTCTGGGCAAAGTCTGGCTTTGATATTATTGTGAAAAAATCTAGATGGGATTAACTTCTGCAACTTGAGGTTCTCAGACCTGAGTAGGATCTTTTGAATTTGAAACATTGCCTCTGATTTCTCTACTGTCTACAATTATTGCAACTATGATGCTAAACTTAGCTTCCCAATAAAAAAGAACTTTTATTTACCTTTGATTAAATATTCAGTAGGACATAACTTTTAAGAAAAGGTAGGAAAAAACTGGGAACATTTTCTATGGAGAGTTTCAAAGCTTTCAAAAATGTAATAATTTCTTTTTTTGTTGTTGTTACTAATTCTGGCCAGATCGACAATTCAAAAAGATAAAATGAGATAATACAAAAAAAGATCGCCCTTTGCAGAAATGTATAGAATCACAAACTATTTAGAAACTATACTTGTGAGCTGAAAAGAAATTTGTAAGTCAAATTATGGAAGTCTGCAAGATCCTAATGAGTTTGGGGGTTGTAATTCTTTAAGACTTTTTCATACAAACCTCTGTCATTTTCTTTGTTCCCTAGATAATGACAAAAAATAAAACCAAAAGTTGTTTCTAGCAGAAGCAAATACACACACACACACACATAAAGTTTTTAATAATTTTCAACCTTCTTTGATGCTTAAGAACTACCCATTATTATTTCCTTTCCATCTTGAAAATATTTGTTTAAGTAAGGAAGCAAGTAATTTGAGAATAAACAAGATTTAATTTTAGGATATTTTTACCCTACCACTGTGTTTCTTTTGTGAATCATTTAACAGAATTTATTTGCTTAGGTAAATTAGAACAAAATCAACAAAAAACAATTGGAATAGACTGTAGGTAGTCTTTTATAAAGTAAAGAAAGGCCTCTTCCAATATAGAATCTGTGGTCTTATCATGTTCTTGAATAAAAATAGGATTTAAAAAAACTAACACATTAAAAAGCTAAATGAAATGAAGCTATTGCTATAGAGGGATGAAGCATTCATATTCTGATGTGGAGG
Organism: Pseudocheirus occidentalis; assembly: GCA_028646575.1. Lineage (NCBI taxonomy): Eukaryota > Metazoa > Chordata > Mammalia > Diprotodontia > Pseudocheiridae > Pseudocheirus > Pseudocheirus occidentalis. The sequence continues at coordinate 173,056,140 of CM053595.1, forward strand.
ATGATGCAAGTGTCATCGCACATGCTTAATATCATCATGGGTGGCACAGGGATTTAAAACAATACAAAGAAACTGTCAGTAGTTTTGTTGGGTTTTGATGATTTTTAAAAAATAAAGGAAAGGTAGAAGAAAAGGAAAAAAAAAATTTCTCCTGAAGATGTAAGTTGTCTGGAAAGCTCTTCAAATTTAATGCAACTGAGCTATAGACTCCCTATTGGTCTGAGTCCCCAGCTGCATGTAGTCTTTAGCCTCTTGTCTGTGGGCTGAATACACAACCCCCCCACTCCAAGGTCAATATATATATAGCTTTTATTATTGTGCCTTAACCTGTATACAGCTTCAGTTTGAGTCTTAGCTGGATTTGCAATGGCTGCTTGTGCTAGGACGCAGCTGAAATTGTCCCTCTTCCTAGTCTACCCTTAGTTTGTCTCCTCAGTCCATAGTGAACTCAGCTGCCATTTGGTTACTATTCCTGTTCAATACAAGGTAACTTGTCAGATTGATCCCCTACTGGATCTGCTACTGTTCCTTCTCCTGGAACATGCTCAACAGGTCCAGTTTAGGTATCATGCTAGATGAAAGGAAGTTTAAGGAAGTTTTAGGCCCCATGAAAATAAGCATAGGATAAGAAGATTTCCTTGCCTGTAAATTGGTGAATTCTATTTAAAAGAGTGCTTGCTATAATTAGCTTTAGGATTTCTCATGATTTCTGAGTTTTAATTTGGCAATTTAGATATTCTTCTTGATATAGGAATGTATCTGGAATCATGTAGAATGATTTAAATTTGACAGTTTTATATTCAGTTATGATTACCAAATGGAGAGTATAGAAATAAATTTGCAGTATGAAATTTTTTGAATAAAGCATTTAAAAATTCTTTCATTGTAGGACCAATAGAAAACCATATCCTAATCTTTATATATGAACTATATAATTATGATTTCATTAAAATATTAAAAGGATTATGTATGCATTTCCTATATTTCAGAAAAGCTGAAAATATTCCCCAAACAAAATTTAAGACGGCCACATTAATCTTTGGCAGTATACTTACTGAAGGTAGGGTCTAAAATTTGAAGTACTGGCAATGAATGATTCTTACAAAAGTCAAACTTCCATATGGTATTTACATCTATAAATCCAGATTTGATTTGATAAGTCCTAAACAAAATCATAATACAGTCTCCTTTAAAGTGAAATATGTTTTTCCTATGAAGATGATAATTGTATTTGGCCCCTTATAAGTAAAATAGGCCCTGGTGGAAAATGCACATAAATTTGGAATTAATATAAAATGTCTATAGTCTGCAAGAATAAGGAATATAAGTACAACATTTCTAACAAATTTAAACCATATTAAGTTAACTGGGAATGTCCACATACCTTTATATTGTCTTATCACTAACAAATTTTCCTTTTTTTTGCTCTTTTTTTGCTCTATGTGTGGCTGTTCACACATGCACATATACACATGCATGTGCACATATGTCTAAATACATATTATATATATATATATATATATATATACATACATACACACATACAACTTTTTAACATGTGGTTTGTCTTGCAGGAAACCGGAGTTTAGATATCACAGGGGATGGAAGGGGCATGATTGCTCATTTTAAATTGAAAGGAAAACTAGCTTAAATCTAAAGTCACTCATGTGAAGATACAAGGATCCTTTTTATGTAAAAACTATTATAGGACTAGAAAAAACATGTGTTCATAGATAATGTAGAGTTTCTGGAGCAAGCCAGTGAAGGAATACTGGAGGTATTATGAAGGAGTATTTAATAAGCTGACAAATTCTTGACAAAGCCTTCTACATGAAGAGTTCCTGCACTTGGCTGATTTTCTGGATTAAGTGGAGAAGTTTTAGATTCACTACCTAGCATTGTGCATGGAAAATAATAGGTAATTAATAAATGTTAATTTATAGAATAATTGACCAATCAAGGTCTAGAGCTAAGGTATAGTAAGGTATAAAGCAATGATGGAAAGGAGCAAACCCAAACCTTGCCTTTGCTGATACTATCAGTTTTGTAGTCTATGAATGTCCAAAGACAGGGCTTGATATTCAATTAACTTTGCTTCTGTTTCCCCCTTTTTAGTGTACTTACCTGGGTAGGACTAAAAGCCTGGAGAATAGTATATGCCTCTAGAAAGTTGGTACTCAATTGAAAGGAAAAGTTACTCAGTCTCTATCAAATTTGTGTGCTTTTCTACTCCTGGAGGAGTTCATATATATAATTCTGGAGTTATTAAGTAGTTTTCTTGGCAGCTGGACCTCATGACAGTGAGAAAAGTTTATTCTTTAGTGACTACAGATTTTTGTTTTCTCTCCATGAAGATGAACCCACCCTGTGAAATTATAAGACTGAAGTAATAGCTTGGTTTCTAGGGTGTGTTTTGGTCCTCTAGAGATTTAAAAAAGAAAGAAAGAAAGAAAGAAAGAAAGAAAGAAAGAAAGAAAGAAAGAAAGAAACAAAATTATTTTTGGCTGTTGATGGGTTTGGGAGAAATTTCTTTGAGCTTTGTGTTTTCTGCCAAGTAAAATAAAACATTTTATATTTAATATACTATAAGGCTAAAAACCTCTATGTGAACTAAGATTCATTTATTTTTTTTCTCCTCATTTAGACTATAAACTCTTTAATTGCAGACAATGTTTTTGGTTTCTCTTTCTTTATATTTCCAGTACTTAGTCCAATACCTGGCACATAGTAGGTACTTAACAGATGTTTATTGTTTGACTTAACTTCTCTATTGTGAATCTTTATACATGAGTTAAATTCTGATGCTCCCAGAGATATATTATGCATCCCTGTGAAGCAAAAAGTGATTTTTTTGGTCAGCTATTTCCTTGAATTTCAGCCAGTTCTATGTAAATCTACAACTTTGTTCTGAATTGCTTACTACATTCCAATGATCTCCTATAGCTAGATATTCAGCATAATAAGTATAATATTTCTCAAACTGGAAGTTTTGAAAGTATTTAGCAAATATGAAAGCAGAGCTAAAATGATAAATATTATGCTTACTACTAATAATTCATATTTTGTAAGATAGACCTCTTAATGAACTTTTCTGTTATTCAAAGGCCATCCTTAGGCTATAGAATATTGAGTTTTTCCATTACAATTTTCAAAGACCATTTCCCAATTCATGGAAGTGTTATTTTCTTCAAAGGTGAAGGAAGAACCCACACCATCAAAATAAAAGGTCCTTGACATTTTATACCATAAGATTTAGAATGAACTGTCTTCAACAGAGTATTACTACCCCATCAAGTAAGCAAAATAGTCATTATTATCCCATTTTATGGATTATTAAATTGAGAAGTTGAGACTTTCCCAGAAATCTGAGACTTTTTCCAGACTCTGAATTCCAGGTCCAGTGCTCTTTCAATTAAACCACACATGCCATGGAAAAGTGAATAACTTTTCTGAGTCTGAATTTTTATTTTTTATTTTTGGCTTTGAACTTATTTCAGTATAATTAATCAGCGTTCATTTATTAAACGACTCTCTGTCAGGCACTGTGCTTGGTGCTGGGAATACAATGATATAAATGAGACAGTCCTAACCCTCAAGATTTTTCCCTTGCATATGTATAAGTTGGCCCCTCTCGTTCATCAATATGATTTTTCTATATTATTAGGTACTAGGTCCTATACACTGCCCTCCAATTCAATTCTTATTGTCAGAAGACATCTTGTGTGGACCTAGCTTTGTAGTAACATTTAAAAAGTTTACTGAATAACTTAAAAGGAAAAAAGAAAACAGACAAAAATCCCTACAAAGAGAATGGTGTCTTTTCTCTTTTGTACATGTTTTATTTGTTCTTATTTTCTTACTATTGAAATCTGTTATTCATCAACATTTTTATTCCTGTTTATTCCTATCATAACTCAACAGGTATTAATCACTTCATATTTTGTCTTTTTTTGTCCCATTATATTATATACTATATGTTTTTACTACATTATATACTAACATGCTAACATTGTATTATATACCAAATTGTTAGGGATTTAGCCTGGTAGTGTATTGTGTTTTAATTTACAAAACCACTAGGTGGCAGCATGTTGCTTTTCTTAAGTTTCAGTTTCCCATTCATGCAAAACAAAACAAAACAAACAAACAAACAAAAAAACCAAAAAACGTTTACCAGAAAATGATTTTCCAAGGTGGCTGGATTAAGACAGTTAGTATTTTTAATTTCAGGCACTGAAACAATTTCTCATGAAAATTTTGGATTGCCCAAATCTATTCTTTTTGTCTCATCTAGTATTCATCTTTGGCAATATGTAGAGATTGATAAAAGTTACTTGGCTAACACATACTCGATATGAAATAATCATAGGAACTGACATTTTCATGATGGACTTCCAAGTTCTTCAAGTAGGCTGATATTAAAGGTGGCTTCATTTGTCACAAAAACATAGTTTTGGTTTTAAATCATGACTGCTATGGAGTAGTTGTATGACCTCAGGCAAGTAACTTCACTGACTTGGACAGAATTTTTGATAGTATTGGATTAGTTGAGTCCATGTTTGACCTTTTCTATGTCTAACATCTTAGATATATTATAAAAATTTTCATTAAACACAATTTTCTTTTAGTCAACAAATTATGCCATAAATAATGGATTAGAGTGGCATTTTTTATCTTAATGTAAGTTAACAATTTAACCAAAACATTTGATTTAATAATTAAAACTACTTTCCATAGTGAAAAAATTTAATAGTCTAGAAGAGATGTGGCTATTTATTTTAAATAATCCTTTTCATGATATCCATGTTTTAAAATAGGTTTGCATATCACTTTATAGTTTCTAAAATGTGTGTGTGTGTGTGTGTGTGTGTATGTGTGTGTGTGTGCAATCTCTTTAGATCCTTACAACAAATTTATGGAAAGGACAGAGCAGGCATTAGTTCCATTTTACTGATGAGGGAACTGAAGATCAGGGCAGCTAAGTAGCTGGCGCAGCTTAGTAAATGGTAGACTTGAAATTCATAGTCTAATTCTCTATCCATTGTTATTTCCATTGCCATGTATTATAAAAGCAATTGTTGAAGTTTGTGATCATTTGTCTATGGACAATTTTATACATATTTGATATACATACAAATGTATTGAGGTTTATAGGTCATTTGATGTATATGATCAAGGTATTGACATTTACCTATTTAATTTCATTTGCTTCTTACAAATATCTCATTAAGAGATAGGTAGTATAATTGTTTCTCTTCCCATAAGGAAAGAAAGAGAGAAAGAGAGAAAGAAAGAAAGAAAGAAAGGAAGAAAGAAAGAAAGAAAGAAAGGAAGAAAGAAAAAAGAAAGAAGGAAAGAAAGAGAGAAAGAAAGAGAGAAAGGAAGGAAGGAAGGAAAGAAGACAGCTGAGATCAACAATGTAATGACTTGTCCAAGATTATATAGCTTTCTATGTGACCTACTAATGGCAAAACAGGAAGTCAAGCCCACAAATTTTGATGCCAATTCTAGTGTCTTTTCATTGCAAAAGACTACTCATAACATACATATGAATTGAAGGTCATATAAGATGTTTTTAGGGACCATTCCATTTTTAAATTTTGCAGCAAGTAACTAGGGAATACTTTGATTTTTCATCCGTTATAGAAGTTGTGTTAAGTGTCTGAGACTGAATTTGAACTCAGGTCCTCCTGACTCCAGGGCTAATGCACTATTCACTGTGCCACCTAGCCACCCCCTGAAAAACTTCTTTTGACCAACTTTACAATTGTAAATTAAAAAAAAAACACACACACAGCAAAATAGTTCACTAATGTGATATTCATAGATTCCTCAGAACCTAAGATGCTTCAGTATCAGATAATTAGAATAAGGAATCATTTTGAGAAATCTATCATGAAGCTAAAGAACATGGAAAGTTAGCAGTAGGAAATGCCTCAAGAAGTTGCCAAGGAGGCAGCTGTTGTTACCAAAAAAAGTAGCTTCGTCTTTTTTAATATCTCTATTACAATGTATTTTACTTCCAATGCTCTTTAGGCATTAAAAATGAAATTTCTAACACTGCTTCCAAGGGATCTGATAAGATATTCAGTGGCCAATTTTGGTGCAGCTGTCTCATTAAAACAATTCTGAAGAAAACATTTTAAATCCCCCTTGATAATAGAATGTCACACTTATTTTTGAAATAAATTATATTGTAGCATTTATTTGCAAACATGCAAAGATATATCATGCTCTTGCTCTTATCCAAATGACTATATATCATTATGTAGTCTGTTTATTTATTCTGCACCATACTTGGACAGTTCCTTAATCATTAATTCATTTACCAATTAGGTATTAATTAATACATGAGTTTTGTTCATAGTAGGTTGTGTGTGTATGTGTGTGTGTGTGTGTGTGTGTGTGTGTAAAGCTTAAAGTATAGAAATGTCTTCCTGTTTCTGTTTGACTACACATGCATAACTCAGCAATGAGAAGGCTTTAGCATTTGAGGATGATGACTCAATCTTTTTTTTAACTCATATTGTGGAAGAACCAACGACTCAGTGAACCATCATAAAAGAAGTCTCTCTCTCTCTCTCTCTCTCTCTCTCTCTCTCTCTCTCTCTCTCTCTCTCTCTCTCTCTGTCTTTCTCTCTCTCTCCCCCTCTCCCTCTCTCTCTCTCTCTCTTCTCTCATTTTCTTGTTGTTTCTCCTCTTCTTTCTCCTTCTTCTTCCTTCATTGTTGATCTTATCAGGATTGTTTCTAGTCCTGTCCTACTCCATTCCTTTAACATTTATAGATAAAAAACAGAGGTTGAAAGAGGTTTAAGTTACTTCCCCAGGGTCCAATAGCTAGAGTATATGAAAAAGGATTTGAACTCTGGTCAACCCGCAACTCAATTCATGGAGACATCTACCTGCTTGATAGCTCTTCTTATATGGGACATTTGTGCTTGATCAATACATTATACTATTGTAGCTATAAATGTTTTTCTACCAAAAGTTTGATTTCTTAAACTCAATTTTAACTGATTCTCCCCTAGTTAAACATATTCTTTCTATCCTCTAATTTTTGTAGGATATATTATCTAGATATCTCCAAGTTTCCAGGGGTTTTCAATGAAAGGCAGTGCTGTCTAGTGGAAATAGCATTGGACTAGAAATTAGAGGGCTTGAATTTAAATACTGTATTTGCTATTTCACATATTTGTGATCTTGGTCAAGTTACTTAAACTCCCTGCCTTTAGCTTCCTCATCTATACAACGAGGGGGTTGAACTACCTAATTTCCAAGGTACCTTCTTGCTCTAAATATATGAAACTTATCTATATATGTCGCATATTCTATAGTGTTATGGATTGTGTTACTTTAAAAATAAAAAACTTTATGTACTCCTCACTCAGAATAGTATTGGAAAAAATACATTATTATTTATTAATATGGTTTCAACCTAGCTTTATGTGGCTAGAAAATTGTTTGATCCAAAGGTTATGGTAGAGGTGAGGCTGATCTGGGAAACAACTCAGGAGAAGATGAATGCCTTCAGGGAATGCTAAGATCCCATCTAAATCTTGTTTTGGATCAGCCCCAAAGCTTTTGTCTTTGGTTCCCTAAATCTGAATGTTTATATAGTACTTACCTACTTGGTTGATAATTTTTTTTTTCTCAGAGGACCAAAATGACATCACTCTGTTGGAGTGAAGGTACAGTATGTCTGCTGTGGCTAATCAGACCAGTACAAGTTCAGAAGGCTCTAACATAGGTTGGGCACAAATAGTCTATGTAAACTTTTGGAGTAGAGTTACTAGAATTCTGTACTATAATCATAGAGCACAAAGCCTTCTTTGATGTATCACAGCAAGCTGGGCTGTCCTTTGCCAATGTCTCTCATGTCACACAATTGATTCCAAAGTTCTTCAGAGAGACCTTGAAAGTGTCCTTTTTGCTTCTCACTTCCATGTGAATACTTGCCTTATGTGAATTCTCTATAAAAAAAGTCTTTTAGGTAGATGGCAGCATAGAAACAGAAGAACTCTGCAAGCTCCCCCCATAACCACCTCAAATACCTATAAAATATGACTCTAAACAAATTTAATAGGTGTAATTAAGAGGTGGGAGAGGAATACAATGAGAGGAGACAGGGAGAGACAGAATGGGTTAATTATCTCATATAGAAGAGGAAAGGGATAAATGTTTCAATGAAGGGGAAGAACAGAAAGGCAAAAGAGAGTCAGTTCTCCTTACTCTCATTGAATTTGGCATAGGGAGGGAATGATATACACTCTAAATTGGGTATCTTGTCTTGCAGGAAAGTAGGGGGAAGGAGATGAGAGGTGAGGATGATGGAGGGGAGGACAGGTTAGCAGGGAGGATTGTTAGAAGCACACACTTCTGTAAGGGGATGGGGACTAAGTAGAGAATAGTACAAGGCAGAGTGCAGGCTAGGAAGGAGGGAAATATAGTCAGTCTTTCACAATATGTCCATTGTGGAGATGTTCTGCGTAACTACACATGTATGGCCTGTATTGAATTACCTGTGTTTCCAGTGGGGGTGGGCAACAATGGAGGAAGGGAAAGAATCTTGAATTTAAAAATTCTAAAATCAAATGCTTAAATGTGTATGTGTGTGTGTGTGTGTGTGTGTGTGTGTATATATGTATATGTATGTATATATGTGTATATATTTGTTTATTTATTTATTTATTATTATTATTATTATTATTTACATGCAACTGGGAAATAAGATATATAGGCACTGGGATAGTGAGATCCATCTTAACCCATTTCAAAGTCAGAGCGGTAATGGGGGAGGATGTAGGAGAGAGCAGATTGGGGAGTGGGTATACATTGGGATCGCCGTTTTGGGGTGGTGGATAGGGGAAAGACAGGGAGAAAATTTGTAACTCAATATCTTGTGGAAATCAATGATTTAAAGTAAAAAATAAATAAAAGTTAATTTTAAAAAGTCTTTTAGGCAAATATACATTTAACATTTATTATATTACAAACATATTACAAATAAATGTATATTACAAATATACATTTAACAAACTTTCCTAAACAATGTGGCCAGCCCATCAGATCTGTGCTCTTGAAGTAGAGTTTGAATGCTTAGAGATTTAACTTGAGAAACAAAACAAAACAAAACAAAAAACAAACCTCAGTGTTTGGTACCTTATCTTGCTGGTGATCTTCAGAATTTTCCTAGAGTAATTCAAATGGGAATAATTCAGTGTCCTGGAATGGCACTGGCAGACTGTCTAGGTTTCACAGGCATACCCCAAGGAGGTCAGTACAGTACCTCTGTAGACCTTCAGTTTGATTGGCCCTCTCCCTCATACCTTTCTTCAGAGCCTCCCAAACAGTGAACTAACTTTGGCAATGAGTGCATCCACCTCATCATCTATGTGTACATCCCTGGAAAGCGTACTGTCAAGGGAAGGGAACTTACAGCATTTAATATCTCTCAGTTTGTTGTAACTGATGGTTTCACACATATGAATGGTGTGGTGCTGTACAGAACCTGTATTATCTTGGTGCTAATTGTTAGGTCAAAATTAATACAAGTGGCAGAGAATCCATCCATACTCTGATGCATCTTATCCTCAGAGGCTGCATGGAGTGCACGATCATTTGTAAGTAAAAAATCATGTACCAACTCTTTCCACAAAGATGGGAAGAGAATACCCTATCTTCCAGCCCTCTCTCTTGACAACCCCAAAAACTTCTTTCTAAAACTATTTCATGTTTGGGGTTTTGTTCTCTTTTTACCAACAATTGTACTTTGCACATAATAAGTGCTTAATAAATGTTTATTAAATCGAGTTGCTGAAATCGTAATATGTATTACATTAGCTATGTTGTAACATAGCAACTTTTGAATTAATCTTTTGTTTTATTCTTTTATGAATAAACAAGATGCTTTATTCTTTTATAAATAAACAAGAGGTTTTATTCAAAAGTTATCAATAAATGAAATAGGAAACTGAGTTTAATTGGATAAAAGAAAAGAAAATTTTGAAATCAAACTTTCCTAAAACATCTTATCTTCTACTCACAAACTCTGAGGAGCATGGAAAGTACATTTAGGTATGCTACAGAGTTCATGTAATATAATAAAATGACAACAATAATAAATTTTAGAACCTCAAAAGTTCCAAATTTGATTTATATGCTTATTTCTCAAAGTTATATTTTGGAGCACCTACTTGAACCTGCAAATATCTTCTTCCTTTTGTTTATTTTTATTAAGAATAAATGAAAATTCATATTTCAGATGAAAACAGTCAAATACTTTACAATCTTTTACTAACCCTGTGTTGAATATTTCATTTCTGTTATTACATTTATCTCACTACGCTGATGTTTTTGACTTGATTAGTATGAATCAGATATCACCTGGCCCTTTATTTTGCAATTTATCTATGCATTTGCAACATGGCATATTATAGCTATCTTTGTTGGAGTCTTAGATGCTTACTTAACTGTAAGATCCATGAGGATGAGAACTATAACATATCTAAGATTTGTATCTCCAATAGTGATTAGCATAGTGCTCTGCACAAAGCAGGCACATAAAAAATGTTTGTTGAGTGCAGATAATTTCTTTGTCTTTGTGTGATACTTAATATGCTTATATCCTAACTAGACCGCCTCTTTATATGAAGATGGTTTTGTATTAGTGTACACAAAAATCATGATTGAGTTCCTTTTCCCTGAATTCAAATTGAGTTTTTATCTAGAATTTAAAATATCTTCCCCCTTAGCAGATTTAATTTTTTTTAAAGCACCATATACATAGATTCTGAATCTAATTTATTATAGCACACTACCAGTGAGGTAAACATAGTTAAAACCAAAACAGCTTCTGTATGTAGAATGATTTCTTCCTTCCTTCCTTGTTACTTTCTTTCTTTTTTTGGAAGAAAGGTTAGAGAAGTCAACCAGTTTACAGGAATTGAGGTGGTTCAGTGGCTAGAACACTGGACTTTGAATCAGGAAGATAGGAGTTCAAATTAAAATTAAAATATTAGCATAGAGAGCCTTGGGAGAGTTTTATAAAATAAGGATTATAATGCCCATATCTCCCAGAGCTGTTGTAAGGATAGAATTAAACAATATTTGTACGGTGTTTGTAAATCCTAAAGTGATACATAAATACTTACTATAATCATATTATGTTCAATTGGATTTTCTGTATAATTTTTAATTCTATATTTGATTTATTAACTCTGCCATTAGATTATTATATTAAACACAGTTTTACAGTGTTTTGAAAAATAGGTGTAACCAAGTAGTAAGAGCATATTTAAAGTGAATCTTTTAATTTATCATTAAAAACATCCCCAAAAGATATGGAACATGCTTCTTCATCTGGGGCCTGGTGGTTAATTTTGAAGGTGTATGAGTAACAGTGAAACCAATCTACCTGAATGTCTTGACGGAGATGTTCTATGGGTATATTAACTCAACAAGTCCTCAAACAGAGCAAATTATATTCCCACTCTTATCCTTACATTAATTCCTCCTCTAAAACCCCTCATCCTGTTGGGGTTTAGTAATCGTTCTAGTAACCCAGTTTCACAATCCCCACACTTCTCACATCCATTCTCTTCTCTCCAATCACACACTTTTCTACTTCAGGATTTCATCACCTCTCACCTGGATCAATAACATGGTCTATGAATTTTTTTTTTCTTTCCTCTAGTCTTTTCTCTCCAAGCCACTTTTAAAATAATGATTAAATTTTATTCCTTTTTCATTGATCTGAACATTTTATGACACTGCTCAAAAGATTTTAGTGAAATGCTTTTCTCTTTTTGGATAAAATACCACTTTGTCATGGAGAATTAAAAGCCCTGCATACTCCAATTTCCACCAACTTTTCCAGGTGTATTTTTATCACCTCCCCCCTCACCCCCCACCCCAAACACATACACTTCACAATCTCTTTGTTCAGCTCAGGCTGGGATTCTATTCTTCATATATGATATTTCATCTCCTGTCTCTATGCCTCTATGACAGAAGTAGTATCCCATATTTAGAATTCATTCCATCCTTATTTTCTTCTTGTAGAATCCCAATATCACTTCAACTGATACTTCAAATGACAAATCCTGTGTGAGACATTTCCAGATTTCTACTGCATTACCTAAACCCCTGATCAATTATTTTCACTCTCACCCTCTTGATGGTATACACTTTGTATTTACCTGTGTGCATGTATGTTTTATCCTCCAATAGGATGTAGCTTTTTTTGAGGTCAATAATTACTTTATTTTTATCCTTTTACTTGAAGCACTTAGGACATTACCTTGCACATCATAGGCACTTAACAAATATTTATTGGATTAAATTTAAATGAAGGCCTCGAAACTCCAAATTAAGACATTTGAGATAGCCTATATGTTTTGAATGGCTTAGCAAGGGAGTGAACAGAACCACAAAAAGACTTAGTAGAAGTTTTTAAAAATTTCTACCCTCAGAGATGAACAAAGATAATGGAAAGATAAGAAAAAAGGAAACTATTAAACTAACTAAAATGTTAGACTTTAGAATGTATATATATATAT
>CM053595.1:173074862-173087306 GCA_028646575.1 Pseudocheirus occidentalis
AGCCAATAGCCTTCTTCCAGCCAACAGATGAGTTCATGCCTTCTCAACAGTGGACAGGGCTCATACCTTCCATACTTAGCCCTAAGTTACTAAGTGCTACTTAGTCTTAAGTTACTAAGTGCTAAGTATCTGATAAACTAATTACTATTACAACACCTGAGGAGGAAGTGAACCATGTGGAATCAGAAGAGAATATGAAACTACAGCACATAGCTGCTGAGCAATTTAAAAGAGAAATGAGAATTGTGAAAGCAGAATTTATGGCCTCTACCTCAGAAATAATAAGCAGAATAATTTTTTTTAAAGTCCACAGTGGTTTAGTCTGACCAAAGTGAAAAAACAAAATGACAATTGATTGGTAATATAAATACACAGAAGTGAAGGACAATCTGGAAGAAGAGGATAAAAAAATAGTAACATTAAAAGAAAACATGTCCTTCCTATAAGCAAAATATTGATCTCAAAAACAGGACGCATAGAGATAATTTAAGGATTTAATGTCTGCCAGAAGAGCACAATAAGCCAACTATAATGCGAGAATACTATAATGCAAGAATTAATAAAGAAAACTCTGTAGATTTTTTAGCATAGAAAAAAATACCAGTCAAAAGAATACACAGAGTCCTATACAAGGAAAAAAAATTCCAAGAATGCAAAATCCTGACTCCTAAATTTATGATATAGGGATGAAATGTAACAATCCACTAAGAAACAGCAAATTTTGCAAATGACTGGGGAAAAGATCTTTACATATAAAAAAGGACATTTAAATAAAAGAAGACTATTCAGTACTCACAAGAAAATGTAAGAATTAAAATAATTTTCTGTTCCAAAAATTAATAGAGCTTATGATGTGACCCAAGGTGACTTACTCTTTAAATCTGAGCTTAACTATGAATTGAAAAAATATGGACATTTAATAATAAAGAAGTATTGAAGACATTCTTAGAAAGACCTGAAGAGATTTTTGCTTCTCAAACATCCTAGAGAACAGAAATGCAGGAGGAATGATAAATAAATACAGATGTCAGGAAAGCAATGGAGACAGAAGGACAGCAGAGAGACAAGTAACGATTCCTTTCTAAGTGCAAAAGGAGATGAAATGATAACAAAAGCTAGATAGAAGTGATGAGGGAGAGGCAGACCTATGGGTTGTATGAACTGAACCTCAAGACAGTTGCACTGACAGGTGAATCAGTGTCTTGTTTTCTGGAACTAAATGGCAAAATAGATTGTATTTGAAAGGTGGAGGGGACAAAGAAGATATAGGAGTCTGTGTAATGTATTCTGGTCAAGTCGGGAGACAACAATAATACTTAACAATGCTCTGTAAGGGTGGCTTCTGGCTATATCATTGATCCTATCATGAATCATGAGAGGTTTGTAATGGTTATGCAGTCTGACAGTTCTTGGTAGTGTCTTCATCAGGACCCAGCTATATACCAAAGGATGAAAATATGTATGTTTGTGTGTATATGTATACATATATGCATATATATACATATGCATATATACATATATGCATACACACACTTCCTTTTATGTATGTCAGTTCAACAAATGGATGCTAGAAAACCCTTCATTAAGGAGTCACCAGCCACCACCACTTCTTTTCAAACAATTACTAGATACCTTTCCCCTCAATGGTACTTTTGGGTGCAAATTATCATTTCTTATGGGACACAAAAACACTTCCTCCTGAAACACTCCAGATTCCATTTGGGAGGGGAAAAAACAAACAAACAAACAAACCTCACACTTTTTTTAGTTCTAAAATTATGGGTTTTTTTTATTTTTTGTCTTCTTTTCTTCCCTTCACACACACACATGCACACTGCTGTTTCATATCCTTTTTTGCCTTAGTAATAAGTAGGCATGTGCAAAGATACAGTCAATTTTCATTTTCTTTATCTTTAGCCAGATACTGAGCTGCCCAAACTAAACAAAATACATTACAATTTCTTTATTTTCCTGTCAAAGAAAATAGGATGTTGATCACCAGGTGTCATTGGCTTAAATTCTTTAATGACACAAGTGTAATTAATCACAAAGGATACTTTTTGTTGAATATACAAAATTACCCTCCATAACTTAGGGAGGATTCTCCCACAAACTTGTACACCATCAATGATAATAACGAACAAATACAGAGATCACACATGGCATACTTGTTTTTAATAATGTATTTTGATCACACATATGTGTGTAAAACAAATATATCCTTATCTTATATGTTTATATGTCATATATTTGTATACAAGGTACATATCTATCTATCATAATATCTGTTTATCTTATGCATAAGTACATATATTTATTATATAGAAAACATTCTTCTAATTATTTATATGCATAGGAAACAAACTCTTATTGGAAAAAATTGATACATTTTTCCCCCTAATTCATTTGCCTCCTTCTGCTAAGTGAATTAGTTTTGCTTGTAAAGAATGTTATCTATTTTATTTTCTGTAATTTCTTCTATCCTTTGTTAGTTTAAGAATATCTCTCCTGTCTATAGCTGTGGGAGATATATCATTTGATCTGCTTCTCTTCCATTTTATTGCTTTTTCAGACCATATATCCATTTGGAATTTATTATGAAATACAATGTATGTAAGGTATTGGTCTCAGCCTAATTCTGAATGGGCTGATTTTCAATTTTTTTTGAATAGGGAGTTCTTTTCTAAGTAATTTATGTTTTTTGTTTTATTGAATTTTGGCTAATTGAGTTAAATTGCTTCTGATCCTCGCCTAATATATTCCATTGATTTACCTCTCTATTTTTAACCAATACCAAATGATATATCTCTAGACCTCAGTTTCCCCATAAATAAAATAAAGAGATTAGGACTAAATAATCTCTGATGTTTCTTCTAACTTTAACTTTTGGAATCCTATGATACTATGAAAAAATTAAAGAATATGATTTGTGAAGTTCCTTCAAGCATCTCTCCCTGAACGAATACCCAAATATCCTGAGCATTGTCAAGAGAACTTCAAATCCACCATAGAATATAATAATATAGGCTCTACAGAATATCATACTTGTAGCATTCTTCATGTCCTCTGGTCAAGAGTTACATCATTTAGAGGGCTTTAAGGGTAGAATGATTGTATGTGTCTTTTTCTCTGTGAATGTATATATGTGCATGAGTATGTATAGATGTAACCCATATGGCATCCTACATGTTAAGCTGTACGCAAATACTCCAAGGATTGGACTATGTTTCCAAGTACCCAATGTCCTTTGTGCATGGCTTCAGGGACGTGATGAAAGCTCCTTACAGGCAGGGACTATCCCATTTTGAGATCAATATTATTAATATTTAACACAGGGCCTGGCATGTAACAGGCATTTAATAAATATATGGTTGTTTGTTTGATTAGTTGAGGTAGGAAAAATAGAACTGTGATCAATTTATTTGCCTATTTCATCTTTTCCTTATGTTAAATATTTAAGTGATTTTAAATGCTAAGTGTGTTTTTAATTATTATAGCTGTTTTATCTTTTAAAGGGAAAAAATAAGGAGTTCACATAATAAAATATTGCAGAACCTAAATTAAAAAATATACTTTTTTGGATAATAGATAAGATAGGTTTGCCAAGGGGGAAAGGGAGGGTATTACTCCAATTTTTCATTATATGAGATTTGTTTCTGTATGAAATTTATGTGGACATCAGAAAATACGCTAAGGAAAGGAAAATTATTTTTTTCTTGGTCATTAGTTATGGATTATTTTTATTCTGTTGCTTTCCAAATAGGAAGAAAGGGAAATTAATAAATATGAAGAAAATGTAAGCTCCAAGTTTGCTTCAATTATTTTGTCTTCTTAATATTGCAAACCTGAGCAGCCAACACAGCTAATGCCAGGGGAAAATAACAATCAGAATTCCACAAGCATTCAAAGTTGATTTTTTTTTATTTAAAGAGAAATGTTTGGATAAAAATGTAAATACTTTGAACTTACAGAAGACTTTTGTTCACAAAGTTATAAACACTTCACAGACACTTTTAAATTTATCCTCAAAAACATTCCAATGAGGTGACAGTTTATTAGTATTCCTCTTTGGAAGAAAAGGGAGCTAGGGAACAGATTATTAAGTAGTTGATGTGTTCAAATAATCAGTGACAAAGCAAAGACTATATAACCTAAGGTCCTCTGACTCCTGTGTATGTGGTGAGCAAAGGTGTTTAAAAAGGTAGATTACTAATGAGGGAAGGTTCTAGGTTCAATGTCTGAAGCTGTTTAGCTTTGCACCCTGCTCCACCTATTACCTCCTCTAAAATCTTGTTATCAGGTGTTTAAGAGGAGAGACCATGGATAAGTAACTGTAAATTAGTAACCACTACTCAGGGGAATTACCAATGCAAAATTCATTGTTCATTAATAACAGGTCAGGAAGATAATATCTGTATGCAAGGCATTTTTCCTAATATTCATATTTTATAGTATTTCACAATTTATAAGATACTTTCATACACATTAGTTCATTTGATACTAAGAACAAGCTTGTGGTATAGGCAAGGCAACTATTATTAATTCCACTTCACAAATGAGGAAATACATTTTCAAAATGAAGAAAATATAAGTAAAGAGCACTGTCAAATTTAAATTTGTATATAAAAGTAAGTCATTGCTGAGTTCTATCTCCACTAAAGCTTCATCCTTATAGGGAGGTGTACAGGGTTTTTGAAAAATGTATCAGTGGGATTCAGATTCTATAAGGTCCTACAAAATGGTAAAGACTTCAAGGATGGATCCAATGAGGCTTTGTATATCATACAAGGAACAGCCTAGATAAATTCAGAAATCCTCATTGCCAGATTGGTCACAAGGTGATCCATTTTATTTTCAGTTGCATACCTTATTCTACAAGTTGTCCAACCCATCTCAACTTCCCCCCTCACCAGAACCCAGTTGCATTGAACAGCAGCAACTTTAAACAAGGGAAGAAGAGAGAATTGTGAAGCAGATATGGAAACAAATTTCCCACATTCCAGGTCAAAAGTTAAAGAGAAAGGAGCTCATATACCCACAATGGCTACATGTCTCCTCATTGTGCAGTACAGCTGCTGATTTTACTCAACTTTTTCCAAAATGAGTTAACCAAGGCCAAAGCAGTCAGAAGGTCTGATGATTTCCAGATAGGAAAGGTCAGGGAAAGCACCAATCCTCTTAAGTTACATTTGACACTGGATTCATGCATTGGATGATATTTTCTATAATCCATTCTCTTTGCAGTTGATCCTAGCATTAGAGTTCCTCTAGATGTTTTCCCTCTTCATCTACCACTGAGCATTGAATAAACTCTCCTTTGACTTCTTGGGGAGAGATGGGGTGAGCAGCAGTGGGGAACTAAACAAATGCAAACCTTACATGTTATAAGATCCTGGTGCCTGGGTCTATTATGAGTCTCAGTAATTTCCAGGGCTGAGAAGAGCAGTGGGCTCACAGGTACTTGTTAGACATTTTATATGTTTGTTTTAACTCTCTGGTTACTATATACTGTTGATTTACTTACTGAGCATATGCTGATTAAACATTTCCTAAATGTTGATTAAATTAAACATTTCCCAAATAGGGAAAGTTTGAACTGAAGGATACAAAGTTGTCGAATCTCTGATAAATAAATCATTGAAAACTCTACTAAATAATGTGGGGAGTGGGGGAGTACAACGGGTTAAGGCAAAATAAGTGCTAACACTAATAAAAGAATGGATATTTGAAATAGGTATAGAAGCATTGTCATGTGACTTTTCCAAAGTCATGCAGGTAAAATATGGCAAAGTTAAAGCTGAGGTCAGTAGATTTTCTAACTTCATATTGCCCCATGGCAGTTCCACTGACCTCTACTGTCTCTTAGGGTGTCTCAAGCCATTCAACAGAGAAATCCTACAAAAGAGTAACAATAAAAAAGTAGAATTTGTTTGTTTGTTTTTCCCATGGGCCTTTACATGCACATCTGGAATAATCTGCACAAGTGCTGACTATAAATAGTGTTTTGAGCTAGACTCATAACAAACATGCCAAAACCAGAATGTGGCCCAGGATGCCAGCATTAGGAAGTGCTACTTGTTCACCTTTGCTACAACCCAAATCGATGTTGACATATCAAATTCATGGGTGCTGGTGCCCAGCAGAAGACCACTTATGGGAAATATCCCCCCTCTATCCATGTTTGTACCTTCAGTTGAAGAAGCACACCACCTTCCTCCTTAACTTGGGAAGGAGATAAACACTCCCAGAGTTATATTGGAATCAGTTTCCTGTGCTAAAAAGTAATGACTTTGACAAAGGAAGTGAAATAATGGTAAATATAATGAAATTTGGAGAGATATCAGCTATACATATCATGATCTCAAAATGTAAACTCCTTGAAAACAAATTATTTCAGTGTTGATTCATGCCTTTTTTAAAGAAAGTTCAACATTTTTAGAGATTTTATTAAAAATCATGCTAGGCAAAATTTTCGAAACCAATTAGATAGAATGATTAGTAACAACACTTCCATTGAATGTGTTAGAGAAGCAAAATCACTCAAAGAGAATAAAAAATCCCTATTGTTAAATATGTGTGAATTTTTACCAGTATAGGAAGAATTTTTAATTTCTTATCTTCAAAAGTTACAAAATTTTCCATTTCCTCAAATTCTTCCAATTGAAAAATTCTTTTCAGTTGTGTATCAATATTATTATTTTCACTAAAAATAATATAGGTGGATTAGTAGGTACATTTCAAGAATTTAGAGAAAATGCTCTAAAGTATTATCATTGTAAATTTTAAAAAAAACAAAAATTTTTATTTTAATGATATAATGTCAGATACCATTGTCCAAAATAGGATAAAAATCAATTAAAAGTTTGGCCTTGACAATGGGCAAAAAAGAAGTACAATGTAACTCCCCTACCACATTTCCTTTACAAAGATCTGGAAAAATCTACCAGACAGAAATTATATAATAAAATTTATGAAAAAGTTATGATTCATTTTTTCAAACCCAGAGTGCCTTAGTGAAGTGTGTAGACACTGTGGGTGTGATGGGTTCTGGACAGGAACACATGCAAAGCATTCTAGTAGTGTCCATGGACTGAAAAAATACCAGGATGGACATGATGGTGCACCAGGGCAGGATCCCCAGAATAGTGCAGTCAGCATAAATGGGAGTCATCTGTCAGCTTTGTTTTTGGTAACAGATCTAGTGTGGACTGAGGAGGATCTGCACCTAAGAATAGCAGAGAGAAATAGTCATTGTCTTAGGTTCCAGCTTTTAAGATTTTCTGACTTCTTTAGATTGAGGAATACATTTAGAAAAAAAATAGATGTGTAATTTTGATTCTAGTAATAGAGCAGAGTCTGAATTCTAGCTTCCAGTCCAGGCTGAAGGCTACAGGATAATAGCCAGGGCAAAAGGACCAACATATAACCAACTAAAGGAAAACCTGCAGTTTAGTCTCTCTAAAACTATCCAGCATTTCAGTAGGAAGTCCAGCAACAATCTACTTAAATTTTTAATTAAGAACAAGCCAAAACCCCCAAACCTGGGGTAGGAACTTGCAGAACTTAAACCAGAATGGCAGCAAGCAGATTTTGTTCCAGATTATATCACTTTGGGAACACAGAAAGTTTATACTTCCCTAATCTAAGAAACTAAAGCAGTAAAATATGACAAAAGGACAGAAGTTAACCCCAAACACCCCCCCCCAGAAGTGTTCAGAGCACAGCCCTAACATTAAGTCCAAAGTCAAGAAATAGTGTAGAAGGATAAGAGAAGAAAAGGGAATCTCATAATAAATAGTTACTATGGCAACAGGTAATCTCAAGACATAAACATAGAAGAGAATTACTTGAAAACATCTACAAACAAAGCCTCAAAGAAAAGTATAGCTTGAACACAAGTCAACCCTAAATCCTTCAAGAGATAATGCAAGAGTTCAAATAAAAGTTAAAAGTTATTATAAAAATTAAATCAGAATGGTAAGGGAAAATAGGAAAAGAGATAAAGACTACAAAAGAAAGACATGAAAAGAAAAATAACAGTTTTGAAAAAGAAGTAAAAACATTATACAAAAATGTTGCTATTCTGTTATTTCTGTCAGGTCTTATTCTTTGTGACCCATGTGAAGTTTTCTTGGTGAAGATATTGGAGTGGTTTATCATTTACTTCTACATCTCATTTTACAAACAAGGAAGCTGAGGCATGCAATGCAGATTTAAATTATTTGCCCAGGTTAACACAGGTTAAAATAAGTGTCTGAGGCTAGAATTGAACTCACAAACATGAGTCTTCCTGACTCCAGGCCTGGTATTTGATACACTGTGCAACCTAGCTGCCCTATGAAAGAAAATACTCTCTGTAAATTAGAATTCACCAAGTAGAAGTTAATGATTTCATGTGAAGAAATGTAAAAACAAAATCAAAAGACTGAAAAAAAATACAAGAAAAATGTGAGTTATCACAAAGCAAAAACAAATGAATTGGGAGGTAGATAAAAGATAGATAATTTCACAATCCCTGGACTATCTGAAAATGATACTTAAAAACCTTAGACAGTATATCTCAAAAATCATAGAGAACTCTGAGAATTTCTTTGAATTAGAGGGCAAAGGAGAAATTGAAAGAATCCACTGTTCACCTTCTTAAAGAAAACCAAAATGAAGCCTACCAGGAACATTTTAGCCAAAATCTTGAGGTCCAAGGTAAGAGTAAAAGTACTATAAATAGCCAGAAAGAAAAATAAATAAATAAAAAGAAATCAGATTCAGAACTGCACAAGATTAGGCAGTCACTACCACAAAGGAGTGAAGAGTTTAAAGTTCTCATAAACTCTCTTTTGAAAGAACTAGAAAAGTAACAAATTAAAATCCCATAATAAATAACAAAATTGAAATCCTGAAAACTGAGTTTGAGAAAACTTTAAACAACAAACGAAAAAGAAAGTTTAGAGCCTTTTTTTAAGAGTATAATTGATAAGTCATTATCTAAATTTTGTTTTTTTTAATTTAATTCATTTAATTCTAGTTTTCAACATTCACTTTCAAAAATTTTGAGTTCCAAATTTTCTGCCCATCTCTCTTCCCCCAAGACACCCTGTAAATTAATATAGGCTCAACATGTACGTTCATATAAACCTATTTTGACATTAGTCATGTTGTACAGAAGAATTAGAACCAATGGCAGAAACCACAAGAAAGAAAAAAAACAGGAGAGTAAGGGAAGGAGAGGAGAGAGGGAAAGAGACAGAGACAGAGACAGAGAGACAGAGAGACAGAGGGAGAGAGAGAGAATGAGAACATGGTTCAATCTGCGTTCAGATTTCACAGTTCTTTTTCTGGATGTGGAGCATATTTTCCATCATGAGTCTTTTGAAGTTGTCTTAGATCCTCACATTGCTGAGAAGAGATATCTATCAAAGTTAGTTCTCATATAATGTGGTTGTTACTGTATACAATATTCTCCTGGTTCTGTTCATTTCACTCAGCATCAGTTCATAATATGTCTTTCCAGGTTTTTCTGAATTAACTTTTGCTTATTTTTATTTTCAGTTTACATCATTGATTTCAATGAGATTTTGAGTTACAAATTTTCTCCCCGTCTTTCCCCTATCCACCACCCCAAAACAGTGATCCCAATGTATACCCCCTCCCCCAATCTGCTCTCTCCTATATCCTCTCCCATTGCCCCTCTGACTTTCCAGTAGGGCAAGATGGATCTCCCTATCCCAGTGCCTGTATATCTTATTTCCCAGATGCATGTGAATAATAATTATTATAATTTTATATATATATATATATATATTTAACATTTGATTTTAGAACTTTAAATTCTGTATCCTTTCACTTCCTCCCTTGTCACTGACCCCCCACTAGAAAGAGAAGAAATTCAATACAGGCCGTACATGTGTAGTTAACGCAAAACACCTCCACAATGGACATATTGTGAAACACTTACTGTATTCCTCCTTTCTAACCCTCCCTCCACTTGTTTTATTTTCTACTTTGTCCCTGTCCCTTTACAGAAGTGTGTGCTTCTAACAACCCACCCACACCCCAAGCTGCCCTCCCCTCTATTATCCCCTCACTCATCCCCTTCCCCACTACTCTGCTGTAGGGCAGGATACCAATTTAGAGAATATGTCATTCCTTCTCTCTTTCCAGGTTTTTTCTGAAGTATACTCACTTATCATTTCTTATAGTACAATAGTATTCCATTACATTTATATGCCATAACTTGTTCAGCCATTCCCCAACTGACAGGCATCCTTTCAATTGCCATATTTGCCACCACAAAAGGAGTTGCTACGAATATTTTTGTATATGAGGATCCTTTTCCCATTGTATGATCTTACCTGGAAGTGTATTGCTGGATCAAAGAGGAAAGCAGATTTGGTCCCAGATCAGATTACCTTGGGAACTCTCAAAGCTTACATGTCACCAATCTAAAAAGTGAAAGCAGTAAAATATTACAGATTGACAGAAGCTAACCCCAAACACCTTCCCAGAAGTGTTCAGAGCATAGCCCTAACACGAAGTACAAAATTAAGAAATACTATAGAAGGATAAGAGAAAAAAAGGAAATCTCATAATAAATAGTTACTATGGCAACAGGTAATCTCAAGACGCAATCAACAATGGTAGCAAAGTTACAGGATATAAAACAAATCCACATAAATAATCAGCATTTCTGTATATTACCACCAATATTCAACAAGGAGTAAAAAGAAAAAATTCTGTTTAAAACCGGTACAGGTAGAAAATCTACCTGCCCAAAGAAATCAAGAACTATAGAAAAAGAATTATAAAATACTCTTTAAAACAAATAAAAATTGATCTAACTAATAAAAAAAATTGTTCTCAACAAGTTGAGGCAATATATAAATGAGAATACTGTATAAATTTATTATTTATTTAGTGCCATACCAATCAAACTGCCAAAGAATAACTGTATAGAGGTAGGAAAAAGATATTAAAAATATTTTTACAATCTCACTTAATTCACTTGTCTAAATAGAACAGAAATCAAACACTTAAAGATGCTTTATTTTTTCAATTGACCACTTCTCATTATGAATGCTGTAATTTTTGCACAACAAAACTTAATTTTCTATAATCAAAAATTTTTATCTTTCATTCTGTAATGGGTTCTGTCCCTTGTTTCATTAAGAATCCATTCCTTAAGGGCGGCCAGGTGGCACAGTGAATAGAGCACCGGCCCTGGAATCAGGAGTACCTGAGTTCAAATCTGGCCTCAGACACTTAACACAAAAAAACTAGCCATGAGACCTTGGGCAAGTCACTTAACCCCAACTGCCCTCCAAAAAGCAAAACAAACAAACAAACAAACAAAAAAGAATCCATTCCTTACACTATTTGCTCTCCTTTTTCTCTTGTTGTTTTATTTTGTCTCTTCTTTCTTGTGGTTCCTCTCAGTTTTAATTCTTCTTCATGACTAATATGAAAATATGTTCATATGAATGTATAAGTACAGCCTATTTCAGATTGCATGCCATCTTAGAGAAAAGGGAGGAAAGAGGAAAGGAAGAGGGAGAGAGTTTAAAATGCAAAATCTTAAGGAAATGAATGTTGAAAACTGAAAATGAATAAATAATTTTAAGAAAATAATCCATTCCTTACTCATAGCTATGAAAATTATGTGATCAGTCTATAAAAATATTATCATTTGTCCTTATCAAGATCATGAGCTTTTGCTTTAGTAGTTCCTTTACAATTCATTCCATTTCCTTCTAAGAATGATTTGTTGATCTGTTAAGTTTGGTACTTCATAATTTTGAAGTTCTCTATTTCTCTTGTCATCTTCATTACCTTACATTTGAATATGCATAATAGAGTCTGACTTTTATATTCTCTTTTCTTCTAGTGCTATAATGATTCTATTCAGTTCACTTTTAAAAATTTATTTGACTTTCTGCTCTTTTAAAAGTCAAGTTGGTTAAAGATTTAGCAATATTACTAATCATTTTGAAGAACTAACTTTTATTTTCATCACTTCTGGAAATTTTTTGTTTTCTAACATATATTTCTCCTTTAATTTTTAAGATTCCCTTTTCCTGTTTGTTTTGCTTTTACTTGTTTATTTTTTTTATTGCTTTGGGTGAATATTCAATTCATTAATCCTCTTTTTTCCCATTTTGTTCATTTATACTTTTAGGAATATAATTCTTCTGAAGATTGTTTCAGATATATGCCAAAAAGTGTGCTATTTTTCATCATCATTAGGATTGTTTTTCACAAATTTATTGTTCCTATGGTTTCTTTTCAACTTGTTCATCATTTGGGATTTCATTATTAAGTTTCCATTTAGGTCAGTGTCTTTAGTTTGTACCCTGTGATTTGAAAACTTTTAACAAATTGAATTATATTTTGTCAAGGATGCTTTTAGCATGCATTTTTGTAACCTGTATATTCTATTATTCTGTGCCTTAA
>CM053595.1:173087806-173116317 GCA_028646575.1 Pseudocheirus occidentalis
ACAGATTGTGGGAGGGGTCTTACAGTGGGATCAATGTTCTGGGCTGGGGGGTAGGGGCAAAAAGGGGAGAAAATTTGTAACTCAAAACCTTGTGGAAATGAATGATGTAACCAAGAAAATAAATTAAAATTTAAAAAGAATTTTAAAAAAGACACCTGAAAATCTCATGAAAGTTGAGGGATATCTTTTTTTTTATGGAAAGCATTCTGGTTTTGCTGTCTGCCAGCAAGTCTCTGAAGAATTTCAAATTAATACCATACAATGCCAGGGACAGGCATATAATGATATTTAATAGATTGCAACATATAACCAATTAGACATTTAAAGAAGAACAGGAAGATTTTTTGAAGAAATTGTCATCAAGGAGAAGAAGATGTAGTTGCCATATGATAAGAGTAAAGAGGGGTGAGAAGATAGCCAGAATACCTCATTAATATTATTCATATGTGAGGAAAAATTGAGGAAGGCTTCTAGCATGTTGGATGAATCTTCTGTAGCAAAATTCAGAGAAAGCACAGCTAAGAGTTTCACAGAATGGACAGGAATTAATTGTTTGATATGTACATTGTAACAAAGATTTAATTTATATACTAAGTGACTGATTTGAGAGAGATGAAAATGACTATATCATAAAATATTCAGGTTACTTTTGTCCCAGGTGTAAAAATTTCAGAAAACAATCTAGTTCAGTCCCCTCACTTTTTATACCAGAAAATGGACAGAGATGAAGTGATTTGCCTAAAGTCATATAACTACAGAGTTATTACTACATAGTTACTAGAAGAAAACTGTTCCAGTAGAACTAAAAATGAAGATAACTTAGTTGTATTCTTTGAGGAAAGTGATATTTTTCCTAGTAAACTTAGTAATCTTGCAAAAAACTTTCAACTCAGGCATCATTAAAAATCCTAGTTTGTAGTCTTGTAATGCTGTAGAAGTGAATCAGATTTCTTAGTGACTAGGTAACACAACCTATATTCTTGAAATACTTTTCACTCAGATATTGTATGAAGGTTGCTCCTAAAAATGGACTGTATGCCTGTCAGAGGATCAGTTTAATTAAGGTTGGAGAAGCTGTAGTGAAGTGAATATTTGCTACACTTGAAGTCAAGAAGACTTGCATTCAAAATCCTACCCCTGATGCATTGTTATGTGATCATAGATAAGTAATTTAACTTCTTTACAGGTTAGTTCCATTAATCAACAAGCATTTAAGAAGGAAACAAATACTTATTAAGAGACTGCTCTTTTCTAGGCATGGTGCTAAGTATTTTCTAAATATCTCGTTTGATTCTCACAATACCCCTGAGATGTTATAATTATCCCTGTTTTATATTTGTGGAAACTGAGGTAGACACAGGTTAAGTAACTTCCCTGGGGTCTGAGGCTGGGTTTAAACTCAGAGGGCTTGATATAAAGATCTGATACTCATCAGTATTGAGATGATGTTTAAACTCATGGAAGCTGATGACATCACCAAGCATGAGAATATAGTGAGAAAAGAGAAGAAGATTCGGGAGGAAAAATTGGGATGCATAACATGCATAATTGATACAGCAAAGAAAACTGAAAAGGAACAGTCAGATAGGAATTAGGTTAACCTGGAAAATACACTGTCATGAAAACCTACAGAGGTGAGATTCTATGGTGGAATGGGTAGATGGTTGACCTACAAATAAGGAGAACCTGGACTCAAGCCCTTCCTGTTCCTCATGTTGTCTGTGGGCAAGTCTCTTGATTTTTCCACACTTCAGGCAATTCTCTAGGGCTTCAAGCTACAAAGAAAGTGCTAACTTTGCATTGGTAGTGATATTTATGCATAAGATACTCTTTACTCAAATGAAATTGCATGTCCAATTTTTAAAATGACCGAGAAAAGGAGGTGAGATATAGGATGATTGCTAATAATAATAATAGTATCTAGTCAGGGCTTTTCTGAATGCAGAAGATAGGCATTTTTCTGGCAGTAAGGGAAGAACCAATTGTTAGAGAAATTTAAGGTTAGGGAGGGAAAGGATTTTTTTAAATAATCTGCTGGAGTATATGGGAGAGAATAGGATCAGGAGGCATTGGCCTTGTTATAGATAATGGGCCCCTCTTGATTAAAGACTCTAGTAATGGTGAAAATAGTGATGGATGGGGTCAAATGGTTGTTAGTGAAGAAGCTGGAGTGAAGAGAAAACTAATGGTGATTTGTAATAGTAATATCTACACTATTCAAGTCATAGGCTGTCATCAGAAACCAATGAGATAATATCCATAAAGAGCTCTATAGACCTCAAAGTATTACAAAAATATGAGTTAATTTTCACAGAGCTTTGAAATGTCTTGGTAGAAAAAGTCCCCATAATGATGAGAATATGGCTCTCCAAAGCACTGAGATTTGGAGATAACTACGTGCTTACACAGGTGTTTATCAGCAGAGATATTATTGGTTCTTATTTGAATGATGAAGAGTATATGAACATAGATTTAAAGCTGGAATGGACCTCAGGGTCAACTCACTTAATTCTCTCATTTTTACAGATCTAGAAACTATGACTCCAAGAAGCTGAAGGACTTGTAAAACTTCATATGTAGTTTGTAAAAGACTCAGATTTCAAAACCTAGTCTGTGATCTAAGATAAAGGGTGCTGGACATGAACTAAATGGAGGTGTATAGACTTGACCACTTAACACTTTATATGATCTCAAGCAAGTCATTTTATCACTCTGGGTCTCAGTTTCCGTATGTGTAAATAAAGGTTTAGCTTAGATGATCTCCAAGAGTTCCTACTGACTCCAAATCTATATGCGTATCTCCTAGTGTATCAAGCTGCTAATGACACATATTTAAATAATTCAAAGCTCTTTGCTTCCATTACCTAATTTGGTTCTCCCAATAAACCCTTGAAGTAGTAAAATTTTATTATCATTTTACAGAAAACTGAGACCCAGAGAAATGAGGTGGTTTGATCTTCTGACCTTTTTCTACCATATTTATTAAATAACCATATATTTAATCTCTGTGTATATTTTTATCTAATTATATGTCTAATTATATGAGTTTTTTTCCCCTCCCAATAGTACATAATCTCCATGAGGTGCAGGAACTATTTCATCTTTGCCTTTGTATCTCTAGAGCCTGACACTTGTTCCACTTACCAGCTACTAAGTTCTATGATGAAACACTGTTTAAAATATCACTGAAAATAAACACTAAAAGTAGGTTACTTAGTGGTGATTAATCATACTGAGAATTCAACATAAAGAACATAAAGAGTGCCACCATTGATAAAATGTCAGATGTAATAGAAATGTAATAGCCAGCAAAATATGAAGCTGAAAATATTTTTAGATAGTTGCATAAACCTCAAAATTTCTAACATAAAAGCACACAGGTACGTATGTGGAATTTTCAGACATAAAGAGCTTATTATTTTTTGTTATTTTATAAACAAATAATCCCTTTTTCCGTCTCCCAGTGCTAACATATCCAGTAATATGCATGTAGATCTTCCACTAGTTGTTGCAAATGAAAGTTAAAGCACACTTAGGGAAATAAATTATTAACATTTGGCTTATTGATATATAGCAACTAATTTTCAAGGTAATAGCTACAAACAGCAGTAATGGTGAATTAAATATTCATATTATCAATATGATAATTAACCCATAAAACAATTATAATTAAATTGAAAGCAGCTTGCTTTATAAATAACCAGAATGAAATTGAAGAACTTGAAATGATAGGGAAAAATCACATTAAAATTCTTCCATGTGGCTTCAAAAGAAAAGGATGATGTAGAATCTAAATAAGAGTATAAATAGTTCAATCTCATTGGCCTATTTTTTAATTTATTTCAGTCTAAGGTGCTATTTCAGTGGATAAGTAAGAGATTCCTTTATAGGAAGAAAGAAGTGATGTAATTTAATGGAAAAATATACTGGATTCCATGTCAGAAAAGGTTCTGCGTGAAACAGAAAGTACTCTGGGTTTAGAGTCAGAGGTTCAAATCTTAGCTCCTCTATTTACTGCTGTCTAATTGAGCAAAATACTTAATCTCTCTACATAGGACTCAGTTTTCTCATCTGTAAAATGAAGGGATTGGATTAAAAGATATCTGACATTTCTCCTATCACTAAATCTATGATCTTATGATTTGATTGACCCAGATTAAAAAGAGTTAGATTTCCCAGGCCTATTTATTTAAAGGCTAAATAAAGAGATTTATGCATAATGGAGAAATAACTTTTGTAGGAAGAAATAAGTAATGCCATGTGGGGTGGTGAAAGAACACTATATAGAGAGATATAGTAGGATAGAGAAGAAATTCTGAAGAATTTGGAGTCGATGGGGCAGCTATGTGACACAGTGGATAGACCACTGGCCCTGGAGTCAGGAGTACCCAAGTTGAAATCCAGCATCAGACACAACACAAAACTAGCCATGTGACTTTGGGCAAGTCACTTACCCCCAACTGCCCTACCTTCCTCTCTCCAAAAAGTAAAAAAAAAAAAATAGAATTTGGAATCAAAGGACCTGGCTGCTTCTATGACTCTGGAAAAGTCCCTCCACATTTCTGGACCTCAGCTCCCTCATTTGTAAAATGAAATGATTAGACTAAATAACTTTTAAGATCACTTTATCTTCTCAAACTATGATCTTGTACTCTAAATTTGAGTTCTGGCTCCATCAAATACTAGCTGTGTGACTTTGGCTTAGTTACTTAAGTTCTCTGAAGTCCTTGCTTCCTCATCTGTAAAATGTAGACAGTATTTACACAATGTATTTCAAGGAGTATTATGAAGAAAATATTTTATGAATTATAATGTTCTTTATACATATGTGCTAACATGGTTGCAATTTATAGATAAATATATAATATTCATCATTGCTACATGAGCATAGGTGATAATCCATGAAATCTAGAATTTTCTACTACCTTCCTGAGATTCATAAAATCAGTTTTTCCTTTTCCTACCAAAATTTTCTTTTTTGACTTTTACACTGCCTCAAGAATGTTTGGGAGACTTAATTAGCTTTTAAATAGTTATAATTCTTATAAGTAAGCACAGGAAATAGAAAATTCTTAGAACTGGTGATACTGGAAAGTCATAGAGATTCAGGACTGTCTAAATAATAATGATGATTCACATTTACAAAGCATTTTAAGTTCTTCAATCTGATTTCCTCACAACTTCTAAATATGTTGTCCCCATTTTACAGATGAATAAATTTAGGATCAGAGAAATTATGTGACCTGTCTTGTATCAGAGTTTGTAAGGAATAGATCAAGGACTTGAAACAACATCTCCTGACTCTAAGTTTAGTGCTTTTTCTACTTTACTACATGTTCTACAACTTCTCAGGCTATTAGAAGTACACAAACAATGAAAGGATTAGGGATGGGAAGGGTATTACTGTTACTGTTTCTGCTGTTCAGTAGTACCTAAGTTTTTTCTGTAATATTTGGGGTCTTTTGGGGAGAGATACTGGAGTGGTTTGCCATTTTCTTCTCCACCTCATTTTAAAGATGAGCAATGTCCTGACTCCAGGCCTGGTGCTCTATCCACTGAACCACATGTTTTCTGAGGTTCAAAACTCCATTCAAGAAAGAGCTGAATTCTATGAATTCTGTAGTTCCTTCGTACTCTTTCTGTTTTCTCTAACTGTTCCCCATACCTGTAATGCTCCCATCTTATCTGCTACCTACCTTTAAGTCTCTACTACAGTTCTGTCTTCTATGAATTGTCTTTCCTAACTCCTCTTAATTCTAGTGTAGTGACTTCCCTCTCTTATTTACTCATTGTTTATTCTGCATTTTATTTACTATTGTTGTATTCCTTGTTTATCCTTTTTATTTGCTATTTATTCTATAGTTTATTGGTACATATTTGTTTGTTTATGGTCTCCCCCATTAGAAAACCCTTGTGAAAACCCTTGAGGGCAGGCACTGCCTTTGGCCTCTTTTTAAATCTCCAATCCTTAGTCTAGTGCCGGGCCCATAGCACGCACTTAATGGTTTTTGACTGAAACTTGTTTTCCCTATGTCCCACACAGGCATTGTCATTGAGCGCCACCCAGGGCAGTTTAGTCCTTACCTCTTTTTTTTTTAATGACCTATACCCTCTGAGTATCTGGGGTTTCTAAACCACCTGGAACATGCATGGTGCTGTCCACAATCAATCACAACTCTCCAGGCTTCAGAATCAAGCTGGCTCTTTCTATTTCTTAAGTCTCTAGAACTTGAATTGACCAAGCTGACTTATGAATGTACCACAATGGGCAGCTGCTGTCCTAGTACCATGTAGTCAGTCTAAATGAGTGATCTCAAATTAGAAAATGATGGACTAGTCATTTTAATCTATGCCTACTAAGATTAGAAGGTGGAAACAAAAAAAGTATCACCTGCACAAAGGAGTAATAAAATTGAGGCACTAGTGAGGCATAGGCTCCTGCAAGTTTTAAGGGCAAATTTTCCCTTGGTTGATATAAAGTAAAGGGAGGAGAATCCAGAATTGTCCTATCTCTTTCCATTTCTCAGTCAATCAATAAATCAGTTATTACACACCTACTATGTGACAGTTTCTGCAACTACAAAATTAAATGTAAAACAGTGTCTGTTCTCAAGAAGTTTAAGTCTATCAGGAGAAATGATACATACCCACAGGAATAGGTCTAAAATATATGCAAAGTAAGTAGGTAATTTAGCATAGCGGGTGTCTGAGGGGATCAGAAAAGATGATCCTCTACAACAGTGGAGCTTCTTTATTTCCACTCCAGCGGAGGGAGTTTGTCCAAACTCCTCTGCAGACATTTTACTATTAATTAACAATTTATAATTGGTATTTATCTAGCACTTTAAGGTTTGCAAAGTGCTTTGCATATACCATCTCATTTGAATGTCAGAACGAACCTATAAGTTAGTTGCTACTATTATCCCTATTTGGTAAATCCTTAAATGGCTTGCTCTAGTTGCTCAGTCAGTAAATGTCTTTATCAAGATTTGCATTTAGATCTCCTTACCTTGAACTCTAGCTTTCTAGTCACTGGGCCACTTCTTATGTTTAGTATCTGCTGACTACACCTTATCCATTTGCTTTTTTCTCTCCTGAATCTTTTTGCTTTGTTTAGGGATTCCTCCTTCCAATTTCTGTCTCTTCACTAATTGCCATCAATTCACCAAAGATTTATTAAGCAGCCACCAAGTACAAGATAACATTGAGACTCAAAGCTTTCAAAAAATCACACATTTACAACTTGCAAGAAATGCATATTCCTTTGGGTCCTAGAATATAGCCTATATGTGGATAAGAAAGATAACAAGAAGGCATGTGAGAGGGATCAAGGGGAGGTCCAGCCAAAGTATTCTAGGAAGTTAGTACTTTTAGCTGTGAGTTTTAGGAGAACAACTAAGAAGGTAGCTCTTGACTTGAAATCTTGATGGATAAGAAGATTCTGAAAGGGATTCAAGATGAAATACATTCCATGTATGAGATATAGCATTAATAGAATGAAATAGTAGCTGTTAATTTTGACTGAAATGTGGACAATATGAACAAATTTAAATGTGATAAAACCAGAGACATTGTTTGAAGAAATATTACAGAGTGATTTATATGATAAGCTCCAGAATTTGTATTTCTTAATAGAGGAAATAAGAAGTCATTCAAGACTTTTGAGAAAAGTGGACATACTTTGCCTCATGACAACAAGTTTCTGGGGTTTCCTTATTGTGGGAATTTATTTTGCTAAACTCAAATGATCTCAAACTTA
This sequence comes from Pseudocheirus occidentalis, assembly GCA_028646575.1. Classification (NCBI taxonomy): domain Eukaryota; kingdom Metazoa; phylum Chordata; class Mammalia; order Diprotodontia; family Pseudocheiridae; genus Pseudocheirus; species Pseudocheirus occidentalis. Next base: position 173,095,566 of record CM053595.1, read on the forward strand.
GAAATAAATCATCAAGAGTTGACTGAGGCTTGAGAGTTAATAACTTGCTTATCTCTACATAAGCAATGTCAGAGGAGGCATGAGAACCCAGGTCTCCTTGACTCCAAGTCCAGAACTCTATTCACTATACAATACTACCTCTGAAAGATTATTTGGAGGAGCTGAATGGAATAAGAAAAACTTCCACAAAATTAGAAAGCAATTCTAATAGTTTGAGCAAGATGTAAAAGGATTTCCCAGAAGTAGAGAGAATTGAATGGATAAAAGAAATTTTATGGAGGTGGCATCTATAGAAGTTAGTAATTAATTGTATGTGAGGAGTTAAGAAAAGGAAAGAAGTGATAATTACTGAGGTTTTGAGACTAGGCTACAAGAAGAATGGCAATGTCAACAGCAGAAGAAAGGAAAGGTATTAAACAATTCAGGAGTGCTTATTTTGTCTTTGTCTTGTTCTTTGGTTTACTGTCTTTGCAGGAGATACATGAATTCAAGGTTATAGTTATGGTTTAAAAAAGAGTTTAATTAGATTTAATAAAAGCATAATAAAAACATATATATGTATAAACCACAATATTTCTTCAGGTTCCAGGTCCAACCCCACTAAGGCATGAAAATTATCTTCAAATTGGCATCCATTGTTATCTCCCCTTCTCATTTACCTTTTCCCTCTTTCCCCTTAACAACATTAGCTTACTCAGCCAATGTCTATGTCACAATCACATGAAGACATCTCTAGTATCTTTTCATAATTTACTAGGTACAATTTTCAGCATAAGGAATAAGAAGCCAGTCTAAAATTAAAATAGTTATTGCAACTTGAATACTGGAATTTCCCTTACACACTAGCTGGAGTTTATCTACTACTTACTTCCTCACTGGCAAGTAGATGTATCCTTTTTTTCCAATACGGTAACTTTGCATCACTCATATCTGTAATGCATTGACCTATATGTCCTTAAAAGCAAAGCTTTCCCTGGAAAGAGTTGATGTTTAGAGTCTCCTAGGGCCAGGAATGCCCAGGATCTAACAAACAAAAGATAGATGTGGATTGGTATGTCCTGGACAAGATTTTTTTTCCTATCTCTTTATATTTTAAAGCCTATTTTAGTCCTTCATGTAGCATTGTCTTCCACCAACTAGTTAGCTCCCCTGTTATGAATCTTAAAAGAAAATTTGAGCCTAAGAAGCAATATCCAGATATCTGAGTCATGACAAGGAGTCATAATGAGATTTGAGAATGGCTAGGCTCAAGCACTAGTAGCTTACCCTCTTATCAGAGATTTTGAGTTTCAAACTAGATGAATACCCTCTTCATGAAAATGTTGTAGAAGTGCTTCTTAGATAGGTATGGGTGATATTATGTGCTTTCCAACCTTGAGATTCTAAAATCCTATGTTTCTGTAATTCTGATGGGCTCAGTGTCTAGGTAGAACTCAGCAGTGTTTACTTGAATTTAAAGCAGCACTGTCACATATACAAATACATGCATGAATGAATGTATGCATGCATTTACTTATATCTCACTAATTAATTCAGATTGCTTAAGGCAATGATATGGATATATGAATGGATTTTAATGAAAAGAAACATTTCATTGTTTTCAGTGTCACAGCCTCCAGGAGAGGTACTTGCACATAATAGGTGCTAAATCAATCAATTTATCAATAAGCATCAAACATCTATTTTGTGTTCAGAACTATGTTGGGAATATGGAATTCAAAGATGGAAAGTTCCTATACTTTAAAGAGCTTTCAATCTAGGTAGGGTTACATCCAACTATTTTTGTTAATTTCTTTTTACTCCATTTTGAGTCTCTTTCCCTTGGCTTTTCTCTATAACCAATTCTCCATAGTAAAAGTGGCAAGGTTTGAGTGTGTGTAGTCCACTTCCTGAGGAAAATTTATCATCATCCCCTGAATCTTCCAGTGTCTGCTTCGGAAACAGCTATATCTCCAATGAAGGGAACAGGTATCTCTTCTATATTCTCCCCTCACTCCACGTACCCACAGCCCCCAAGAACCTGTGAGCACAAATAATCTGCATATCAGTTCTCCTGGGAAAAATTAGTCTGATCCCACCTTTGATTCTAGAAGAATAAAGCCAGCAGTAGCATTCCTGCAATATCAGTCAGAACTAAAGAATAAAAATTGAAATCTGAGATCATCCCTGTCATGAAGTCACATAGACTATCAGTTGGAGAGTTGAAATCTGAGATCATCCCTATCATGCAGTTGCACAGAATATCAGTTGGAGAGCTGATAGGATTTTTCATCCATCCTCTGCCTTCTTCTCCCTAATGCCTCTAGAGAATCTTCTTTATACCCATGTTCTCCATATACTTGACAAAGGATGTCAGGAGGGAATGAACAGGAAATCAAGATGCTTTTAACCTAAACCAGTATATTGTGACATGAACTAAATCCCTTATTTCTTCTGTCCAAAGAAAGATTGTATAAGTCTGTCAAACCTTGCCTGCAAAGGATATATTTCTGGTAATGTGAAAAATTCAGCTTTTTGAAATTCTGTGGAATAATAGGAAGTTAAAGGCTATTATTAGAAAGGCAGTATGGTGGGGGGGGGAGGGTAGAGCCAAGATGGTGGAATAGAAGCTCAAACTTGGTGTGGGATCCTGCTTCAACCACTTCCAATACATGTAAAAAAATTACTCTAAACAAACTTTAATGCTGCAGAACCCAAAAAAAGACAAAGAGAAACAAAACTCCCACTGAAAGAATCCTGGAAGGGCAACAGGAAAGGATCCATCACACCAGGCTGGTATCCAAGAGGACTCCCATGTGAGTGGCGTGGTTCCCCAGCTTTGAGTTGGCCTCAACCAGTCGTTTCCCTGGAGCAGACTTCAGGAGAGAAAATCACCAGCAGCTGTGATGGTTTCCAGACTTATCAACCCATAAACTCCAAGAAGAGATTAAAATGTCAGTGTGGAATTCTGTGGGAACAGGGAGACCAAGAGCATGGTCCAGTCCATTCCCCTGGGGCAAGAAGCAGCAGAGGCATGGGCTACTGTGCAGCCACAGCTGCCTGAGTGTCTCAGGAGTTACTGGCTTTCAGATTGCAGGGGAACCAAGCTACCACTCAGAGAGTAATCACTCTTGCTATGACATGCTTGGATCTGGTTAACTGTCTTGGGTGGTGGTCCTTCAGCGTGTGACCAGTGAGCTAGAGCTTGTGGTGTCTGTAGAGAGGGCACTTGACTAATACCTCCAGCAGCTGTGAAAACCCTAGCAATCTGGGGCAAATCTCTCTCCGTTCTGGAAGTAGAGTTCTACTGTGGCAGAAGGCTCAAAAATCAAGTAATTGACTGCAAATATGATCAAGCAGGGGAAGTAAAACACAGACAATAGAATCCTTTTATGGGGGACAAGAAGGATCAAGGCATGGAGTGGGAGGAAGACAGTGAAGTCAGAACTCCTGAATCAAAAGCCTCCAAGAAAAATATGAATTAGTTACAGGTCATGGAGGAGTTCAAGAAGGGTTGTGAAAATCAAGTAAGAGAAGTGGAGGAAAAATTTGAAAGAGGAATGAGAACGAGGCAAGAAAATCAAGTCAACAACCAGATAAAGGAGATCCAAAAATACACTGAAGAAAATAACATATTAAAAATAGACTAACTCAAATGGCAAAAAAAGTTCAAAAATCCAAAGAGGAGAGGAATACCTTAAAAAAGACAAATCTGCCAGATGGAAAGTAAATTTAAAAAATTCAGTGAAGAGAATAACTCCTTCAAAATTAGATTGGAGCAATTAGAAGCTAAAGACTTTATGAGACATCAAGATACTGTTAAATAGATCCAAACAAATGAAAAAGAATAGAAGGCAATGTGAAATATCTCATAGGAAAAACAACTGACCTGGAAAATAGGTACAGGAGAAATAATTTTAAAATTTTCAGAATACCTGAAAGCCATGATCAAAAAAAGAGTTTAGACGTCATCTTTCAAGAAATTACTGGGGCAGAATTAAGATGGTGGCATAGAGGCAGGATATCTCTGTGGATCCCACCATAACCACCTCAAATACCTATTAAATATGTATAAATATATAATATATTAACATAATTATATAACATATACTATATTTTGAATATATTTAAAATTTTGTGTATATATTATACATAAAATATGATATAATAATATAAGTATAAAAAATAAAGCAAATTTTAGAGCTCCAGAACTCATAAAATAACAGAGAAACAAAGCTTCTGCTGAAGACAGCCCAGCAGATGGACAGAAAGGGCTCAATGCAGCACGCTAGGGGCAGAGCCCAGGCCCATGCAGTTTTAGCCTAGGCCATCCAGGAGAAGCCTCAGCTTGAGCTTTCAAGGGAGTGGATCAATGGCAGCTGTGGTGGTTTCCAGAACTACAAACACATAAGAGTGAAGAACAAAGGGAAAAGATCACTGGAACTCAGCTAAATTTTGGGGGAGCATCTGGCCAACTTCCTCCAGTGCTAGAAAGCAGTCTGAAGTGGTATCCCTGCAGCCACCTCCATGAAGCTACTTCAGAGCTAACGGCCTGAAGATTGCAGGAGAGGCAAGCAAACATTCAGAGGCTAAGTGCTCTTGCATTGAGCTGCCTGGATCAGGATTGTGGTCTTGAGTGGTGGTCCTGAGGTTTGTTTTCAATGAGCAAAAAGGTAGTGGGGGTTGCTGAGACTGCAGCCTCTTAATAGCTCTGGCAGCTGCAAAACCCCAGTGATTTGGGACAGAACTCTCCCCTGGAAGCAGAGTTCTACTGAGCCCAAAAGTCAAGTAACTGACAGGCAACATGAGCAGGCAAAGGAAGCAAAGAAAGCTCAGCAATCCAACTATAGATCACTTTTTGAGGGACAAAATGTATCAAAGCATGGAATAGTAGGAAGACAACACAGTCAGAACTCATGCACCAAAAGATTCCAAGAAAAATGAAGACTGGTTACAAGCCATAAAGGAGTTTAAGAAGGATTTTGAGAACCAAATAAGAGAAGTAGAGGAAAAATTGGGGAGAGAAATGAGAATGATGCAAGAAAATCATGATAAGAGAGTCAACAATCTGACTGAAGAAAATAACACCATAAAAATAGACTAACTCAAATGGAAAAAGAGGTCCAAAAAGCCAATGAAGAGAAGAATGCCTTAAAAAGTCGAATTTGCCAGATGGAAAAGAATCTCAAAAGCTTGCTGAATGGAATAATTCCTTCACAATTAGCATGGAGCAAATGGAAGCAAATGACTTTATGAGAAATCAAGATACTGTTAAACAGATCCAAACAAAAGAAAAAAATAGAAGGCAATGTGAAATATCTCCTTGAAAACATCACTGACCTGGAAAATAGATTCAAGAGAGACATTTTAAAATTATTGGACTACCTGAAAGCCATAAACCAAAAGAGAACCTAGAAATCATCCTTCAAGAAATTCTCAAGAAAAATTGACCAGATATTTTAGAACCAGAGGACCAAATAGAACTTGAAAGAATTCACCAATCACCTCTTGAAAAAGATCCTAAAAAGAAAATTCCTAGGAATGTTATAGCCAGGTTCCAGAGTTTCCAGATCAAGGAGAAAATATTATGAGCTACCAAGAAGAAACAATTTCAATACTGTGGAAACACAATCAGGATAACAGAGGATCTAGTAACTTATACATTAAGGGATTGAAGGGCCTGGAATATGATTTTCCAGAAATCAAGGGCATTAGGATTAAAACCAAGAATCATCTACCAAGCAAAACTGAGTATAATATTTCAGGGGAAAATATGGTCATTCAGTGAGGTGGAGGACTTTCATTCATTCTTGAGGAAAGAATTCTTTGAGGAAAAAAAACTCAATAGAAAAATTGATATTCAAACACAAGAAGCATGAGAAGGTAAACATGGAAAGAAATCATAAGGAATTTATCAAAGTTGAACTATTCACATGACAATATGGAAAAATGAAAATTGTAACTTATGAAACTTTTCTCAGTATGAGGAGAGGTGAATGGAATATAAATGTATGTATATGTATACATATATGTATGTATATGCATATGTGTCTGTATACATGTATATGTGTACATGTATGTATGTGTATATGCATACATACACATATGACTAAATAGGAGAGTACATATGCATATGAACACATATGGGAATACGTGTATATATGTGTACATAGATGGAGGGCACAGAATCATTCGAATAGAAAGGGATGGTATTTTAAAAGGTGAATTTAAGTGGTTTGAGAGGAATAGAAGGAGAGGAGACAGGGAGAGGCAGAATGGGGTCAATCATTTCATATAGAATAGGCAAGGGATAACTCTTACAATGGACGGGAAGAGAAGGAAGGCAAAAAGAGAATGGGTCAACCTTATTCTCAATGAATTTGGCTTAGTGAGGGAATGACATACATTCTAAAATGAGTGTCTTGTCCTGCAGGAGAATAGGGGTGATGGGGATGGGAGGGGTGATGGAGAGAAGGGTTTTTAGAATCACTTATTTCTATAAAAGGACAGGGACTAAGTAGAGAATAGAGGAAGAGGAGGGAGGGATAAAAAGGAGGGAAATATAGTCAGTGTTATACAATATGTCCATTATGGAGATGTTCTGCATAACTACACATGTATTGAATTGCTTGTCTTTCCAGTGGAGGTGGGTGATAAGACAGGAAGGGAAAGAATCTAGAATTTAAAGTTCTAAAATAATATGTTAAAATTATTATTATTACTATTATTGTTTCTGTTATTATTATTATTATTATTTACATGCAATTGGGAAATAAGGTGTACAGGCACTCTAACAGGGAGATCCATCTTGCTCTTCCAGAAAGTCAGAGGGCTGATGGGGCAGGATATAGGAGAGGGTATATTGGGGGAGGTGGCATACAGTTGGATCACTGTTTTGGGTTGGTGGGTAGGGGAAAGATGGGAAGAAAATTTGTAACTTAAAATCTTGTGGCAATCAATGATGTAAACTAAATATAAACAAAATTTAATTAAAAACAGAAATTATCAAGCAAAATTGCCCTAATATTCTAGAACTAGAGGGCAAAATAGAAATTGAAAGAATTCACCAATCACCTCCTGAAAAAGATCCCAAAAAGAAAATTCCTAGGAAGATTATAGACAAATTCCAGAGTTCCTAGGTCAAGGAGAAAATAAGAAGAAATAATTTGAGTATTATGGAAATACAATCAGGATAACACAAGGCCTAACAGTTTCTATATTAAGGGATTGAGAACTTGGAATATGATATTTCAGAGGTCAAAGGAACTAGGATTAAAACCAAGAATCACCTACCCAGCAAAGCTGAGTATAATGCTACAGGGGAAAATATGGTCATTCAATGAAACAGAGGATTTTCAAGCATTATTGATGGAAAAAACAAAGCTGAACAGAAAATGTGACTTTCAAATACAAGAAGCAAGAGAAGCATGAGAAGGTAAATAGGAAAAAGAAAGCATAAGGAGCTTACTGAAGTTGAACTATTTATATTCCTACATGGAAAAATGATCATTTTAACTCATAAGACTTTTGTCAGTATGAGGATAGTTGAAGGGACTATATATACGTATACACACATATATGTATGTATAGGAGGCTATATGTGTATATAAATATACATGAGAGTGTGGGCATATGTATGTTCATGTATACCTAGACAGAGGGCACAGGATGAATTGAACATGAAGCAATGATATCTAAAAAAAATCAAATTAAGAGGTGAGAGAGGAATTTATTGGTTGCAGGGAGAGATAGATTAGGGTAAATTATCTCATATAAAAGGGTCAAGAGGAAACTGTTACAATGGAGGGGAAGAGTAGGAAGGTGAAAGGGAATGGGTCAACCTTACCCTCATGGAATTTGGCTTAAGGATGGAATAACATACATACTCAATTGGGTATCTTACCCTATAGGAAAGTAGGGGGGAAGGGGGAATGATGGAAGTGGGGGGATCATCTGAGGGGGGGCAGATTGGGGGAGAGGGTAGTTAGAAGTAACCATTTTTAAAAGGTATACGGTCAAAGGAGAAAATAGAATAAGTGGGGGGGCAGGATAGGATGGAGGGAAATATAGATAATTTTTCACAATATAACTACCATGGCAATGATTTGGTTAACTACATATGTACAACCAATATTAAATTGCTTATCTTCCCAGTGGGGGTGGGTGAGGAGGGAAGAAGGGAACAACAAACCTGGAACTCAACGTTTTAAAAACAAATGTTTAAAAAATTGTTTTTTATATGCAGCTGGGAAATAAGACACACTAGTTCTGGGGTATAGAAATTCCTCTTGCTGTACTAGGAAGTTAGAGGGGTGATGCGAGAGGATATAAGAGAGAATAGATTGGGAGAAGAGGTATTCAATAGGCTTGCTATTCTGGGGTGGGGGAAAGATGGGGAGAAAAAAATTGTAACTCAGAATCTGGTGGAAATGAATGTTGAAAACTAAAAGGAAAAAACGTATTTTTCAAAAAAGAAAGGCAGTGTGTTTTAGTGTCTAGAGGGTCAGTCTTGGCTTCAGAAAAACCTGTGTTTTAAGTCCACCTTAGATATTTAATAGTTTTATGACTCTACCTAAATCTTACCCTACCTATGGGCCAGATGACCTATGACTCTTCCTAAATCTTTCTGACCTCTCAGTTTTCTTACCTGAAAAATGGGCATAATAATAGTGTCAACTTCATAGGGTAAGTCAGGATCAAATGTGATGATAAATGTAAAGCATCTTCAGTAAATTACTTGTAAACATTATTTATTACTTCATCAAGGTGGTTTGTCACATTCCCTGGTCTAGTAATTAGGAGATCTGTTTCTGAATCCCAGTAATACTTACTGAGCTAAGTGAAATTGGTTTAAGTCATTTCCTCTTTGAACCTAATTTCCCACCTCTTTAAAATAAGTGTGTTTAAACAGATTATCTATAAGGTTCACTTCTGCTTTACATCCTCTATTCTAATACTTTGACTGGATACTCAGTGTACAAACTGATGTGGTCCAGTGCAAAGAATGTTGATTGTAGATTTGAGGAGTTAAAATTGGGTTAAAACTCTTTTCTCTGATGCCTACTGCTTGTGTAATCTTGGGCAAGGCCCATTCTAACTCTGGGCTTCAGTCCCCTCATCTTTAAGAGAAGTGGGATGGACTAGATGGCCTCTCAGGTCTTCATCTCTAGATCTATAATCTTAAGAAACATGTAAATAATGCTAATACTTATGCTAATTAGCTTGCTAGCATTCATATTGCACTTCAATGTTTACAAAGGAGTTTACAAATGTATGATTTTTTTCTCAACTGCAGGAAATATGTAAAAAAATGTAGTGGATGTTTTAAGGATTTATTTAGGCAGATGGGATATTCACAGAGGCAGATTAATTGACACAATAGATTGAGATCTGAAATTTAAGTCAGGAAGGTGAATTCAAATCAGGCCTCAGATACTTACTAGCTGTGACCCTGGATAAATCATTTAACTTCTTCCTTCCTCGATTTCTTCTTCTGCAAAATAAGGATAACAATGACAACTACTTCCCAGGGTTGTTGTGTAAATAAGATGCGTCACAAAATATGAAGTAGTATATAAATGTTAACTAGTATTATTATGTGAAACAACTAAAATAAGACATTATATAATTAAAGACTGGAGTTTAAGTTAAAATAAAGGTAAATGTCAAACTATCAGTGGAAAAATTCTTATAATTTAGTCATTGAAAAGGGGGCAATGACCAAAGTGGCACTAGATCTAAGGCAATGAAACTCAGAACATATATGTCTATGCACCCGAGGTCAAAGGCAAGGGTTAAATAAAACACCTTTTATTTGAAAGAATCAAATCCAATAATATGAAATTCAGTTCAGTAGAGATAAATACAAAGTTTCATGTTAGGATCAGAAATCAGCTTTATGAATTTATAGTAAGGGAAGGTAATTAGCATTTTCTTTGAGAAATACATCTGAGGTTTGTGGTGAATGGCAAATTTTATATATATCAACAGTGTGGTAAGTTAAAAATCCATTTTAATATAATTTAATAATAAATTAAACATTGAATATAATATAATATAATCCAGTATAAATTCAATTGTATTCTCTGAAATAATGAAATAATATAAGAGGAGATAGTGATATTATTGTAATCTGTTTTTGTTAGACTATATTTACAATACAGTTTTTACAACTAGATGACAAGTTTTTGGAAGGACATTGGTAAATTAGAGACCATCTCAAACAGTGACCAAAATAGTGAAGGGTCTTGTAATCATGGCATATGAAGAGGATATCACATGAGCATGTTTTACTTATGAAAAAGTTGTTGAAGGTGGGGAAATGAGAGGGGGGTATCTGTATGATCCCTCTCTTTCAGGGTTTAAATGGCTACCACACACATGAGACATTCAAGTTATTCTACTTTGCTAAGGGAAAAAACTCAGAGTAATGGTTGAATGTCGAAAAGAAAAAATATTTAGGTTATATGTCAGGAATCACATTCTAATAGAATTAGTTTTCGGAAAGCAGAAGAGAATATCTACAGATGAATTGGGTTACCCAGCACCAAAAGTCTTTGAACAGATGTTGGATGACCACTTGTTGAATAGATTGAAACAGATTAGTATTCAATCAAAGGTTGAATTATGTAGCCTCTGAAGTCCAATGTCATCCTGTGATTCTCAGCCTCTGAAAAAATGAACAATATGTGGTTCAGTTAATATAAAACACAAAACACGCAATGCTCATTTTATAATTTAATGGGTTTCCTAGTTGTTATAAAATTATGTCAGGATCATTAAGCAGCTTTAGAAATGGGAACTGTTTCACATTGAAATGGCTTGTACTGGAGAAGAAAGCCTGAATGTGTAGAATGGTGCAGGAAAAATTATTTCTTGCCAGTTTTTTTTTAAATGAGTTTGCAAATCATTTAGTGGTCAGAATGCTGTATTCTTAAATGCTAGTTGATAGCAGTATTTATAGCAGTTTCTTTGATTAAACATTTGTCTTTCATGTCTTTTGAGAATGTCAGTGAATGGTTGCCCATATTTCTGAAGAACAGATGAAAGCCTTCACACAGAAGGAAAGAAATCAATTTGTATCTCACTATGTGGCTATAACTTTGCCACAGACTGAAAAAAATGTTCTTTCTTCCTTTACTTCCTGAAATAGAACTCTACTAGCACAGATATTCTTTAATGAGAAGCCTCAAACTGAGACATATTTAATTAATGTACAGTATTTTTTGCAAGCATTCCTGTCACTGAGTTTGCATACTGTTACTCAAAATGTTCAAAGCCTATTGGTTCAAAAGTATAGTACCTCGGGTCCTGAGTAAATCACTAGACAGGCTGCAAGAAGCATATTTTAAGAAAGACTGTAAATATCTGTGTTTCATGGACCAACTTAGTAAAGCACAACTAAGGGAGCAATCCACCCATGATCATAATCCAATTTTTCTCTCCTCCATACCTCCTCCACTCTGGCCATCATCTCTATATTTTTCATGTAGGAACCTTGCACTCCATCACTGAAATCACCTCTGGGCTCTGACAGGAACCTTGGACTTTGGAACCAGCTTGGGCAGAAATGATCTTTCTCTTTATTTTGACCACAACTCGGCCTCCGTGGCACTACCAGTCCATCTCTCCACCATGCCACTTTCCTTCCAGCCACTGTCATTTTATCCTGACAACAATCTTTTACTATACCTTTGGAACCATTCTGGACTTTTTATAGGTGAACTTTTGGCTTATTTTATCCAGAAGTATATTTCTATACTACAACTTCCAGGCCTTCCTCCTTTTCCTTTTATGTGTGGTCTTCCTTGTTAGAATGTGAGCTCCTTGAGCACAAGAAGTATCGTGCTTGTATTTGTATACCTTGGTCTTATGGTATACACTGATCTTTAATAGATTTCTCCATTTCTCTATTCTCTCTCTCTCTCTCTCTCTCTCTCTCTCTCTCTCTCTCTCTCCTCTCTCTCTCTCTCTCTCTCTCTCTCCTGTCTCTCTGTTTCTCTCTCTCTCTCTCTCTCTCTCTCTCTCTCTCTCTCTCTCTCTCTCTCTCTGTCTCTCTCTCATATCCTTGGATCTCTGTGTTTTTTCTTTCTTGATCTAAAGTAGTATCTAGGAGAGAATGACCTTGAAAAATTTGAAAAGTCAGATGACTGAGAGTTCATGACCAAGACAAGTGAAGCACCAATAAGGCTTTAAATATAGATGTGTTGGACTCAGTTCAGTGACAGTTCAATTCAACATCTGGGTCATCATACCTTGGCCTGATATAAGGGAGTTGATTATGTTTAATTTGGGAGTGAACTGGATAGAATGAATGTTTGTAGCATACACTTATAGTTTTAGCCTATACTCTTCACTGACTAGGTGATGATGATGATGATAATAATGACAGCTAACATGTATATAGCTCCTCTATGTGCCAGGCATTGTGCTAAGCATTAATATCTCATTTGATCCTTAGAACACCACTGTGAGGGAAGTGATATAATTCTCATTTTTTAATTAAAGAAACTTGGACAGACAGAGGTTAAATTACTTGTCCAAGCTCACACAACAAGTAAGAGTCTGATGTCAAACTCTAACTAAAGTCTTCTTGATTCCAGGCCCACTGGTGTATCCACTGCATCAAAGTACCAGCCTCAATAATAGGCATAAGAATGGGGTGAGTATGCCCCTGTGTTAGAAGAAATGTTCACAGTCCTGTACTTTCTAAGTCTTCTCAGTAAATATCCCTTTGCAACAACTAATTAATATTAAATGATTAAATAATTCTTGAGTGCTAATCACAGGTGACTAAGATTTGGGAAAGCCTGCTAGTAAAGAGGTTTAATATAATACTTTGGAGCAAAAAATACAACGAAAATCATTTTGCAACATCTTGATGTACTAATCCTCAAATCACCTAGTGGCCTAATATTAGAAAATTTCCAACCTCTATTAGAAAAAAAATAAAATATTAATAAACTATGCAAGAACATGATAAAACAGCTAGTCTCATCCACTGTTCAAATTTACTGTTCTTGGCTAAGATACCATGCAGTTTTATTTAAAAGGATTGCTTTCATAATTGTAAAAAATATTTGACTGTTTTCTCTTGTATGCTGCCTTTGAACAGGGGATATTTTCTTACTCTGATACTAAGTCCTGACAGTAATAGTATAAAGACTCTTCTTTAGGATTGATTTCCAAGTTGTTTTTTTTTATCCCACCCTTTTCTGTGAAACACTTTAGTTATCTATCTTAATTTACCACAGTATCTTGCTGATAGTGAACTCTAATTGAGAGTATAAAGTTGTAAAAATCCAATCTATACCTTAAGTTGACTCTGATTTTCAATGATAACAACCTTTCTTGGGATGTAAATATATCTTTTGTCTTTTACTTTGGCCTCCTATCTCTTACCCACAAAGATTTGATCTCTGCTAACAGATAAGTCTTTTCCAGGGGGTTGAGAGAATTCTCCAACAAAAACATTAGAAAGATTGGTCATTTTATCCTCAGTGGTACCCCCAGAGTCAAGAAAGGTACATGTAGCCTTGCTCATGGACCTGAGTCATCTGTGAGAGTGGGAGTTGAAGTAAAGATCCGAACAATTCATCAGCTCCCTTAGCTTACTGTGTGCAAGGAGTAGTCCCAAGTTTTGAATATAAAAGAGCAAACAAAAGAAATGGCATGCAGTCTGTGATCCCTATTAGCCATATAAAAAAAAACAAAAAACAGAAGCAGGGTGGTTAATTGGAATTAAGATAAAATTTAGAGGCAAAAGACCTGTTTTTAAATCTGGCCTCTGACACCACTTCTAAGATAATAAGTGACTCATTTTGCTTCTTAAAATGTCTAAATTTCCATATTGGAAAATGGTGACAGTAAAATGTTAATGAAGCCACAAGGTAGATCAATGGATAGAGTGCAAGATCTGGAGTCAGGGAGACCCATTTTCTTGAGTTCAAATCTGGCCTCAGACAATTACTAGCTATGTGAACCCAGGCAAGTCACATAACCCTGTTCACATCAGTATCCTCATCTGTAAAATCAGTTGAAAAAAGAAATGGAAAACCACTCCAATATCTTTGCTAAGAAAACCCTAAGTGAGTTAACTAAAAGTCAGAAAATGTTCATACCAAAGCCATAAGGGTCTTGTAAGGAAAAATCTATTAAAATATTAAAATGTATGATAAAAATATCAAGGTTTTCTTTTTAATCTATGTCACAAGTTATATTAATAAAAAGGGTAGGTGAGTGAAATGGTGATATTTGCTAACGGATTAATATGCTTTGTTGCACAAGTATCTTGAGAGGCAATTAGCAATTTTTAAAAATCTGAAACAAGTTTAGTAATTCATTAACTTCAATTCAGTTGAGTGTATGGGGTGGGGCACTTATGAGGGTTAGCAAAGACCCTTCTATATTTATGGGGAAGGGGGTATGGGAATTGTGGGAACTGAGTGAAATACACTAACTCCATCTTTTTACTCAATTCTGATCTCTGTTCTCTTTCTATTCCATTATCAATCTAGTCCAATTTCTTTATTGTGGGAAACTTTATTCAGTTATGAGAATTGTTAGAGAACATTATTACATTGTTCGAAACCAAGCCTGCTTGGCTGGGAAGTGGGACAGCTTCTACCCATTATTTAGAGATCTCTAAATAAGGACCTAGGCTATGTTGACTAGAAACCTAGTCAGATCTAAAGATTGATGCAAAAAACTTTTCTCACAAGAACGCATCTTAAGCAACCCATACATCTGATCTAAAACCTTGCCTCCTACCAGTTAATCGGTTACTGTTTTTTTGTCCCTTTGATTGCATACCAAGAAGGGAAGGAGTAGGACACCTTTTTTCTGATTTCAGGGAATTGTACTTGTTCACTCTCCCAACTCAGAAAGCATCTTTTTCATGCTTTATATCCTGCTATTCCTTTTATTTTAATGAATAACAATCTGTCTCTTCTTGTTTCCAGGGTCTGGTCCCAAGCAGAGGAGACCTGGTCCTGATTTGTCATGTAATTATGATGCACTGATTAATAAATCAATATACTCAGAAATTCAAACTTTTGTTTTCTCAATTATTTAAGATTTTACCCTTAAGAATTTTTGGTGAAGCCAATCATACTGAGAAAGTGCTATGAACCTCAGGATGGCATCTTGGATGCAAATATTCTTGGAAGACTAATCTGGAAATATGACTCTCTCTCCCCACCCTTGATTTCACATTCTTCCAAATTAAAATAAGTTTCACCCCTACACTGCTGGGGATGGCTTACCACCTCTCTTTTGAGAATAGTTTGCTTCCACTCTACTAGAGAAGAAAGACTCATTTTAAAGGAGTATTAATGGATTCCAGTAATAATGAAACACTAAAGGATTCCACATTGGAAAAATTTCTTTTGCCATGAGACTAGGGCAATGGTTCTCAATCTTCTTAGTGCCATGACCCTTTAATACTCATATGTGGGTGTATCTGCATGTGGGCAGACCCTCCTGGAGACAGATAGAGGAGCATTGTCTCAGTTCCTAAGAACATTGGAAATACGTATTTTCCAATGGTCTTAGGCAATCCCTGTGAAAGGGTCATTTGACCCCCAAAAGGGTCAAGACCCACTGGACTAGGGGAAGTGTACATTGTTAAAAATTAACACCACTTTTAGCAAAATTCTTACTGAACTGGGATTTACCATATGAAAGTGCTTAAAGTACTTAAAGATAATGATCTCAAATCACATTAAATACACACACAAACATACATATCTAGATAAATGGGTAGATGGAGAGGGATAGATAGATAGATAGATAGATAGATAGATAGATAGATAGATAGATAGATAGGTAGATAGATGGATGGATGGATGGACGGACGGACGGACGGACGGACGGACAGACAGACAGACAGACAGACAGACAGACAGACAGACAGACAGATAGATAGATAGATAGATAGATAGATAGATAGATAGATAGATAGATAGATAGATAGATAGATAGATGATATCTCCAAAAGCCAAATTTGGTGACAGATTAAAAGCCCTGAGATTAGACTTTCAGTAGAAGATAAGGAAAAAAAGCATGCATGTGTTTTTCTTATCATTCTTCTGCCTTTTTGTTTCTTTGTGAAATGCAGAAAAATCTTTGTATGTGCAGATTTAATGATTTGGGCGGGGGGGCGGGAGGTAAGATTCTGGTACCTTAAAAGAGTACAAAGTAGAAATGGAAGTAGGTCAGAAAGACTGATAAAAAGATGTAGTCAAAAAGTTTAGGGGGGTAATCAATAAAGTGTCTTAGTATCAGTAAAGTTTCTCACTCAAGCTAGTTCATCCAGAAGTTAAACTCTTTGTCCCTATAAGCAGAACCAACTCTAACTTTAGGCTTTCAATAAAGAGAATAGT
The DNA here is from genome assembly GCA_028646575.1 of Pseudocheirus occidentalis. NCBI lineage: Eukaryota > Metazoa > Chordata > Mammalia > Diprotodontia > Pseudocheiridae > Pseudocheirus > Pseudocheirus occidentalis. Next base: position 173,111,927 of record CM053595.1, read on the forward strand.
TTAAAAAGGAATAGGAATAAAACCTTCAAGATACTTTTTCTCTGTCATTTCATCCTTAATCATGTTGGGATCAAAAAGATAAATTAAATTAAATTTGAAAAAAACTAAAGGAAGGAAAACTTTCCCAAATTTTGTAGGACTTGATGGCATTATAAATGAATTGGAAATTCCAGATTGTAGTAACTGCAAAAAACAATTAGGGTTTCCAGGAGTCAAGATGGTAGAATAGGGAAGGAACACCTGAACTCTCAAAAATCTGCTTCCCAACAACTTTAAAATAACTCTTCAAAATGAATTTGGGAGGAGCAGAAGCAACAAAAAGAAATGATATAAAAACAACGTTCTAGCTCAAGACAGTGGCTAATGCCACAACCCTTTAATACTCATATGTGGGTATATCTGCACATGGAAGACCCACCTGGAGACAGATAGAGGAGCGGTGTCTCAATTCCTAAGACCATTGGAAATATCTGTTTAAGGCGACCCCTGTGACCCCTGTGAAAGCGTTGTTCAACCCCCAAAGGGGTCGTAACCTACAGGTTGAGAACTGCTAATTTAGAAGGTTTACAGGAAAGGTCTGTCTCACTCGGGAAAAGGGGATCTCATTCTAGTGTTAGTGGTGTTCAGGGAGCTAGTAGCAGGCCCTGTTTCAGTAAGCCAATGAGAGGCACTGAAACTCAGTGACGAAGACCTGAAGCATCAGTACAGCAGTAGATTAGAGGCCAGGTTTTGTAGCCCCATGTAGCAGCAAGCACCCTAGAATACCCAGGATGGCTGCTAACACAGGTCATCAGATACGATTTTCTAAAGGAAAGCAACTCAAAATGGGTTAACAGTCTTACTTTAATCAATCAAATATATATCATTTACCTAGTTCAGGGGGAAAAGTCAGCACCCTGAAATTCAGAGAATACTAACAGAAGTTACAACAGAAAATAACACGATTCAGCAGACAACGCTTCCTGCTGGCTGAACATTAGATCTGTACCTCGTTAGTTACCAGAGAGAGATGCACCAACATCTGGGTTTTCAAAGCCCGGGGCTCAACAGCTGCCCAGAGTCTCATCTGGCCAAATCACACAGTTCTTCCCAAAGTGAGTCACAAAGCAAAAACTCACATCAGGGTATATATAGCCTTCTGCTGGATCAGAGAATGTCACAACCCTCTTGACCCACTGCCTGATCACAAAGTAACAAAGTGTGGGTATTTCTGAAAAACAAGCTTCCTACACAGGTTCCAAGTAACCACATTCAGCCTATTAGGGGGCAGAGTACATCTTCAAATCAGGAAAGTTTCTCAGAGTCACTTAAGCCTATAAAAGGGCCTAGGGCAGGGAAGATCTTCAGATTCCCATAATACCCCAATACAAGAAGCTTGGGACATAATAGAAGAAAAATAAGAAAGAAAATGAGAAATATGCAAGTGGATCATGAAAATAAAGGTAATTAGTTTGGTAAAGGAAGTAAAATAAATGCAAAAAGGTGTAGACAAAATGACTGAAGAAAGCAACTCCTTAAAAACTGAAATTGCCCAAATGGAAAATTAGATTTTAAAAATTTAGCTAAATTAGATAATTCCTTGAAAATTAGAATTGGACAAGTGGAAGCTAATGATTCCATGCAACATCAAGAATCAAACAAAATTGCTTAAAAATGAAAAAAATAGAAGAAATTGTGGAATACTTCATTGGAAAAAAATAACTGACCTGGAAAATAGGTCCAGGAAAGATGTTAGTAATTATTGGACTGTCAAGAGTCATGCTCAGAAAAAAGATCCTGGACATCACATTTTGAGATATTATAAAGGAAAACTGCTATCATATCCTAGAACCAGTTGGTAAAAACAGAAAATGAAAGAATACACTGATCACGACATGAAAGAGATGAGAAAATGATAACTCTCAGGAATAGTATGACTAAATTCTAAATATCAAGAAGAAAATGTTATAAGTAACCAGAAAAAAACAATTGAAGTATCATGGAGCCACAGTCAGGATTACACAGAATTTAGCAGCTTCTACATTGAAGGATTATGATATTTCAGAAGACAGAGGAGCTGAAATTACAACCAAGAATCAACTACCCAGAAAAACTAAACATAATACTTCAGGGAAAAAAATGAAAATTCAATTAAATAGAGGAGCTTCAAGCATTCCTGATGAAAACACTAGAGCTGGAAAAAAACTGATGTTCAAATACGACTCAAAAGAAACATAAAAGGTAAACAGGAAAGAAAAATCATAAGGAATTCAAGAAGGTTAATTTGTTTATATCCCTAGATGGAAAGATTATACCTGCAAGTTCTAAAAACTGTATCACTATTAGAGCATTTAGAAGGAGTATACACAAAGAGAGGCTGTGAATTTAAGTTGACTGGATAATGTCGAAAGCAAAATAGCAAGCACAAACAAACAAAACTAAGGGATGAGAATGAGTATTGCATTTGGAGAAGATGAAAGGAAGAGATGGGAGGGGGTAAATTATCTCACATGAAGAGGTGGAAAAAAGCTTATTATAGTTGAAAGAAAGATAAGGGATAGCAGTGGACATCACTTGAACCTTGCTCTCATTGAAATTGTCTCAAAGAAGGCACATGTTATGTACACAATTGGGTGTAGAAATCTATCTAGAAATTTATCACTGGATAAGGAACTGGTATGAGGATCTGAAGATGTTCCCTGCCCCCTAGGTCCTTTGATAGGCTTAAGTGGCTCTGAGAATCTTCCCATTTAAAAAATATGCTCTGCCCCCTAATAGGGGGAATGTGGTCACATGTAGCCTATGGCAGGAGGCTTGTTCTTCAGGAATGCCCATGCCTTATTACTTTGTGATTGGGCAGTGGGTCAAGAGGGCTGTGACATTCTCTTGAAAAACCCAAATGTTGGTGCTTCCCTTTCTGGTAAATGAATAGGTATGAATGTAATGGTCAGATGGTTGGAAACCCACCTTCTGATCTGTTTCTTTGTCTGCTTGTAACTTCTGCTTATAACTTGTGTTTGAATTCTATGAAGTTCAGGGTGCTGACTTTTCCCCCTGAACTAGGTAAATGATACATGTTTGACTGATTAAATTAAGATTGTTAACCCATTTTGAGTTGCTTTCCTTTAGAAAAGCAGATCTAAGAACTTGGGCTATCAGCCACCTTGGGTGTGTTAATGATGCTTGTGGATACAGGAAGTAGTAGGGAAAGGAATTTGTTTTTTAAAGGAAGATTGTTAAAAAATAAGATGGTGGACAACAGCAAAAGAGTGGAGAGGAAAGAAAGTGAGAAAGGAGAGAAAGATAAGGAAAAAAGATAAATAGGAGAAATAAGATGTAGGGAAATACACAGTTACCAACCATAAGTTAATGTGAATGGGATAGACTGATGCATAAAACAGAAATAGTTCAATTGGATTAAAAAAATAGAATATGTTTTTTTACAAGAAACATATCTGAACACACACACGCACATACACACATACACACACACAGCAAAGGTAAGGGACTAAAGCTCAATTTATTATACTTCAGCTGAAGTTAAAAAAAAGGACTATGAGCAATCATGATGTTAAACAAAAGGAAAAAAAAGAAATCTAATTAAAAGTTATAAAGAAGGAAAGTACATCTTCCTAAAACATACCATAGATAATGAAGTAATATCAATACTAAACATATACAGTGAACACATACAAATGATATAGTATCCAAATTCTTAAAGGATAAGTTAAATGAGTTATAGGGGGAAACAGAGCAAAAGCACAGTAGTGGAGGACCACAACTTTCTCCTCACTGATATAGATAAATCTGAATACAAAATCATTAAGAAAGATGTTAATGAGATAACCTTGATTTTTTAGAAAAGTTAGACATGACAAACATCTGGAGAAAATCGAATGGGAAAGAAAGGAACATACCTTTTTTTTCAGTGACACATAACATGTATATAAAATTTAACCATGTATCAGGTCACAAAAACCTTATAATCAAATTAAGAAAGACAGAAATATTAAATGTGGGGCAGAGCCAAGATGGCAGCATAGAAGCAGCAAGGTCCTGCAGCTCCCACACCACCACCCTAAACAACCACTTAATTGACTGACCAACATGAGAAAGAGGAAGCAAAATAAAAACACCAATCAAACTCTAGAATCCTTTTTTATGGATAAAAAGGGTCAAAGCATGGAACTGGAGGAAGACAGCCCAGAAATGAGAACTCCCACACCAAATGCTTCCAAGACAATTGAAGAATGACTAGAAGCTATACATCAACTGAAAAAGGACTTTGAAAACCAAATGAGAGAAGTGGAGGAAAAATTGGGAAGAGAAATGAGAATGATGCAAGAAAATCATGAAAAGAGAGTCAACAACCTGACTGAAGAAAACAACACTTTAAAAAATAGATTAACTCA
>CM053595.1:173116817-173146843 GCA_028646575.1 Pseudocheirus occidentalis
AAACTTTTCTCAGTATGAGGATAGGTGAAGGGAATATAAATGTATATATACATATACATACACATTTGTCTATATAGGAGGGCATATGTGTATACATACATATATATATGCATATGAATACATATCTGAGTATGTGTGTATATGAGTTCATAGAGGGCACAGGATCAATTGAATAGGAAGGGATGATACTTTAAAAGGTGAAATTCTGATGTGGGAGAGGATGAGAATGAGAAGAGATAGAGAGTGACAGAATGGGGTTAATCATCCCATATAGAAGAGGCAAGGATAACTGTTACAATGAAGGGGAAGAACAGAAAGGCAAAAGGGAAAGCATCAACTTTACTCTCATTGAATTTTGCTTAGGGAAACAATGACATAAACTCTAAACTGGGTATCTTGCCACACAGGAGAGTAGGGAGGATGGGGATGAGAGGTGGGATGATGGAGGGGAGGGCAGAGTTGGGGAGAGGGCTGCTGGAAATACACACTTCTATAAAATGACAGGGACAGGGTAGAGAATAGAACAAGGAGGAGGGATGGGATTGGAAGGAGGGACATATAATCAGTCTCTCACAATATGTCCACTGTGGAAATGTTCTGCATAATTACACTTGTATAGCTTGTATAGAGTTGCTTGTCCTTCCAGTGGGGGTGAGTGATGAGGGAGGAATTGAAAGAACCTAGAATTTAAAGTTCTGCAATCAAATTTTAATATGTATTTGTATATAGTTATTATTATTATTATTATTATTAACTTCATGCAACTGGGAATTAAGATATACAGGCACTGGGGTAGGGAGACCAATCTTGCCCTATCAGAAAGTTAGGGAGTCGAAGGAGGACATAGGAGAGAGTAGATTGGGGCAGGGATTCCACAAGGGGATTACTGTTTCGGGGTTGTGGGTAGGTGAAAGATGGGGAGAAAATTTGTAACTCAAAATCTCATTCAAATGAATGATGGAAACAAGAAAATAAGTAAAATAATTCCAAAAAAAGTATCATAAATAAGGAATGAGTAACACATGCACACACACACACACACACACACACACACACACACACACGGGTTCCAAGTCACATACCATCCAAATTATTTGAGGAAATGTCACTTGAAATATGGGGAAAATAGGTAATAAAATATAATAGTGGGGTACCTTTCTAGATCAATACAAATCTAACAAAAATACTAGAGATACATTTAAGGCATGAATACATTTTTTAAATGTGGATAAGATAATCTTCTGTTAATTATGAATGGGAATAGAAATGAGTATACTTTTTTAAAGCTGTGACTGTGTATGTACACACTCACACACAACACATACATGTATATGTGTATATTTGTGTGTATATGTATACATACATATACACACACTCAAAACTCACAAATGAAGAAAAGCAGAAACATTGAAGATATTTTACTGAAAAAATGCAAAAATATATTCAGCAAATTATAGTTGAAGAAAGAATTAAATTAATTAGGGGTTTAACAATATAACCCTAAATAATTTGGTCAAATAATAAATAATATCAATTATACGTAATTTCATCAAAGAAAATGACAGTGATACAATAAACCAAAACTTTTGAAATATAGCCAAATTAGTTTTGTGTGGAAAAATAATCTCTATGCACTCTTATCAAGAAAAGAAAAAATATAACTGATCAATAAATTAATTTTACAGCTAAAGAACCTAGAAGTAATGAATCAAAAAATACTGACTAAACATCATATTGGAATCTGTGTGAATCAAAGAAGAACGTACAAAATTGAAAGGAAAAAAAAGAATCAATAAAATCGGGAGCTATTTCTTAAAATAACTTTAAAAATACTTACAAAAATCGTGTTATTTTTAAAAAGGGAAAAATACCATTATCAAAAATGAAAAGGAGAAGTTCACAATAATTGGAAGTGAAGTTTGCTATCTGAAATGATTAACAATAGAAGCAAATAAACTGCCTTTAACTTGAGTATATATAATGGCTGTAGAGATGCTCTACCCCCACTTTCTTCTAAGATATTAAATTTTCAGATTTGGGGAGAGAAGGAAGAGAAAGGTCATTGCAGCTGGGTGATCATGATTGGGTGCTTGGTTGCCTGTGCTTGAACCCCAGTTTGTAAAATCACATCAGTTTACAAAATCACATTTCTCCCTATCCTCTAATCTCCCCAGCCTCAGAGCATTATCTCTGCCCCTTCCCCCTGCCAGCCTTCTGCCTTGCAACCATTCATGAACTGTTTGTCTCCCTTTAGTATACTAACCAACAAAACCTATGAATCCTTCACTGGACTATCTATCTATGAGTAATTCCCTAGCCAATTAAACACATCTTGAATCCCTCATTAAACTAGGTTCCCAACATCCATCTTTTCAAACATGGCATTGATGGGTACAGACTATGCACTTCTCAGTCAGCCTTGACCTCTAGCTGACTTAGTGACATTTCAAACTTAAAACTACACCTCCATCCAGAAAAATACGCCATTCTAAGAAGTATGCTCAGAACCTTGAACAGAGTCAGGATCAGCTCTTTTTTTTTGTGACTTTACTCACCAGTGTGAATGGAGACCAAGAAATTTGCCCCAAAGATATCAAAAATTGCTTTCAAAGTTGAATGAGCTGTCTCCTGAGTTAGTAGACTTTGGATAACTAGTGGCTATTAATGGTGTAGAGCAGATTCCTGTTTAAGGATAGAGTGGAATTCTCTGATTCTGAGATCATTCTATACACACATATACTTTTTTTTTTTTTTGCTTTTTGGAGGGCAGTTGGGGTTAAGCGACTTGCCCAAGGTCACACGGCTAGTTTTTTTTTCTTTTTTTTTTTTGTGTGTGTGTGTGTGTGTGTTAAGTGTCTGAGGCCGGATTTGAACTCAGGTACTCCTGACTCCAGGGCAGGTGCTCTATTCACTGCGCCACCTAGCCGCCCCTACACACATATACTTAAATATAAACACACACACATACACATACATGTATATATGTATATATATATATACATATATATGTATACATATATATACATATATATGTATACATATAAGCATGCCCTATATATTATTGTAGGAGGTTAGGGGATAGTGATTTCCAAATATAATTTTATTAGTGTAGAGAACTATTGGTATTAAAATACTCAACCCTGATGCATGTCAGCAATTTATAACGTTTAGTGTGATTTTTCAGGTCTTAGAGTTAAGTGACTTGCTCAAAGTCAAGCAACTAGTATGTGTCTATCACCAACTATTTATTAACCACCCGTGTCAGACACTCTGCTATGCTGTGGATAAAAAGTAAGATTTTTTTAAAGTCCTTGTATTTGTAAGTTCTCACTTTAAATTTTGCAAAGTATTTTACACATATTAAATCATTTTTCCTCACAATAAGAGTAAGTGTTGTTATTATTCTTATTTTACAGATGAGGAAACTGTGGCAGAGATTAAGTTATTTGTCCAAGGTCATGTTGCTAAAAAGTATTTGAGTTCACACTTTAACTTTAGTTCTTCCTGACTCCAGGTGCAGCATTCTGTCCACTATACCATAAAAAGTGTCTCTGTCTCATCATAGGGTATCTAAACTCAAAGGCCAAGATGCTTCATGATTCTTTTCCCTCAATGAGTTCATTTTTAATTGGACGTCACTCCAGAGGCCATGTATTCCAAACTTCTCATTTAACATATGATAAAATTGAGACCCAGAGAGGTTAAATGATTTACCCCAGGGCACAAAGAGAGTAGGTAGTAAGGCCAGGCCTCTAACAGATGTTCTCTCACTTCAAACCCAGTACTCTTTTCATTCTACCAGATAAGAAGGCTAGCTAAAATACAGAAATATCACTAGGGGAAATCCAGAAAGGGACTGAGTATTGAAGAAAACTTAGTAAGTCAAATGTGTCTGGAAGTTGGGTATGATCACAAGGAAGCTGACAGCTTTTTCTTCTTTTAGTTGGGTACTTCTCATTTTTTAAAATCTTTTTGTTCCTTGTGTAGAACAATGTACTTTGCATGTATTATGTGGATTAATGCATCTTTCATTATTGTTGTTGTTATTTATTGCATCACAGTGTTGTTGTGAGGCTCCAATAAGATAACACACATATTGAGCCTTGTAAATCTGAAAGACCTATAGAAATATTTGGAGTTACTATTGTTCATTTGTTAATTAACTAAATTGAAATGAAATGATTTGCCAAATTGTGTTAGAAGACATGAGCTGTCCAGAGTCATCAGATCAGAGGTTTAGAGCTGCAAAATACTATCTAGAATATTTCCCTAATTTTGCATATGAGGAAACTGAAGCTGAGAGAAGTTAAGTGACTTAATCAAAATTACACAGTAACTGCCAAAGCTGGGATTCAAATTCAGATCCTGAAGTCCAAGTTTAATCAGAATTTCAGTACTTTTTCTGTCCTAGCACAGTATCTCCCTCACACAGTGGTGTAGACATGGAGGCAAAAATCCATACCCTGGGGAAGATATGATAGGTATGAGGTCAGAGAGAGACTTCTTCAATTAACAAATATTGATTAAGTCCCAGGCACCATGCCAGGCAGTAGGGATACAAAATAAATAATCCATAGAAGGAGTGGTCAGCAACTCAGGTCCTGGTACTTTCCTTCATTCTTCTGCCTTCTTTCTATTATATACTGTACTCCTGTCTGTTCTGCATTTTCTCTTCTACATCCCTGTGTTGGGCACCTTTATTCCCACCCACAACTCCTGTTTAGCTTCCTTTTATGTACTGTCTATCTTCATTAAAAATATAAGGACTTTGAGGGCAAGGATTGTACTGGTTTGTGCTTTTATTATGTACCTACAAAGAAAACAATGACTGGCATGTAGTAAGTGTTTAATAAATACTTGTAGACTTTGAGCATAAAGATCAAAGCAAGATTAGGAATAAGACTAACATTGCCCAGATGTTGAACTATTGGCATTAGGCTCTTTATAGGCTCCATGACTAGACACAGATTGGTTGTAAAGTCTGAAGAAAGGCCCAGTTCACAAGTGAAGGATTAAATGATTCCCTTTCTGCAAGGAAAAAGAAGTTAAACAGTTGAGGAAGTTTATTAGCTTCCTTACGTTTCATTTTCTTAGGTGATGAAAGAAGAATAAGGGTAGGAAACTCCTCAAAGGGCTGTTGAGAAAATTGCATGCTTGTTACAGTTGTTTACAAAGTCTCCAATGCAAGAGTTCTCATCCTGATATCCTGACAAATTTCAGTCTTTTTTGTGCTTTATAAGCTGATGCCATACATCTCCTCTTCCAATAATAGCAATTGTCCCACACTTCAAATTATACTTTCACTAATTATTCAGGGCATAGTTGAACCTGAATTAAAATTCACACCTGTTGCAAGATTATGCCCTTCTGATAATTAGGCCTGAGAGATTACACTGAGTGTTTGTTAGTTGTATTTTAAAATTGTACCTTAGGGGCTGATGTGACAATTGGTAAACTCAGATGCTCATATTTCTACTAGGAATGTGTTGAATGAATCTGATGCCATGAACCTTATTGACTTCTTTATAATTGTCTTTTGATTATTACAGTGCTGTGATAATGAGCTGGATTTTAATTTACCACACCCTGGGAGCTTCTATTTAAAAGAAATAATGCAGCTACATCCAAGGTCTTTCAAACAACTTGCCAGCCTTATCTCATCACAGTCATCTGTCAAGGAGCAGTAGGGGTTCTAGAGATGGGGAAGGATGTTGAGGAGCTACAGGAGGCAGGAGACATGCAGAGAAAGAACTAAGTCATTAAGAAATGGTCACCACGGGATTGGTCAGCACTTTGGGAAGTCTTATTGGGAAGGTGTGAAAACCACCATGTTTTGTCACAGGAGAAATATGCCCTTTATCCATGGGGAAGGAATATGATACCTGTGGGATTCCACTTTCTCCATATATATGAAACAATATTATCCCCCTCCTATGTTCTTATCAGACTAAGACTGTGTCTAAGAGGCTATGGAGTTTACACCAGAGTCATTTCAATAATGCTTGACTCCTAGCAAAACAATAGCCAACCAAGTGTATATCTAGCTATTCTCTTTCTCTTCTATAGTTCTTTTTAATCCCTTGATACCCTTTCGTGTTTTAGTAATTGATACAGCATTTCATTCTTTCAGGACTGTCTTTTTCTTATCTCTATCTCAGATTCATTACTAAGGTGTTAGAATTGTAAGTTTAAGGGATGATCCTCCCAGGACTATCTGCATTCAATAGAGTCTTGGAAAGTGATAAATCTCCAAAGAACAATGTGTTGTAAACAGAATAAGAATACCCAACTAGGGTAAAAAGACTTAGGCTCAAGATTCATTTATGGTACTCAGCTCAATGACCCTGGGTCAGTCACTTCTATTTGTTAAGACTCAGTTTCTTCATAAGTAAATTGGGGAGAGTAGTTCCTGTGCTATCTGTTTTATATGGTTATTATGAGGAAAGGGTTTTGTAAATCATGTTATAAAAATGTTAGCTATTAGTATCCCAGTAACAGTAATTTTGACATCATAATAGGTAGCAGGGAAGACAATATTGACCAAAACATTCTGTTTAGTGCCAACAAAAGAATGGTGGTCATCTATTTACAATAATGAGCATTCTTCTGACACAAATTAGAGTTTTGAGCAACTGATAACTAGTATTAGTCATAATATAAAATGTACTATCTATTTAAATAATCAATTTATCTAAGGAACAGGTAGGTGGCACAGTGGATAGGATGCTGGGTCTGGAGTCAAGAGTTCAAATCTGGCTTCAGACACTTACTAGCTGTGTGAATCCTGACAAATCCCTTAACCCTGTCTGCCTCTATCGAAGGAAATGATTAACCATACCAGTATCTTTGTCAAGAAAACCTAAAATGGGGTAATGAAGAGTTGGACACAATCAAAAAACTGAACAACAACAACAACAACAATCTGTCAAGACACATGTAGTAAGAGCTTATTATGTACAAAATCCTGTGCTAAGTGTAGAAGACACAAAAGCAGAAACAGTCACTGTCCTCAATGAGCTCATATTCTAGTGGATAAGATGACTTGGAAAAAACTAGACACATAAGGGGTATTTTTCAGAGTAGATTGAAGAATGTCTCAGAGACAAAGGCACTACTCAAGGGCGAGACTGGGAAAAGAAGGCTTTCCATGGCAATTGAGATTCAAACAAAGCTATCAAGGAAGCCAAGGGACCTAAGAGATAGAGGTGAGAAGGAGGGAGAACATTGCAGTCTTAGGAGACAGCCAGTTCAGAGGCAGGAAAGGACGATGCACTTTACCTAAGCAGTGGAAAATTCTTATCTGATCTTCAAAAGAGTTAGGAGGGCAGATTGAGGAGGTTCAAATGATTCCTGATTAAATTCTATGACATACTATTAATGAGATGGTTTTTGAATGTTTAGAGAGTGAAGCGACGGCTATTAAGTCCCATTAAGGTTTTGTCAAGAACAGCGTAAGCTGAACCAATCACTTCTTTTTTTGCCACAGTGACTAGACTAATAGATCAGAGAATGTTGCGGAAAGGATATCCCTGGAATTCAGTAAGTCATTTGTTAAAGTACTACATGCTGTTCTTATGGATGAAAAAGACAGATGGGGGGCAAGATAAAAGTACAGTTAGATAATTTTAAAATGATCAAATAAAATGATCAAATCATTCCAGGCCTGGCTCACAGGACTAATGTGTAGATAACAACCTAACAGGTAGATATCAGTATGGAAGTAAGGTCTACTATAGACTTTCTAAAGCATCTTTACTTATCTCTGAAATAAACAATATTTTCTCCAGTAATTCTAAATGTACAGATCACATTAAAATTGGTGGAATAATTTATGAAATCATTGATTTAGAGCTGCAAAGGACTTCAGAAGTCATATAACCTAACTCCTTAATTTCAAAGATGAGGAAAATGAGGTCCAGAGAAATTAATTAAATGATTTTTCCAAGGTTACTCTGAGAGTAAATGGGAAAGCTAGTATATAAACTTATGTCCTCTGATTCCAAATTCAGCACATTTTTATAGCCCAAAAGAGAGTAAAAGACCAAAAGGATCTTGACTGCGGGACAATTTTATTGTAATAGACACAAATATAAAGTTCTTCAAATTTGTTTAAAATTCACTTTCATAAGTACACAATGATAGGTATGGGTAGACAAAAATAACATGAAAACAATCCCTTGGTGATAGGTGGCTTGACTACTGTGTCTCCAAAATGAAAACAATCAATAGTGTTTATAGAATATTTGTGCTTCCATGAATTTTTATGCAGTTCATAATCTGACACTTTGGCACAAGGTGTTAGTCTAAGCCTAATTTCTGCCAGACTGATTTTCAATATTCATAGCAGTTTTTATCAGATAGAGAGTTTTTTTCTTATTTATTGAACACTGGATTGTTGAGTTTATTATTTCTCATTCTCCCTTGTCTAATCTGTTCCACTGATTTACTTCTTTATATTTTAGCAAATAGCAAATGCTTTTAATGACTGTTCTTTTATTATATAGTTTGAAGTTAGGAAGTTATCTTCTCCCTAATTTTTATCTTCCCCTATTAATTCCCTTGATAGTTTAAATATTTTGTTTCTCCAATTGAATTCAAGTTCCTTATAATATTCCTTTGATAGGTGGACTGGTAAAACAAAACTTTAAATTAAATTTAAAGACAACTTTTTTCAAGTACTTTAGCTAAGAACTGGAGAGGAGTTGTAGTGCCAGAGCTAATAAGCATGGTCAGATCAAATGAATCCATACTTTGTGCTGTTTAGCCTACCTTTATAGCTTGGGATATATGGGTTAGATGCAAAAATTACTAGCTGTACTTTTAGTAATGACCAGGAGAAAGTGGGAAGAAGAAAGAAGTAAGCCACTCCTTAACTAGAATTAACTATGAAACCAAATCTCATCATCAAAGAACTAAGCAGAAGTAATAGAAGATAAAAAAAGATTAAAAAAAGAAAAAGCCAAAAAAAAGGCAGCTGGCAATGATGATGGGCAGTGACATCATCGAACAGATATACTCATAAGGTAGGAATAAGAAGAAATCCCAGCTGACCAAGCTATCTAAGACAAACAGTCCTAGACACCTCAGCACCTCATGAGGTCATATCATCATTGAAATTTAGGCTAACAGTACTCATAGTAATCACCCTAAGACATCAAGAATATAACAAATGTCTAATCTCCTAAAGAAGTCAAAGTGATGATTCTGTGAATTCAGATAATCAGAATGGAAATTAAATCATTTTTTCTTTACTTTTCACTGCGTGAGAACTGTAAAGTCAAGGACATAGAAGGAGCAGGATTTTTTTAAATGAGTATAATCTGTTTCCTGCATGGCATTAACATGTAACATTAGTAAAATAATAGGATTCATTTAGGGTTTGGAAGGTAATACTTAGTTGCTACACTACCTGCTTGACTTATAATTTTGGACAATTCACTTCTGTAAGCCTCCTTTTTTTGTTTTTTTTTCAAATATAAAATGGCAATAATAACATATAGTGCTACTTTCCTGTATCACAGGGTGGTTATGAGAAAAGTACTTTGAAGCTTTAGGCAATGATATAACTAAAAGCCATTATTATTGTTATCATTATATTAATATGCTCACTGCGGGTTGTTGTTTTCATTTGTTTGTTTACCTTTTGACTGACCTATCATTTTCAGTGAGGATCTTCCTCTTCCAGTACAGATTGGCAACTTCTTTGCAATTTACTGTTAGAGAATTGCTTGGAACATTGAGCCATTTGGGAACTCACCCAGGGTCACATAGCCAGTATATCTGGTAGGACTTGAAGCTATGTATTCCTGTATCAGAGGTCAGCTCCCTATTCAGTACACCATTCTGCCTTTTGGACATTGATTATCATGAAATACAGGCTCATTTTACGGTTTACTAGGGCAAGCACATGTAGAATTGCCACCAAATCTGTTTAAATTTTCAATTTCATTGTATTCATATGTAGTATTTGTAGGAAAGATATCATTCACTGATATAAAACTAGTGAGCTGTTATTATATCAGTGGAGACAGGTCATAGATTTAGAATTGAACAAGATCATTTACTCCAATACCCTTTATAGCTAGAGAGAAGGGATGCAAGTTGTCTAAAGTCGCTTGGAAAGTAAGTAGAAGAGCCAGGACTCCAATTTGGCTCCAAATCTAAAGCTTATTTCATTATACCACACTGTAGTTCAAACTTGTTAATGGGATTATAGATTTTTGAGCTGGAAGCTCTTTCAAGAAGTCTTCTTGTCTCTCGTGGGGGAAATGACTGAACAAAATATGTTATATCAATATTATGATATATTATTGTGTCATAAGAAATGATGTAACGCACAATTTCAGAATCAGAAGAACTTTACAAACTAATGTGGAATGAAGTATGTATGTAGAAATATGAGAATAATTCATGCATTAACAATGTTATGAATACAACTATGAAACACTTCAAAACTCTGATTAATAAATCGCAAGTACATAATAATGAGGATGAAACATGCCACTCACATCCTGAAAGGGAAGTGATGTATTTAAAATACAGAAAGAGTGGGGCAGCTAGGTGGTACAGTGCATAGAACACCAGCCCTGAAATCAGGAGGACTGAGTTCAAATACCACCTCAGACACTAGACACTTAACTACATGTGTAACCTTGGGCAAGTCACTTAACCCCAATTGCCTTGCCTTCCCTCTCAATAAAATAAAATATAGAAAGAGGATTTTGCTTTTCATTTTTTTTGAGGCTCAGTAGAATAGGGGGCAGTGGAAGGCCCTTATTAATAAAATATATATTACTTGATTTTTTTAATTTAGAAAAGAGTGACTTGGTTCAGTCTCCTTTATATGTGCAGTAAACATATTACTATCCTCATGATACCCTTTAACCAAAGACTCTCTCATAATCCAGATGATTGTGATAAAGTTGAGAAAATTCTCTTTATTTCTTGGCCCACAACCCAACTCAAAGGATCTGGGAACATAAATGTATACACTGTCAGTATACTAAAACAGATTCCTCACTGCAAGCATGAAATTCAAAACTAAGAGGAAGAGAGTGTTTTTGTTTGTTTTCACTTTTTACAAAGCAAAAAAAAGCAAATTATGGAATAAATAACCACTAATCCTTATGATGTATATGAAATGAAGTGACATGAAATAAACATAAGCCCCAATGTCAGAATTGCCCTTTTCCTGATTCACAGGCTCCTGGAATGGAACGATTTCTTTTATTCCATAAATTAAGCTTATGCTATGTTTAATATTTTGTAAGATTAAATGATATTAAGGTGAATTTGATCATTACTCTTGAAAGTGTCATATGATATTGTTCCCAGATTCCACCAGTATAAACAGAATTTAGCAAAATTAGGGAGATTAGTGAAGCAACTGCAACATTTTTTTTTGCCAGATTACCATCCTCTTTCTTTCTTTCCCCCTCTGATTATCTCCATGGCACTATAACACAGTTCATCAGTTTTACAAAGGAGGAATAAATAAATAAACAAATACACAAACAAATAAATAAAACATTCTACAATGACACCTACCCAATTATTGCTGCATTTTTAGAAAAAAAAGAAAAATGTCTGTGAGGACCAAACAAAGCCCTGCTCCACTCTTACTCTATTCTTAAGGTGGTCATGATTTTCTCAATATATATAAAAAAAATCTCTTCCTCTACTTTCCTATCTTATTCAGTCTTGTACCAGTTCCTACCATTACCAAGCTTATTCCTTGAAGAGAATACTTTGTTTTCCCTTTTTACTGGAAGGTGAAAAATAGTAGAAGTAAAAGTAGCCTATCACGTGTTGTAGTTGTGAAAGTTAACATCTACAAAAATGTTTAATTCATGTATTAACACGCAGATATGCCTACCTATTATACACACTTATATACGCATGTTTGTGTGTGTCTCTGTATGTGTGTGTATTTAGTTCAAGATAATACAGTAAGGAAGGATAATAGGCAACATTTGTATAATGTTATCTTGATCACACTTCCTTCAGGCATTTTCAAGGAGATTGAGAGCCAGGAAATGGAAAGCTTTGGTTTGAGGTAGATATTTCTTAGTGTTCTTTTTCATGGTCCTCTGGAGAATTTTGGCATGACTTTAAGGCTGAAAGGTTATGAGAGAACTTGACTCAAGAGCTGTAGTTCACCCTAACTTGATTTATGCACCCTTGCAATCAACAGTACAATTCAAATCTTAGGACAGCCTAAGAATATCTATTTCAGTGTCTGTTTGTTAGACAATGTCAATGATTTTTCTCCTATGTTTTCTATAAGAGCAGAATTCCCTCCTATCTTCACTTATGTATTCTTACCTACTTTCTGTCATCACACATCTTAACTACATGCATGTCACAGTGGATAAGTGGGACTTAAAGCTGAGAAGACCTGAGTTCAAATCCTACCCCAGACACTTACTAGGTATGTAACTCTAAGCAGGTCATCTAAAATCTCTGTGTCTCCATTATGCAAAATAAGAATGAACCCCTACCTTATTGAGGTGTTGTAAGGATCAAGTGAGTTAACATTTACAAAAGTCATTTGCAAACCCTAAAGTATTGTTGTTATCTCAGAAATCAGAATGAAGGGGAATGGTGAGATACAGCATCTTCATCTCATTCTTTGGGATGTAGGCTAAGTAGTTGTGACTTAAAAGAGATACCTAATTTAAAACTGCTTTTTGAGTTTCTATTGGCTTTTAGGGAATTCTCTAAAAGAGACGCCTCGTCCCTGTCAGTTGTATTTTTCTGAATCTCCATGGCAGATTGAGTATGAAAAGAGAACTCTCAAAAAGGAGACCTGAAGTATTGGGACATATTTCTACGATGAGGTACTCAACACTGCAGATTTCATAGGACTGAAGATTCAAAGCTCCACTCACTAAGAGAGAAGATAGTGTATTTAAGGGAAAGGGAACAATTCTTAGGTTTATATAATCATAGCAACTAGTCCCATATTAGTAAACAAAGCAACAGCTACATTTTTCCTTTAATTTCAAAGCCCTGGTTGTGTTTGAAAGTGAAAGCTATGTCGTTGGGCAGCTATAAAAGTCCTATTCATAAAAAAGACAGAATAAGTTAGTAACAGTATGTTTAGTAGGTCCTCAGACTTAGTGAATGACTGACATTTAGCCTACCTTGCTATCTACTGCTCCCTAGTGGTTATATTTATATAAAGCTTCACATCTATTTAGTCATCAACTGAAAAACGTAGTACAGGTTACTCTGATTTTAGAGACAAAGAAATTCAGCCTAAGCAAGCATAAATGAATTGGTTGCTTTCAGCAAGCAAGTGGCTGAGCTAAAATAAAAACCCAGATGTTACAGGTTCATATCTAGATCCAGTATTCCTTCCATTATTCTCATTGTTCCTTTTATAAGTGCATTGCTGTCCTGGTTTTATTTTATTACTCCTGGTGCATTTTTTCATCATTAAATGCAATTAAAGAAAAAAAACACATAAACAAAAAGTCAAAATCTATGTTATATTTGAAGTTTAAGAGAAAATATCTTGAAGTATCAGCAAGCACCCTAGCATACCCGGGGCTGCTGCTAGCACAGGTTCTTAGATTTGCTTTTCTAAAGGAAAGCAACTCAAAATGGGTTAACAATCTTTCTTTAATCAAACAAACATATCATTTACCTAGTTCAGGGGAAAAGTAAGCACCCTGAACTCTAGAGAACACAAACACAAGTTACAAACAGACCAAGAAACAGATCAGCAAATGGGCTTCCAACCATCTGACCTATTCATCCATTACCTATTCAAGTTACCAGAAAGGGAAGCATCGACATCTGGGTTTTTCAAAGCCAGGGGTCTCAACGGCTTCCCAGAGTCTCATCTGGCCAAATCACAACTCTTCTCAAAGTGAGCCCCAAAGTAAAACCTCACATCAGGGCGTATATATAGCCTTCTCCTGGGCCATAAAATGTCACAGCCCTCTTGACCCACTGTCCAATTACAAAGTAACAAGGTGTGGCCATTCCCAAAAAACAAGCCTCCCACCACAGGCTCCACGTGACCACATTCAGCTTATTATGGGGCACAGTATACTTTCAAATCAGGGAATATTCTCGGAGCCACTTAAGACACCTAAGCAAAGGGTCTAGGGGCAGGAAAGACTTCAGATTCCCATTACAGGTATTTATTGACAATTTTTTGAAATGAATATATAATTTTAGTGCACTTAATTGAAATTTGCATGGATATTGCCTCCTAGTACTGAAGAATCAACAGAAAGAAATCTATTACTTAACTTTTCTCTTTGTCAATTTGAAGCTACAAGATTGTTGCTCCAGGCCCCAACTTTACAGAATCATCATCAAAGTTTTTCATGTACTTTGAGTAATTTGGAAGATTGTAAATATAAAGTTGGATATCTTTCCATCTTTTCCCTGAGATGCATGCAAACATAGTGCTTTTTTCAAGAAGGCTTTATATAAAAGCTTGAGGAGTTTTAAAATCCCTGTGAAATAAGCAGAAACTCAGGAAGAATAGTCACCACAATCCTCCCCATCCTCCCACACTATCTCCTCCCCCAGGTTCCAAACCCTTCATTAATCCTGTTTGCTAACATTCCATGTGCATTCCATGGAGGGAACACAGAATGCATTATTTAAAAATAACTTCTGTATCCCTGACTTCGGAATTCATGCATGGTGAAGACAGTAGCTAAAGTTATGAATTAGTTTTGAGCCTAATCACCTGTGATCAGAGAAATCATATTTTCCCCCTAATACTTTATTTTTCCTTCTGGGACTAGAAACTTTTTATGCTCACTACCAGCCCAGAGGTAAATGTTTTGAAGTGTTCACACTAAATTGTAGAAATTCTAATTCGTTCAAGTAAGAAAAATGTATCCTATGTTAAAATAAAATGATCAAAACAAGAAACAAAATGCCTTCTCTATTTTAAAAAGAGAAACCCCTTCTCAGCACTTCAAAAGGTTGAGGATCTCATGTGGTCACTCCTCTGACCAGCTCAAACAATAAACCATCCATATCTAACCACTCTCCATGATATTTATCTATATCACAAAATCAAGTAACCAGACTTTGAATAAAATGAACTACTTTTCATGAAAAAAGGGAAGATTTCAGAAGATTTCTTCATGGATCTCTGGGAACTGTGGCCTAGGGTGACAAAGTAAATTCCTCTTGCCTTGAAGTGAAAGATAGCAAGACCATCGGGAGCTGAATTTTGATCTGAAGTGACAGCACAAAGTTTAGTTTGGGTTTGAAGAAGAAGAGGGTGATTTTAATGGAGATTAACACTGGGGTAGAGGATGGGGGTCTAGAAGAAGGGTAAATCACTGTAAATATTTGCTGATTTTCACTACTCTCTTTAAACTTTGGAGAAGGAAAGTATGTGGCTTGAAATGACTGAAGCTTTTGGCTTTTGTTGCCCCTTGAAATCAGAAAAGAATAGTCGAAGCTTACTCTGGTCCCCTTTCCCCAATGATGCATTCAACATGTTTTTCCTACATTATCTCTCTACTTATTTTAGCTGTCTCTATGTCCTGATCTGTCTCACATAAAACTATTTTTTTTTTTTGCTTTTTGGAGGGCAGTTGGGGTTAAGTGACTTGCCCAAGGTCACACGGCTAGTTTTTTGTGTTAAGTGTCTGAGGCCGGGTTTGAACTCAGGTACCCCTGATTCCAGGGCCGGTGCTCTATTCACTGTGCCACCTAGCCGCCCCTCACATAAAACTATTTATGGTAATAAATGCTTTGTGACACATGTGCTAATTAACAGGGAGGGGTTAAGATGGGCAAAATCAATGTATATATTGGAATATATAGAGATAAACAGAAGAGAAATTTGAGCCTAAGTCCTAAATATTTAAGGTTTCATGCTAGTTTGAGGAACTCTCAGCTGCAATAATGAACATGTTGTGATTTTGGTGTTCTTATCAGTGAATCTTATGTGGTACTTATTAATAGAGCCAAACCACAAGACTTGGGACTCAAAGCTGTAGAATCATAAGCATTCAAGATTCTGATGGTGTAGTGTAACACACACTTAATGAAGATACTAGTCACTAGAGGGAGGGGCAGGATAAAGACACTGAGCAGAAGAAGGTAACGTTCTCTTGATCACCTAGTGGGAGATGAAAGGAATGGTTTGAGATCTAAATGTGAGAACTAGATTCTCACGTTGCCAGATAGCATCACCTACTGTTAAAATAGGATCATAAACTCATAGGTCTCAGGTTGGAAGGGACATCAACGGCTATTTATTCTAATTCTGTTGTTTTACAGATGAAATAACTGAGGTAGAAGAACGTTATGTGACTTACCTATGTTTATACAGAGAGTAAATGGCACAGTCATAATTTGAATCTACAGCCTCTGATTCCAAATCCTGTTATTTCTTCCTACACATGTCCTTGGTTATTTTTAGACTACATCTCTCATTTCATCACTGATAATATGATACCACTTGCTTACCACTATCATACATATTTTCATTGTTCTCTAGGTCACTTATTGTAATTTTTCAGATATTCTTTTGTCTTATGGTTTATGAACAAAAGTAACAAAATTGATTGCTTGTAACACTGGGGAAACTTCAGATCTAATGGCCCACAAATGTCAATAATAAGAGAGACAATACATTTGTTAAATTACTGAAATAAGCTTAATTATAATGGACAAAATGGAATTGGATTGAATTTTTCAGAATTAAATATTAATTTCTGGAAAAGTATACTTTTCTTCTTGATTAAACTATTTCTAAAGATTAAAAAAACATCTGAATGGAAATCAATTCCTAAAATTTTCTACTAGTCTAAAGAGTGGGATATGAATGCAATATTTTAGTTTTATCCCTTTCATTATATAAAGAAAAATGCATAGGTGAAAGAGAACAATGCTAAGATTTCAAAGTTCCTGTAGTTTTCTTATACCAAGTTAATCAAGAATTAATTGGGAACAGGCTTCAACTGGAACCCCGTATACCACATTATACCCTGTGTAATACATCTGAATCGAGAACTATTCAGTGATGAAGGCTCTCAAGCTCCTCTCTGGAAATGGTCTGCAGAAAAGAAAAAAAAATCTACTTGAACTATATTTAGAAGCATTAAAAATTTTATTTTTATACATATTCTGTATTGGTTCTTTCAGTTTCGACTAAAGGCTAAGATTCAAGGTAGAGATTATGGTTACTGGAAATACAGAAAAGGCCCATTTTCAAATCATCATTTTCTTTTCTTTTGTTCAGGCAGTGCCCTCTTGTCTGGGAAGGATACTCTCAAGACAAATCCATCATCTTCCTTGAAAATGTGCTTCAGTTTTCTCCAAAGACTTTCCCTTTGTTTCAGGAGCATAATATAATGTGAAAATTACACAGAGCAAGCAGAAAGTAAAGAAACAATAGAAAATTACTTATGGAGTTAGAACACCCATGAGGCTGAAAATTTCTTTAACAAGAAAGACCATGATCCATCTGGCAAGAACACAGACTCCACTAGCCAGACTTTTGAATCAGGCTTGGAATATTTCTGAAATCTCTAGCCAAGCAATGGGATGCTAGGTTAAGGAAAAACCTATGTGGATGAATACCATGCTAAAATGCCATTAAACCACAGCAGACCAGCATTTTCTCCTACAGATTCTGGATTCAAATATGTAAGAAGACCAGGTTATAAAGAGTTGTTAGGAATCTGAGGAGTAATTCCAAGTAGATGTCAGGCATTATACAACTCAAAACCGTAATAATGCCTGATAACAGAAATAACTTCCAGTCAGCTCTGTCTATGACAAGAATTGCTGCAGCACTGAAGGACCACCTGTAGGATGCCCAGAATTACTCAAATAAAGCTACTTTCATTAAAGTTGATTTCTTCAGAAATGATCTTTGCATAGAACATCATTGCATTGATCCCTGAGAATTATTGAAAGGCCATTAAAAACACCTCAAAAAGAAATCACTTGTACATTGGTGTATTCTTCAACCTTGCTGGTTGAAATCCCTGGTCTAGATGCCTATATTTCTTTTGTTCCACCTCTTTTTTGCAATGTAACCAAAATAATACATTTCATTTTAGCTATTTTTTTCCTGCTTCCTAAGGTTAGTCATTAAGAATCTCTAGGTCCCAACCACCATGGTGAAACAACTGGGTAGAACACAAGAAATACTGTGGAGAGCGCCAAAGTCAGTTTGCATCCGAACTTGTCTACCACTCAGCCTACTAGAACACCTTCAGTAGAACCCAGAGTCCCTTTGGGGCCATAGTTCCCTGCTCAGGATCTGGGACCACATCAATCTAGTAGGATCTCTTTTGTCTCAAATTTCAAGGCACCAACATAGCTCTAGCCTCCCATAGCTGTTAATTCAAGGCAATAAAACAAAATTTTAAATCTAAATGATTTAATTCAGGAAGGCCAGAGATTGAGAATTTTCAAAAGTTGATGTTATCATTTGTCCTCCAATTGGGTGAATTTCCCAAATGTAATTAGGACTTATTTAAATTAATTAGGACTTATTTAAAGTATGATTTGATCTAACAGGAAGATGTGCCTGTTTTCTGAGAGGAGACATCCTGAAATCTCCTACCATGTGAGTGGGAGTAGTCCCCTTTAATTGACTGTGTAGCTAGTATTCGAGATGCATCTTTAAAGGTATTAGACTGGGACAGTCTCCCTATCTCTTTCATGCACTCTCTTTCCTGTTGTGTTCAGAAGGTGAAGATGACACACAGTTCATCCATAGCACAGGTGCTACAAATGAACTGGGAAGGGGGAATACCATTCTCCATCTTTTTTATTCCTTTTGGGCCCCTTGGATTAGGATTTTTCTGTTTTTGTTTGGTTTCCTTTACCCACACTTTCAGGTGTGAATAGTAATCTCCACTGGATCAAGGAGGACTCTATGATGACTACTGTGGATCTAGGATTCCCTAAAGGAATTCAGGTAGGTAGCTAGCTGTAGCTAACTAACCAAATTGCCTTCCCTTTGCCAGAATATATGATCATTCATATGGTGGTGGGAGGGAATGAGCCCAGTGAAATGGAGGAACAAGTTTGTATAGTTATTGTCACGTCTTTGAAGTAAATATTCCTTTGCAAAAGATAAGGTGACATTTAGTAGTTACAAATAACTGGGATGCAGGGAATTCCCCTGAACCTGGGGGAAACGCAACTTTGGGTGCTAGAGCCATTGAAAGAAAGGCTAGACTCACACAAACCCCTTAACCCCCAAACCCCCAGGGAACCCACGGGTAGAGGAAAAATGTATTATATCTGGTCTTAGGATACTAGTAGCCAGGACTGTTTCTCTATTACCTTTCAAGCTCCATTGAGTCTTACAGAATTTTTTTTGGTTTTGTTTTGTTTTTTCCTCTCCCTTAATTATTCCACCCCAGAGCCATATGAAGATTTCGTTTTCTTCACAGAATTTCTACAACTTACATTTTTCTTTTTTCTTTAATTTCAGGAAATAAGTATTTTTGAGGCATAGGGGACAGATAGCATGACAAAAGACACTAAGGTAGGCCTGAATAGGATGTGTTTGAGGAGACAGAGGACCAGTTTGCCTGGAGTACAGCAAGAGTAATATAAGCCTAGAAAAATAAGGTGATAAAAGGTAGCAGATTTTTTTTCATGCGTAGATAATTAGAGATTTATACTTGATTATGATTAATAATAAATAATAATAATATTAAATAGTAAAGCTTTTTCTTGAAAAGGAGAGTTATAGATAGATCTTCCCTCTGGAAGCAGAGTTCCACAGAGCTAAAATGACAAGTAATTCACTGGCAACATCAGCAGGAAAAAGGTGCAAAGTAAGAACAGCAATCAAACCCTAGAATCCTTTTTTGGGGACAAAAGGGAACAAAGCATGGAAGAACTGGAGGAAGACAACACAGTCAGAACTCCCACACCAAAAGCTTCCAAGAAACATGAAGACTGTCTAGAAGCCATAGATCAGCTTAAGAAGGATTTTGAAAACTAAATAAGAGAAGTGGAGGAAAAATTGGGAAGAGGAATGAGAATGATGTGGGATAATCATGAAAAGAGAGTCAACAACCTGACTGAAGAAAAAAAACACTTTAAAAAATAGATTAACTCAAATGTCAAAAGGGGCCCAAAAAGCAAATGAGGAGAAGAATGCCTTAAAAATTTGAATTTGCCAGATGGAAAAAGAATCTCGAAAGCTTTCTAAAGAGAATAAATCCTTCAGAATTAGAGTGGATAAAATGGCTTTGACTTTATGAGAAACCAAGATACTATTAAACAAATCCAAACAAATGAAAAAATGAAGGCAATGTGAAATATCTCCTTGATAATAACCACTGACCTTGAAAATAAATCCAGGAAAGACAATTTAAAAATTATTGGACTACCTGAAAGCCATGATCAAAAAAAGAACTTAGAAAGCATTCTTCATGAAGTTCTCAAGGAAAGCTGCCCTGATATTTTAGAATCAGAGGGCAAAATAGAACTTGAAAGAATTCACCAATCACCTATTGAAAAAGATCCCCAAAAGAAAACTCCTAGGAATAATATAACCAGGTTCTGGAGTTGCCAGATCAAGGAGAAAATATTACAGGCTGCCAAGAGGAAGCAATTTGAATACTGTGGAAACACAATTAGGATAACCCAGGATCTGGCAGCTTCTACATTGAGGAATCAAAGGACCTGAAATATGATATTCCAGAGATCAATGTAGCTAGGTTTAAAACCAAGAATCACCTACCCAGCAAAACTGAGTGTAATGTTCCAGGGGAAAATGTGGTCATTCAGTGAGGTGGAAGACTTTCAAACATTTTTGCTGAAAAAACCAGAACTGAAAAGAAAATGTGACACTCAAATACAAGAAGCATGAAAAGGCAAACATGGAAAAGAAATCATAAGAAACTTATCAAAATTGAACTATTTACATGGAAAAACAATAATGGTAACTTATGAAACTTTTCTCAGTATGAGGATACATGAAGGGAACACAAATGTAAATATATACATATACATACACATATGTCTATATAGGAGGGTATATATATATGCATATGAATACATATCTGAATGTGTGTATATATGTGTACATAGATGGCACAGGATCAACTTAATAGGAAGGGATGGTACTTTAAAAGGTGAAATTTTGAGGTGGTAGAGGATTAGAATGAGAGGAGACAGTGGAGACAGAATGGGGTTAGTCATTTCATATAGAAGAGGCAAAGGATAATTGTTACAATGGAGGGGAAGAACAGGAAGGCAAAAGGGAAAAGGTCAACCTTACTCTCCTTGAATTTGGCTTAGGGAAGGAATGACATAAACTCTAAACTGGGTATCTTGCCACACAGAAGAGTAGGGGGGATGGGGATGAGAGGTTGTATGATGGAGGGAGGGAAGGTTGGGAGGGAGGGTTGCTGGAAGTACACACTTCTGTAAAGGGAGAGGGACAGGGTAGAGAATAGAACAAGGGTAGGGGCTGGATAGGAAGGAGGGACATATAATCAGTCATTCACAATATGTCCACTGTGAAGATGTTCTGTGTAATTACATATGTATAGCCTGTTTTGAATTGCTTTTCCTTCCAATGAAGGTGGGTGATGAGGGAAGAAGGGAAAAAATCTAGAATTTAAAGTTCTATAATCAAATGTTAAAAATATATATGTACAAAGATTATTATTATTATTATTATTAACTACATGCAACTGGGAATTAAGTTATACGCGCACTGGAGTAGGGAGACCCATCCTGCCCTACTGGAAAGTTAGAGGGACTATGGGGGAGGACATAGGAGGGAGCAGCTTAGGGAAGGGGATTTACAGTGGGTTTGCTCTTTTGGGGTGGGGGACAGATGGGGAGAAAAATTGTAACTCAAAATCTCTTGGAAATGAGTGATGTAAGGAAGAAAATAAATTCAAAGTGGAAAAAAATGATAAAAAGCAACCAAAAGTTTCGACATTTTCATTGTTAAAAAATGAAGTGTATTATGGATGAACACAAATTATTTGAACATTTAATGATGATATAATGGGCAAACATGCATTTCAACACGTTAATTTCCCTGCAATCCTAAAATTATCCAGCATCTTACTGTAATTCAATTGTATAATCAAAGATCTGAAGATGAGAAAGAAAGCATGAAGTGATTTGAATCCTATACACCTTGATGCTCAATTTTGGAAGCAAGACATGGGCTCAGCACTAATAAATATGAAGGATACATTCCATTTTTTCCCCTGAGATGGTTCTCATTCAAGCCTGGCCTTGTACAGAGACAGAATAAGCAGCTGCCTACATAGAGTGATTTCAGGTAAACCAGGAATGACTCTTTCCTGTGAAAATATCTTATTACTTGGGTATTGATATCTGAAGTATTTCCACTACAAAGTCTTTCAACTTATTGTAAGAATTAAGTTTCCACAGTTGAATTGGCTCATTCACACGTAAGTAGATGATTTTAGATTTTTTTTTCTTTAAGCACCTTCTTGGAACCATAGAATCTTAGTTTTGTAAATGTCTTTCAAAGTTTGATAATCTACAGCCTATTTTATAATATTAACAAATTCTTATGCTATTTCTGCTTTTCAACTCAATTGACAAGAAATGCATTGCCAATGATGAAAGTCGACTCTATTTTAACCTGTTGAGTAGTGTTTTTCACCTGCTGTCATCATCTTCCTGCTCTCTTTTACCAATGACTCTTTGCCAAGATGGTTTTACTAGTATAAAATTTCCTTTTCCCTTCTGTGTTCAAAACAGTTGTAACAATAGACTACATATTTCTCTCAGCAAAAAGGATAATCCTTACCCAATGTATCAACAATGCAGTATTCACAATGCCTACAATAACTTTAAGTATACTGATATGGTTATTAATCACAAAATGTAACAGGCTCTCTGCATGGGAAATATAGCTAGAGCATTTATTCAAATACCAGAAAACTGAGTCCCCAAACCAGAAAGTCAAAGCCAACTAGTTGTCATGAAGTTGGCATATGTAGCTAATGTAGTAAATACTCACATCCTTAAGCCTTCAAAACAGGACAGGCTACCTCAGGTAAAGTCCTCCTCTCCTCACTCATGCAACTGCTCAGTGTCCAGGCAGTTTGCTCCTAGCAGCTCTGTCCCCCCGCAGTTCCTGTCCCTGGCCGTCCTCAGCAGGACTTAGCAGAGATTCTGACAGGCTCAAAGAAAAAGGAGATCACTCTGCAACCACAGCCACTGTCGCTTCCACTGCCACTGCTTTCAGTCACCACGGCACAGACACTAGCTTCACTCCAGCTTTTTCTTGCTCCACCCCTTCATGCTACATCACCAAGTTCAAGGGGCATGGAAGATCTTCAAATCCCAGTGTCATTATGCCCTATCATGCCCATAAATAGAAAATCAACCCTCTGCCAACTCTAGGAAGCCAAGGATCTTTCTAGCCCTACATAATTATGGTTCTACCTTAGGTTTAAGCCTCATTCAAAAAGAGGAGGTACTTGGGAACACTGGAGAATTGACTCAATTCACTTAGTAAACTGCATATTATCCAGGAATGTAAGTAGTATTCCAGATTTATAGTACTGTCCTGGGGTGCCCCCCAGAAGAACACAAAAGCACTCCATGTTGCAAGAGAGTAAAGCAACAACTCAACTTACCTTCCCTGACCCAGATGATCAATATTGGACAGCCATAAATAGCCATTGTTCCTTTAAACATCATCAGTTACATAAGCATCCGTATCCTATATCCCTACTTTTATACTACACATTGATCAACACCCCTCTATTTAGAACACCTTCTCTTAGAGGAAGTATACAGAGATAAGTTAAGTAGTTATCCAAATGAATGACTAGATTTGAAATAGAAATTTCCATCTGCTGAAGTTCTTACCATTCGTCAAAGACAATTCAGATATTCTTTATCCTATGAAAACTTCCCAATTTCTAAGAAAGGAATCTTTCCTCAAAATTTCTCCTCTCATTTTGCCTGATTTTTCTTTTTCTTAACACATTCTACCTTGAATCAGACTTATTCTACCCTATATCACACTATTTGTATACATGTCACCATGTCTATGTGGCAGGTAGGTAGTACAGTGGATAAAGTGCTGGGTCTGGAGTCAGGAAAATTCATCTTTCTAAATTCACATCTAGCCTCAGATACTTATTAAATGTGTAACCCTGGCAAATCACTTTGCCTCAATTTCTTCATTGGTAAAATGAAGTAATAGGAGAAAGTAATAGGAAATTACTCTGGTATCTTTGCCAAGAATATTCTAAAAGGGATTACAAAGAATCAGCCATTACTAAAACGACTGAGCAATAACTCAGGACTATGAAATTGTAATACTTCTTGAGATCTGAGACTGTAATTTTTATCTTGGTATTCTCCCCATGGCCTGGTATAAAGGAGTTTAATAATTCTGAATTTTTAAATTGAATTGAGATAGCAACTTCCATGAGGAAAGTAGCCATATATTCCCTATTATTTGCATTTTCTCTTGCATCTAGCACCGTGAACTAGTAGGTACTTATGTTTATTAACTGATTGAGTTGATAAATCTGCACAGCCACTGTGGAAAATAAATTGACTCAACAATGCTTCTCAGTTTTCCAGGAAAACCTCAGCACAACCGGAAAAGTTTCCTTAAGAAATCATGATAGCAAAAGCCAAAGCTTTTGTCAGGAACAAAGTGCTGCAGAGCTATAATTCTAACTTGGCAAATACACAGATAGAAACCATCCTTTAGCTTTTGTGATTCCTTCTAATTTTGTGCTACCACTGCTTATTCAAGGTCTTCCAGACCTCTTATTTGTTTCAGAAATA
Organism: Pseudocheirus occidentalis; assembly: GCA_028646575.1. Taxonomy (NCBI): domain Eukaryota; kingdom Metazoa; phylum Chordata; class Mammalia; order Diprotodontia; family Pseudocheiridae; genus Pseudocheirus; species Pseudocheirus occidentalis. The sequence goes on from CM053595.1 coordinate 173,141,595, forward strand.
GCATAGGTTTGGGGGAGAGAAAGAATTGGAGCAATGAAAGAAACAATGATCATCACACCTGGTTTACTTTAATTAAGTTTTTCTAAATCTGTACTTTTAATACAATAGGGCATGTCAGGTCAGTATAATTATTCAGCGAAACTACATACTAGCATTCTTAAGTTAATAATATGGGGCCCCCAAATACATTTTATTTTCATGTAACCTTCCCCCAATTAATTAGTAAATGTAGAAAGTGTTATAAAAGCATGAATAAAAAAGTTATCTTTAGGGTGACAAATGCTGCTAAATTTATAGTTCTCAAAATAATAATGAATAATGCTGTATTCTCATTCAAATTACTTACTATGAGCAATTCTAATGAATGAGAGGGAAGGAATCCACAAATTCATGGTATTATGCCTTTTATCACTTGCTTCTGGTTTGTTTCCTTTTCCTTTTTCATTTTAAAGAATCATTTTCAGGATTCCAATTGTTCCATTACTTATACTGTATATTCTAACCTAGAAATATCTCTTTCTAAATAAATGTTAGATATCATTTGCATATATCTATAAATTATTTGGGGTATTTATTGAAAAACCATTGTATATGTATGCATACATACCCAAATATCTATGTAGATATATCTATAGCTATATATCTTTCTAGATAATCTGTCTAGCTATCTAAATAGATGGCTAGCTCTCCATGTGTTTATCTGGAGGGTGGCTTTGTAAAGAGATAGAATGCCTTGGATTAGAGAGCTTAATCTGAAGACATACCAAGTCCATCTCCACATCAGGTTTTTCTGGAATTTAAATTAAAAAATGCTACAATCCAAAAGCAGTTTCAGACTCTACTACTTAACTGAAACTATTCTTCCAAAGGTCATCAAAACTCTCCCAATTACCAAATGTGATAGCTTTTATCTTTCCTGGTCTCCATACAGAAAATTATACTCTTAGCTATCCTTGATTAAGTATTTCTGATTTCTCCTCCTTTAGCTTCAGAAACAGCACTTTCTCCTGAATCTTCTCCTTCCTGTCAGATTTTTTCTCTGAATCTTTTTACAAAATCTTTGTCTTCCCAATCCCTTAAGACATGTGTTCCTCAACTCTTTCCAATGTGTTCTTAGCTGTGGAAATTTTTCTACTCTCCTGGTTTCACTTACAATCTCTATGACATTCCTAATAAATACATGTCCAACTCTGATTATTTTTCTGAGCTCTAGACATATGAGTTGAACAATATGACTTCTAAGGTCTCTTATAGCTCTAAATCTGAGATTATATGATACTCAATTGACTATACACCATTTATATGTGAATTCTTTGTCAATGTACAAGTTGTACCTTTCTAAAACTATGCATATTAGTTTTCGCCAAAAACCTGCTCCTCCTCACTTCACTATTTATGCCAATTATATCATCGTTTTCCTGGGCTATTATGGTTGAAACCTTTTTTGTTTTAAAATATGTTATGGATTAAATTATGCTATAGATTAAATATGTTTCTTCAGGAGAATATAATAGACCATAAGCTCCTTGATTGCTAAAACTGTCTTGCTTGCTTGTATTCATATCCTCAGGATTTAGAATAGTGCTTGATATCTAGTAATTATTTGATAAATACTTTATCATTCATTCATCTAGTTCAAACCCTTCATTATATAGATGAGAGATCTGAGGCTCAGAGCAGTAAATAACTTGTCCAATATAATATTAATAGGCATATTCAAGATTTGAAACTATGTCTTGTGACTCTATGAATTTTCAGTACATTTTACTATCACACTCTTGTTCTCTTTGACTCTTCACTGACCCTTGTCACTCAATTGCTGTGGGTTCAACTACTACCCTATCTCTCATATACCCTGTCTCTACCTTTTTATCTCATTCTCTCTTCCACCATCTTATTATGGGCATTTATTACCAGCTTTGAAGACTACCATTATAGTCTTTTTACATTTATAGTTTCCTCTTCTCTTCTCCTTCCCATTTATCCTTCACATAATTACAAGGCATCTTCTACTGCATGGATTTCATCTTGCCATTTCTTTGCTCAAAACCCTTAGTGATAACCTGGTGTCTACTAATTAAAGCTAACAATTTTGTGTGTTATTAAAGACTTTCTTATCTCATACTATTTCTCTCTGTTTATAAAGCGACAACTCCATATTATCCCTTTACTAGGACCTGTTAAGTTCCCTGTTCAGGTCCACAGAATGGGTGGGATCCACCAGAGGGGAAGGAAATTAGAGGCATAATTTCATGTGAAAGGGCTCAGATATATATTTTTTTCTTTTTTTATGGAGTTAAATGAAATCCATCACATGCTGTCTTAACTTGATTGCTTTTGCAGTAGCTAAAGGTCCTTAAAATGATGATATAAGCCAAATTCTGATATTTCCTGCTAAAGTATAAAACTATAGAGCCATGATGGCTCAATACTCCTAACTCTACAATTGAATACGGATGTGCCAAAATCATACCTATTCACATTTTAATCCACCGTCACTGGATAGTGGTAGCAAAAGAATTTCTGGCTGATGCTTCCTGCTGTCTCTGTAAAAAGAGAAAGAGTGTATTGGGAAAGAAATTCTGCCACTGAGTTAAGATAAGAACAATATTGCCTCTATCACTCCAACTGTACAAGCAAGGCTAGGGCATAAACTTCAAACTCCAGTTCTGACTCACTACCCTGAAGAAGAATAGTTACCTTCCACCTTCTGATATCTATATTCTTATCTTCTCTTACTGCTTCCTGTAAAATTCCATTGTGCACATCCTGCTTATGGGTTCAAATTCCATATAGGGTTGATGAGGCTGATGCCCTGGGCTCTCTTAATTTTCATCCAGATGAGCTGGCACTCTGAACATAAATAAAATCTGCAAATGAATCTCTGCATCATTGATTCAGAGATTAACATAACCTAATCAATGAACACCTCAGACAGTTTTTATCTCACAAGGAAGCACATTTCTACTAAATGCCAGAATTTATTTTTTTATTTCTATGGCTCATCATATCAAATCTTGGCCATTCTAATTCACTATTTGTGGTCCTACAAATATAAAATCTTGTCACTTCTGTCATTTCCATACAAAAACCAGTTAAATAGTAGGAGAGGAAGTAGTTTTGATCTGATCACTGTACTTCTTTTTTTTTTTTTTTTTTTTTTGCTTTTTGGAGGGCATTTGGGGTTAAGTGACTTGCCCAAGGTCACACGGCTAGTTTTTTGTGTTAAGTGTCTGAGGCCGGATTTGAACTCAGGTACTCCTGACTCCAGGGCCGGTGCTCTACTCACTGCGCCACCTAGCCACCCTGATCACTGTACTTCTAAGTAAACTTATGAGTCATTGTGGTGAAATTAGGAGTCTTTAAGTATGTCATATCTAGGTCACATAATGCCACCTAATCACCATGTAACTTACATAGGCTGAAGTCATAGAGAAAAAAAGTTATTTGCACAACTTGAGGGATTGAATTCCTAGGATGAGGAAGAATGAAATAGAAAGTGTCTTATTTGGAGGAAAAAATAAGAGGCAACATGATACAGGATTTAGAGTAAATTTTTCTTTGGTTTGAATGCCCCTCCCAACAATCCATTACTTATTTATTTTTAGAATTCTTTTCTTTTTAAATTTTGAGTTCCAAATTCTCTCCCACCTTCCCACCTCAGTTGTACTCATTGTGAAGGCAAACAACATGATATCCATTATACATGTGAAAATATGCAGAACACCTTTGCATATTAACCATGTCACAAAAAAGAAAAAATGAAGAAAATTATACTTTAATATTCATTCAGAGTTCATCAATTCTTTTAATGTGGTGGAAAACTTTTTTTTTAATTGTGAGTCCTTTGGAATTGTCTTGGATAATTATATTGATCAGAGTAGCCAAGTCTTTCACAATTGATTATCATAGCAACAGTGTTCTTATTGGGCAGAATGATCTCTCAGTTCTTGTCACTTCACTTTACGTTACTAGATATAGGACTTCCCCAGGTTTTTTCCCTCTTAAAACCACCTCTTATGATTTCTTGTGGCACAATAGTACTCCAACAGAATCATATGTCACAGCTTTTTCAGATATTCCTCAACTGATAAGCAACCTCTCAAGTTCTAATACTTTGCCATCACAAAAGAGCCGCTCTGAATATTTTTGTATATATGGGTACTTTTCCCATTTCTTTGATCTTTTGGGGGTATTGGCCTAGTATTTACATTATATAGTGAAATCACAGATACACTTATATAGACATTAGGCCATAGTTCAAAATTTTCTATGGAATGATTGGACTAATTCACAGCTCCACCAACAGTTTATTAGTCTACCTATTTTCCTTCATCTCTTTCAGAGTTTGTCTTTTTTAAATTGATTTAGTACCTCAGAGTTGTTTTAATTTTTATTTCTTTAATCAAGAATGATTTAATCCTCTTCTTTTTGACTGTAATTTTTATTTATTTGAAAAACTATTCATATCCTTTGACTAGTTGTCATTGGGAAAGGTTTTTGTTTTTATAAATTTTACTCGGTTCCCTGTACATTTGAGAAATGAGGCCTTTATCAGAGAAGCCTACCATAAAATACTTTGATACTACTTTACTGTATATGGTATCTTTTAGGAAACTATAATTTTCATGTTTATCTCTTTTAAGTAGGTCTATTTTTGCATTTGTTTTGAGATCATGTTTACTATCCCTGCCATTTATACCTCAGCTGAAGCATAATGTATTCTGTTCCATCTCATTATTTTATCCCTGTGTGTTTCTTTATGTTTCAAGTATATCTCTTATAAATAACATAATGTTGAGTTTTTCTATCTGCTTCTATTTTAGGGGTGAAATCTTTCCATTCACCTTCATATTTAAGGCTACCATTTATTTCCTTTCATCCTGTTTTCTTCTATTTCTTTTTCTCCTTCTGTCCTGTACCTCCTCAAAATCTGATTTGGCTTCTGGTCAATTCCTCCCTGTAATGGTAACCAATTTGTTGTATATTTAGGGCTAAGTGGATAGGATACTTAGGGCTAAGTAGATCAGATACTTATGGCTAAATAGATTAGTAACTTAGGGCTAAGTATAGAACTCTGTCCATTGGTGAAAAGGTGTGAATTCCCCTGTTGACTTGGAAGAATGCTATTGGCTGAGACACTCCCCTGTTGACTTGGGAGAAGGCCAGTGTTTATAAGGAATAATTTTAAAAGAGTCAAGACAGATTTTGGATTTGTCTCCTCCATGAAGCTGACTGAAGACATGAAC
>CM053595.1:173147343-173197280 GCA_028646575.1 Pseudocheirus occidentalis
GATGTCTGGCTGGGCTGGTTTTGGCTCCCAGCCTGCTGTGATGAGCCCTTAGTGCCTAGCAGCCTTTAGCAAGAGATGTGTTTTCTTTGTTTTGGTGAGTTGTGGGGCCCTGAAATTTGTTTAGAGTCATATTATATGGGTATTTGAAGTGGCTGTGTGGGAGATGCAAAACCTTGCTGCTTCTATGCCACCATCTTGGCTCCAACCCGCTATTTATGATACTTTTAAGGAAAATGAAATTTCCCTGGTGATCTATTTTGATTATGCCTATTTTCTTCCTATTGCTTTGTCTAAGATCATCAAGGTGAAGCACAATATATTTCATAATTGCCTTTTCTTTTAATCACAAGAATCTTTATTTTTAATAAACAACATATTACTGAATTCTTTTTTTTCTTTTTTCTAATCCATTCTATTATCCTGTTCCATTTTATTGGGCACTTCAACCTAATCACATGCACAATTAAGATTGCTAACTGTTTTATCATTTCTTGTCTCTCACAACTCTTATGATGTAGAAGGCAGTGAAAGAGGAGTCTTCTTAACAATAGTGATCTATATTTGAAGTGATCTTTCATTCTCTGACCCCTCTTTTATTCTTTTTACCAGATTCTGTCACAGGTTTTTATGCTTTGTTAAAATTTTCTCTTTTATTATGCATGCCTTGCTCTACCCTTTGATTTGGAGTTTGACTTATGGAAATCCTGCCGTCCAGTCCTTCTCTCCCTTTTAATCCCATCATATTCTCTCTTGAATTCTTTCTGCATGTGTTCAACATGACTTTATGTAGTTTTGTAGTAAGTTTCAAGGGATTCCTTGTCTTCCCACCTCCTTTCATACATGTAACTTTGTCTCTTGCATACTCCAGTAATCTTGGCTGGATTGGTCAGACCTATTTGATCCTGGATGGGGTGAGTAGTCCTAGACCTCAACCTTTGCAAGACTCCTTGGATTCTAGCTCTGTCTCCTGGTGATCTGATAAGTTCTATTTTTGCCTGCTTCTTGCATGGTATATAATTGCTTTATACAGAGAACAAACTGTGAGTTTGGTGCTATTATGGGCCTCATTTTTTAGAAAGGAGGAAACTGAGGCTAGCATAGGTTAAAGAACTTGTCCAAGTTCACCTAGCTATTAAGTGGATGAGAAAATATTTTATTTCAGTTTTGTCAGACTCCAAGTTTAACTGCTTATTCAATATGCTGCCTAGCTTCCTAAAATTGCATGACTGGATAAGATGGTATCTAAGGTCTCCAAGGTCTTCAGTCTCCTTTAATGAATTTGTTGATTGCAGAAAAATGGTAGAAAATGCAATGGGTTTACTCACAAAATCTAGGTGTTATAATTTTCATAAAACCCAGCTCTCTGACCTAGATTAAATACTTTCCTTTTTCCAACCCTTTGTTTCTCCCCTTATAAAATGAGGTTTGTTCTCCATGATAAGGATTCTCATGAATTTAATTTATAAACCCTCTATACAGGCTTGCCCCTAAATGCCATCTTCCAAGGGTATACCATGGTTGCTATGGAATAGTGATGATTCATAGCAACTGAAATGAGAAGAGGCAGAATTTAAGTCCCTAGTTTTTTTTTGGCAATTTATATCACAACTTTATTTTCTCTCCCTTTTACCCCCTCATTTTGTAGTACATAATCTAATGCCATACAGTAGTATCACTTCATTGTAACATGATAGAAGTAGTACATAATTTAAGTTCAAAAAGCAGGTATGGACTCATGCTCTGTATCATTTGGCTTTTTCATGACTTCTTTAATCTGCTTAAGAAGAAAAGAAGTCTTAAATAGGAGAGGTGACAAGATTGCTTTAAGACAAATATGAAGGACTCCTTTGGAATAGAATCTGTGAAAATAAATGGCAATAATCTCTGCCTACTATAATCCTCTATATGAAGATTCAGTGGAGTAACTAACGATGTTGGACCCGATAAGTTTTTAAAGAAAGATCAAATGGGCTATGAGAACTGTTTTTAAGTATTTATGGACTTTTATGTGGGAGAAAAAATGGATACTTTTTTTCTTTGTGGCCCCGAGGGCAGAACTAACACAATGGGAGATAAGGTGTTGCTTGACTTTTTCAAGTCTTCCCATTCCTAAGACAAAAGCATAGAAGAGAAAGAAATGACTTTCTTGAGGTGGGCCACTTTAGTCTGAGAAATAACAGAAGTAGAAGATGGTGGCATAGAAGCAGGAAAACTCCATGGGCCACCTCCATAACTACCTCAAATACCTATAAAATATGACTCTAAAAAATTTTAGAGCTACAGAATCCACAAAGTGACAGAGAGAAACAAATCTCCCACTGGAAGCAACCTGGCAAGTGGACAGGAAGGGTTCAGCATGCTGGAAGCAGACTATGGTTTTAGCCCCAGGGCATCCCAGACCAGCCAGGGTTACAGCATTCAAGAGAGCAGATCACCAGCAGCTGTGGTAGTTTCCAGAATTATCAACCCATAAGTGCCAAAGACAAAGTAAAAGGTCAGTCAAACTCTCCTGGATCTGGGGGGAAGGGGTGGAAGTGCAGTCTGGCATCTATTCCTAGAGAGAGAAGCAGTCCTGCAGCCACCTCCATGTGGCTACTTCAGAGTTCCTGACCTGGAGATCGTAGTGGGGCAAGCGACCATGAAGAGGCTAAGTTGACTTAATCTGCGTGGATCAGAATCACAGTCTTGGGTGGTGGTCCTGAGGTGTGTGACCAAGGATCCAAAGCTAGTGGGGGCTGGAGAGACAGCATCCTTCTAATAGCTCTGGCAGCTGTGAAAACCCCAACAATTTGGGACAAATCTCTCCCCTCGGGAAGCAGAGCTCAACTGTGGCAAAGAGCTCGAAAGTCAAGTAATTGACTGGTAACACAAACAAGCAAGCAAAGGAAGCAAAGCAATCACAGAAATCCAACTTTAGATTCATTTTGGTAGGACAAAAGAGATCAAAGCATGGAACAGGAGGAAGACAACACAGTCAGAACTCACACCAATAGCTTCCAAGAAAAATATAAACTGGTTATAGGCCATGGAGGAGTTCAAGAAGGACTTTGAAAATTAAGTAAGAGAAGTGGAGGAAAAATGGGGAAGAGAAATGAGAATGATGTAAGAAAATCACGAAAACAGAGTCTACATCCAGACTGAAGAAAATAATACTTTAAAAATAAACTAACTCAAATGACAAAAAAAGCCACTGAGGAGAAGAATAACTAAAAAAGCCAAATTTGCCAGATAGAAAATGAATTTCAAAATCTCACTGAAGAGAATAATTCCTTCAGAATTATATAGCAGCAAATGGAAGCTAAGTATTTTATAAAAAATCAAGATACTATTAAATATATCCAAACAAATGAAAACACAGAAGGCAATGTGAAATATCTCATTGGAAAAACCACTGACCTGGAAAATAGATCCAGGAGAAAGAATTTAAAAATTATTAGACTACCTGAAAGTTATGATAAAAAAGAACCCTAGAAATCATCCTTCAAGAAATTCTCAAGGAAAATGTCCCTGATATTTCAGAACAAGAGGGCAAAATAGACTTTGAAAGAATTCTCCCATCACCTCTTTTTTTTGCCTTTTGGAGAGCAATTGGGGTTAAGTGACTTTCCCAAGGTCACATGACTAGTGTGTCTAGTGTTTGAAGCTGGATTTGAACTCAGGTCGTCCTGACTCCAGGGCTGCTTCTCTATTCACTGCACCACCTAGCTGCCCCACCGATCACCTCTTAAAAAAGATCTCCAAAAGAAAACTCCTAGGAATATTATAGCCAGGTTCTGGAGTTCCCAGATTAAGGAGAAAAGATTACAGGCAGTCAAGAAGAAACCTTTTGAATATTGTGGAGACACAATCAGGGTAACACAATATCTACCAGCTTCTACATTAAGGGATCAAAAGGCTTGGAATATGATATTCTGGAGATCAAAGGAACTAGGATTAAAACCAAGAATCACCTACCAAGCAAAACTGAGTATAATGTTTCAGGGGAAAATATAGTCATTCAATGAGATGGAGGACTTTCAAACATTCTTGATGAAAAAGTAGAACTGAATAGAAAATTTGACATTCAAATACAAGAAGCATGAGAAGGTAAACATAGAAAAGAAATCATAAAAAACTTATCAAAGTTGGACTATTTACATGCCAACATGGAAAATGATAATTGTAACTTATGAAACTTTTCTCACTATGAGGGTAGGTGAAGGGAATATTAATGTCTATGTATATATATGTGTATATAAAAATATGTATGTGTACATATATAAATTTATATGTGTATATATACATATATGACTATATGGGAGGCTATATATGTGTATGAATATATATGTGATTGTGTGTATGTATGTGTACAGGTATACATAGACAGAGGGCACAGGATCAATTGAAAAGGAAGGGATGTATTTAAATGGTGAAATTGAGAGGGTAGAGGAGTCAATAATGAGAGGAAATGGGGAGAGACAGAATGGGTAAATTATCTCATATAGACGTGGCAAGGGATAACTGTACAATGGAGGGGAAGAACAGGAAGGTAAAAGGGAATGGGGCAACCTGACTCTCACTGAATTTAGCTTAGGGAGGGAATGACATACACTCTGAATTGGGTATCTTGCCCTACAGGAGAGTAGGGGGGAAGGGGATGAGAGGTGGCATGATGGAGGAGAGGGCAGGTTGGGGGGCAGGGTAGATAGAAGCACACACTTTTGTAAAGGGACAGAGACAAAGTAGAGAATATAACAAATGGGGGTATAGGATGGAGGGAAATACAGTCAGTCTTTCACAATATATCCACTATAGAAATGTTTTGTGTAACTACACATGTACTACCTATATTGAACTACTTATCTTCCTAGTAAGGGTGGGAGATGAAGGAGGAAGTGAAAGAATCTGGAATTTAAATTTGTAAAATCAATTATTTCAAAAATTATTATTATTATTATTATTATTATTATTATTATTATTATTATTATTATTATGGAACTGGGAAATAAGATATACAGGGACTTGGGTATGGAGATCCATCTTGCCCTACAAGAAATCAGATGGGGATGGGGGAGGATATAGGATAGATCCAATTCGGGGAGAGAGTATTCAGTGAAATTGCTCTTTTGGAATGATGGGAAGGGGAAAGACAGGGAGAAAATTTGTAAATAAAAATCTTGTGGAAATGAATGATGTAAACTAAAAATAAACACAAAAATTAGTTTTTTAAAAAAAAACCTTACTGTCATTGAAATTGGCTCAAAAAGGGAATAACATACTCAATTAGGTTTAGAAATCTATCTTACTCTACAGGAATGTAGGCAGGGGAGGGGATAAGAAAAGGAGGGATAATAGAAGGGAGGGCAGATTGGGGGAGGTGGTAGTCAGAAGCAAAACATTTTTGAGGAGGGAAAGGAGTGAATAGAAAAAGATATTAATATGATGGAGGGAAATATAGTTTGTAATAATAACTGTGAAAAAAATTAGAAGCAAGTTTCTCTGACAAAGTTTTCATTTCTCAAACATATGGAGAAATGAGTCAAATTGATAACAAAAAAAATAAGAGCCTCTCCCCAATTGATAAACGATCAAAAGAAATGAACAGTTTTTTGTTGAAGTAATTGAATCTATAGTCATATAAAAAATGTTCTAACTATGGCTTAGAGAAATGCAAATTAAAACAATTCTTAAGTACTTCCTTATACCTATAAGTTTGGTTCTTTGGACAGAAAATGAAAATTACAAATGTTAGAGGGGAAGTGGGGTGAATGAGATATTAATGCATTGTTTGTGGAGTTATAACCTGATTCAACCATTTTGTAGAGCAATTTTGATCTTTAGCCAAAAGGCTATAAAATGATGTATATGCTTTGACCAAGTACTACCACTTCTAGTCCTATACCAAAAGAGATTTAAAAAAAAAAGGAAAAGGATCTATATGCACAAAAATTTTTTTATAGCAACTCTGTTCTGGGGGCAAAGAATTGGAAATTGAGGGGATGCACATCAATTCAGAAATGGTTGAACTAATTATTACATGATTGTGATGGAATAGGGGGGTGCTATAAAAAATTATGGGCAAGATGCTCTCAGAAAATCCTGGAAAGACTTACATGAGTTGATGCAAAGTGACATGTACTGTGTACAAAGTAATAGCAATATTGCAAGATGAACAGCTATGAATGACAGTTATTCTCAGCAATACAATGATCCAAGAAAACTCTGAAGGCTTATGATGAAAAATGTTATCTATCCCTGGAAAAAAGAATTGATAGTGTCTAAATATATATTGAAGTATACTTTTTTACTTCATTTTTTGAGTTTCTTTTTTGTCTATGTTCTCTTTTACAGAATGACTAAAATGGAAATATGTTTTGGAAGACTATAAATGCATAAACTATATTGAATTGATTGCCTTTTCAGTGAGGGCGTTGGGGAGGGAGGAAGGGAGAAAATTTGGACCTCAAAATTTTTAAAATCAATGTTAAAATGTATTTTACTTGTAATAGACGCAAATAAAATGCTAAACAAAAAATAAAGAAAAAAATTGAAAACTGTATTCCAATATAATTAGCTTCCATTGTTACCCTGCAGATTTTATTTTATGCATTAAAAAAACATAATGAACATAAAGTTCTTAATTTTCATCTGATTTCTAAAAGCCTCTAAGACACACATAAAGGTCAAGAGCATATAGAGGGACTAAGTTCATTTATTCAGTCAACACACATACACTGAGCATGTATTTGGATTGAACTTTGTAGTATCGAGTGCTGGTATGTTGCAAAGTTCAGGTAATATGAAAATTGTTCTTCTGAACCTTAGTGTCCAATATAAGATACCAACATTAATAACAATATAATGTGAATTGCATAATAAATACACAAAAGAATTACAAAGCTAGTTTATATCCCCCCTTCTCCTGAGGAAGTTCACTATTGACCAAGAAAAAGAGGAAATTCTTCTTGGAGGAAATGTCATTTGATTTGGGCAAAGACTGTATTTGAGATATCTAAGGTATAATCTGTCTATATAATCTAAAATCCATGAATTTAACAATAGGTAAGAAAACATGGAAATGGGAATATGCACAACTCTTTCATTGATTTTTAAGGACCAACCATGAGAGAGCAAAAAGTAGGTGCTAGAGAGAAAGGATATGCAAAGTTAGTTTGGATCCCAAAAGAGGAGAAAGGTAGAAAACAAATCAAATGCAATAAATAAAAAGGAATCCACCAAAGGGGTTTTGTGATGGGGATTTTTTTTTCCATTTTGGGGAGAGAGGAAGGCAGAGCAATTGGAGTTAAGTGACTTGACCAAGGTCACATGGTTAATAAGTGATAAGTGTCTGAGACTGGATTTGAAATCAGTTCCTCCTGATTTCAGAGCTGGTGTTACATTCACTGAGCCACCTAGCCACCCCCACCAAAGGCTTTTGAGTGAAGAAATAAAAGAATGAAAGTAGTCTAGATAGATGAACTTGGCAGTGGTCTCCTCAATGGATTAGAGGGAAGGGATATCAGAGCTCTAAGATTAGTAGAGCTTTCGGCATGCAATTCATTCTTGATATGGCTAGATGCTGTAAAGGATAGCATTGACAAGGCATTATGAATTAACCCAATATGATATACATACACATATGTGTGTATGTATACATATATATATACACTTACACATAAATACACATATACCTCTAGATGCATACACATATATAATTGGACAGAGGGACAAACATTGGATTTGGAGTAATGGAATCTAATTGAGAATCCCGATATCAAAACCCCATGATCTCCAGAACAGGTAAAACTCAGCTAACAAGGAAGGGCTCAAAAGATATTATCAGGGACAAAGATATCACTTTGTTATATAAAATCTTTCACTGTTTTTTGTTCCTAAGAACTCAGGCAGCTTTCAGCATAGCCTTACACACAAAAACCTTATTCTGTGACACATACAGGAGAATAAACATACAAGTACACAGGGGCAGCAATCAAATAACTAGGTTCCCCAGAATCACACTGTTTTGTCACACAGAGCCTCTCTTGTCTGACTCTCTGGAGGCAGCGAGGTGTTACAGTGGCTAGCGTGCTGAATCTGAGGTCAGGAAGACATGGGTTCAAATCTACCTTCAGACATTTAATTGTTATGTCAACCTGGATAAGTCATTTTACTTCATTTTCCTCAACTATAAAATAGAGATAATAGCACCAACTTCACTGGGTTACTGTGAAGATCAAATGAAATATTTATAATGTACTACTACATAGTAGGTGCTTAATAAGTGGCTATTTCTTTTATCTCATAAATACAATAAATCTAAAACCACAACACAGGGAATAGTTAGGACTGTCCCATGTTGACTTGATTGTAGTAACACTGACTTCTGTTACTTAGGTATAGGTACCCTTGAAAAAGTTTCTTCACATCTCTGTGTTGTTGTTTCGTGATTTGTAAAGTGAACATGATATTTGTGCTACTTAACTCGATATTGTTTTCAGGGGGAAAATAAGATAATATAAACTATAAGGTGCTATATAAAATGTCAGTTAGAGTCAGTAAGAAACACCAGATTCCTACATTCACATTCACATAATACTGAATTATAAAGTGCTTGAGAAAATCTTCAAAGTAACAAAAAATCATGCTATGTGTGTTATGTTAAAAATTCTTTAAATACAATTCATTCTCCATACATACCTACAAGGTAGAAAGGAATAGAAATTGTCTGTTTCTTACAACTATTTGTTATTGAATTCCAATTAGGAATTGGAATATTTTAGGCGGAATATTTTTAAAGCAATATGCTTCTGTTCTCATATGTTAGATTTAAGAAAATTGGGACATGTTGCCTCTTGTTTTTCCAGGTCCTAAACACATTCCTTTTCCTCCCTCTGAAGAGAATCAAAGGGAGAGCTTCCAAAATAAGTAACTTCTGCTTGCAGAAAATTAGCAGTCTGTCATCGACATTATAGGCATTGTTATATAATTACCGCCTTTATTGTGCTAAAATTGTTTTAAATAAATGTACTGTAGTCCATGTGTCATATGCTGAATGGAAGCCACAGTCAGGAGTTCTTTTCAGCAAATAAAGTATCTGACAAAGACAAGAATTCCTCCTATTCAGGACACTCAGAGCTTTGTGGGGTGATTTGCCATTAAGCCATGTGTTATTTTAGTAACTTTATTATTATTATTTTTTCATCCATCCTCAAGTCTGGTTTTCAGCTCATCATGAAGATTGACACTTGGCTAAACATATGGATTATAGGAAGTTGTAACCAGGAGCAACCCCTTTACCAAGTATTTTAAAATCAGCTGTCTCTCTCTCTCTCTCTCTCTCTCTCTGTCTCTGTGTCTCTGTCTCTGTCTCTGTCTCTGTCTCTCTCTCTCTCTCTTTCTCTTTCCACACACATACATATGTACATATAGATATACACACATAGATAAACACACAGATATCATATACATATGTGTGTTTGTGCACGCATGTGCATATACATATGTGCACATATACATATATGCACATGCACATCTATATATCTATATATCTATCTGTATCTGTCTCTCTGTCTCTGTCTCTCTCTCCACACATACATATACATATACACACACACATAGATATGTACACAGATATTATATATCTATATGTTCATGCATACATGTACATATACATATGTGCATATGTACATATATGCACGCACACCTATATGTGTATCTCTCTCTATATATATATGTATGTATCTATCAATCTACACACACACACACACACACACACACATACACACACACACACACACACATACCCCTTAACCCCTGGGGTTTGGAGATAAAAGTACAATATGTCTCAAGGGTTCAACATTGGAGTGGGCAGACGTTACTTCAGTTCATATATTCCTACCCTTTTATAGACACTGTCTCTTTTCATTCCTGTTTTGAAATCTAAAACCTGATACTAAGGTATGGAATAAAAGTTATTCAGTGCAAATAACAATGGACTTGTATACCCAAAGTCAAAAGGTGCGCCTATTTCTCTATTGTATTGTCTAGATGACCATGAGCAAGTCACTAAACCTCTCTGTACCTCAATATCCTCATCTATAAAATGGGAATAAGACAGTCACTTTTGTCTTCTTCAGGAGGGCATTGTGAGGTTCAAGTGAGAGCGTATATTAAAAGTGTTTTGTAACAACAAATTGCCATAGAAAGTTGAGTTATTATTATTATTAGCATAAATGAGAGGATGAATTATTACCACTGCACTGCAAGTGCTGTAAAGTGTGCTCTCTGCTTCTTAAGGACCTAAAAGCCTAATACAAAGTACAAGAGCTCTCTTTACTCTTGCCGTTTTTGAACCCACTGCCAGATGTTAGTTTGCTTTCTATAATATTAGAAAAACCCTATCAAGAATTTCATTTAACCCTTGTTCTTTACATACCCTCTCTCCACCCTGGGGAGCATCATAGTGTCCCTCTCAGAAGCTGGCATTAGGTGACTTAACTTTGAGAACCAGTTCAGCTGCAAGATTGTTGTTCATAGGCAAGCAATTTAACCTCTTAGCTTCATTTCCTCATCTGTTTTATGGGGATAATGATCACTGCCTACCTTACAAAGTTACTATCAGCATTAATTCAGCTACAATTGTGAGGGAGGTAAAATGTCAGATTTGGAGTTGTTGCCTTGGGTACAAAGCCAAGTTTTACCCTTCACTCTCTGTATAAGATTGGGCAAGTACATTAAATGCTCTAGGTCTCAGTTTCCCTTATTATATAAATGAGAGTTGAATTAGGTCATCACAAAGTCCCTTCTGTATCTAAATCAATGAACCTGTGTTCTAATATGGAAACACTTCAATACCTATACTAACTTAGTAAATTCAGGCTGATTTCTTCACCAGAAATATTTTTAGAGCTAGTTTATGGACTTGACATGGTTGCCACTGATTGGAACCAGGGCAAGGAAAATGGAACCTGTACCCCAAATGAGCAGGTGCCAGGGAAAAGAAACTCTTCTCATATAATTTGACCCTTTCTTTTGCAACATGGACTTGGAGCATAAGACTTTGGTTAGGATCCAAGTAGAAGACAAGATATGCCCTACCCAAAGAGAATAGGATTAAGGTCTGTTCCACCACCAGGGGGACTAAAGATTTGTTCAAACCTGGACCTGTGGTGTGAGGAAGTAGAGTATGTGTGCATTTTGGAGGGAGATTTCTGCCAAGAAATTGATCCCTAAGTGACCATTGACAGTTTTTTTTTTACCCTAAAGCAGACATTGTCCAGAGTTAACATTTTAGAAACTGTACTCAGCTTACATTCTCATTTCTTCCCCTAAATCCCCTTATATGTTGCAGAGAATAGATAAATATCACAGTGATTGAGGTCTGAAGACAACAAGAGAAACGAGTGGAGGAGCTGCCAACTGCTACTAAAAAAGTGGCCTGAGGTGTTCATTCACAATCTGTCTACCACTCTTAAGGCAAAGAACATCCTACCATACTCACATTCAAATTCATTCCTCCCAGCATTCATTGGACAAGCAATTATTGAGCAGTTATTATTTACTAGAAAAAAGGATGAAAAAAGTCTTAGCCTTTGTCCCCTAAAGACCTCAAAACTGACCTCATGATCAGAACACATCTCTCCCTAGTAACCTCCACTTTTGGAAAGGTTCTCATGCAATACTTTGCTCACTGCTTTCCTCTATCAAATTATTTGAAATTTCCCTTAGTGTCAATTGAGCCAGCAGACAACCTGTGTACAAATGATCCAAGTACACATGTATGCATTTGTGCGTATGTGCAAGTACTTGTGAGTATACTTCGTAACTTTAGTATAACTCTCTTCTTGCTTTTACTGTTTAACCCTAGATTTCAGAGAACACAAAAGTGAAAAAGGCAACTCAGAGGTTCGTCTGGGAGAATATATATGATAATAATAATAATTATAACAGCCAATAATTCTATATTGAGAATTACAAAGCCCTTTGCCCAACACTATACTATGGGGTAGATTGTGCAAATATCCCTATTTATAGATGTTTTGCAGTGTGTTGTGAACAATAAATGCATAATAAATGTTGAATTGGATTGAAGTAGCTCAGTTTTCCTCATTGAGATAAAGTTGAGAGGAAAATTTCACCCATTAGTTGGCCAGCTAGTTGGATAGAGGGCTAGACTTGGATTCAGGAAGACAGTTCAAATTCTGCCTCAGACACTTAACTATTTGTGTACCATGCCTCAGTTACTTAATCTTTTCCTGTCTCAGTTTTCTCATCTATAAAACTGGGATAATAATAGCATCTACTTACATGGTTATTGTGAGGAGATGTTAATTGAAAAAGTGCTAGAGGAGTGGTAGTAAATATCATGATGATAATCAGCATCAATAAAAATTCTGGAATGACTATACTAGACTGCTAAGATAAATCTAACAAGATTACTTTTAATTGAGATAAATGTAGAGTCCTACATTTTATGTTCAATAAATCAACTTCATGATTGTAAGTTAGTAGAGACATGGATAGAGAGAAATTTGGCTGAGAAAAATCTGGGGGGTTTCAGTAGACTACAACCTCAATATGAATTAACAATATGATATGACAATCAAAAGGGACTCTAATGAGATTTGGGGATATATTATGAAAGGTATAGCTTCTATGAATAAAGAGATTATTGTCCTTCTGACTCTACCCTGGTCAAACTATATCTAGAGTATTGTGTTTAGTTCTAGTCAGCATAATTTAGGAAGGGCATTGATAAGCTAAAGAGAGTCCAGAAAGAGAACCAGGCTTTTAAATGGTCCATGCTATATGAAGGTATATTACAGAATATAAATGTTTATAATGAATAATAGAGTTGTGTGTGCATGAGTATGTGTGTGCTGGGGGGATTCTGAAGCTTTATTTAAGTATTTATAATGTGGGAGAGTATTGAGGCACATCTGAAATTAAGAAAAAAGTCACATAATCAAACATTTATTAAGAATTTACTATATTCCAGACTTTAGGCTGTCTTGCTATACTAAGTATAGGGGCGGCGGGGGGGGGCGGGAAACATAACAACAAATTGGTACCTCTGGAGGCGGAGTGTTTCTTCTCATTGAATGTCATAAATAAAGAATTAATGACATCATTTTGCAGATTAGTTTTGGTGGGTATTCTTTTTGTCTTTTTGGGGGGGGCGGGTGCTATGAATTGTAACATGGTAGCTATGAGCTCTTGCCCAGCTCTAAAATTCTGTGATTTCAAGATAGGCCTTGAGGAATCTTTGCTATTTCCCACCACTCAGTTCATCCCAGGTCATATGCCACTCCCTTTGGTAAGCTTCCTAACTTCAGAGAAGGCTGGGTTTAAAATATGTAACTGGATTATTGACAAATCTGACTCTTTAAAATGTTTCTCTTAATTAATAATATTCTATCACTTCCTCCAATAAAGTCCTCATAGTGCCATTAGAGTTACTTCTTCCACTATAAAAAGCTTTATCCAGTTCTACTATACTAAAAAAGGTTTCCATTATGAGATCAGGGGACATATTATATATCTTGTCTGGGGAGCAGCAATCTAGCTTGATTGGATGGGTCTCATTAACTGTCTTGGTGATCAGAAGGGAACTATTTTAGCCAAGTACAACTCATTAAAAGACCTTCTACAAAGGTATGGAAAAATACAGAAAAATTTTCCTCTTCATCAGTGAAGGATGTCCCTACTTTAATAAGATTATAGATTTTTTTGAACCATATATTTAGCACTTTAGACTCATAAAGTTTTCTCACATCCATGATATGTAGATGTCACAACACATCTGTAAGACATCTTTTACAAAGGAGCAGAGAGAATCAGTGCTAAACTGAAGGACATATGTACTACAAGTCATGCACTAAGTGTATTTTACATGTTACCCAATTGCTTACATTCTGCTGTCTGATACTGGTTTCCTTGCTGTTCCTCATATAATAAAATACATTCAATCTCTCATCTCTAGACTTTTTCTTTAGCTGTTTTTTTATGCCAGAAAAAAATTCTCTCTTCTCATCTCTGTCCCCTGGATTCCCTGGTATTTTCAAGTCCTAGCTAAAATCCTACCTTCTCTAAGAAGCCCCTTCCAGGGGCCCTCTGATGATTACTTCCACGTTACGCTATATGTATATTGTTTGTGCATAATTCTTATCACTTTGTCTGTCCCTCTTAGACTATAAGTGCTTTGAAGGCAGAGATTGTTTTTCTGTGTGTGTGTGTGTGTGTGTGTATTTGTTTGTTGCCTCATTGTGTATCCACAGCACTTTCCATTAAGAGGTCAGGGGACATATTATATATCTGGTATGGCACCTGGTTTGTAGTAGTTGCTTAACAAATGTTGATTTGATTAAATCAACTCAAAGCCTCTGGTCTCCTACAACTCTTTTTACTACACTATGGTATGCATCAATTTGTTAGTGTTGTTAAAAAGGAATAGACTATAGATTTAAAAACAAGACAGATGTAAGAGAGTCTGTGATAATGATTTAGTTGCAAAAACAGTAAGTTTGGGAGTCAGAAATTCTTAATTAAAAACTTTGACTCTACACTTCACTTGTGTGACACTGAACAAGTTAGCTGTCATTTTGAACCTCATTTTCTTCCTCCATACAGGAAAATATCGGGGTCTAATGTTATCTAAAATCTCCTTTGGATTCAAATTCTATGGCTATTTCTCATTTGAGATGGTAAAAAACACTCACATATTGTTATTTATATGTAGTGGTAAAAAAGGAAATGGCAAAGTGGCAGTGATGTCCATGGTGACAACTTATTACTTCACAGGTTCTTTTTGTCATTGTCTTAACCTTATAGTTAAAGATCTTATGCTTCTTCAAGGTGCACTCTAGACTCCTATTGTGTCCCTGTTCTTTATCCA
Organism: Pseudocheirus occidentalis; assembly: GCA_028646575.1. NCBI lineage: Eukaryota > Metazoa > Chordata > Mammalia > Diprotodontia > Pseudocheiridae > Pseudocheirus > Pseudocheirus occidentalis. Next base: position 173,162,216 of record CM053595.1, read on the forward strand.
GGAAGCTCATTTTAATTCTGAAATTGACACATCAAAAGTAGTCTCCCTTTTTGGTTTCTCCTTCTGATTTGATGGCTTCTCCCAGAAATTCCATTTAAGGAAGGCACCCAGGCCACCCATATTTTATTCTCCTCCAAGCTTCCCTATGAACTTCCTCAGCCATGTTCTAGAGCTGGATGTATTTCTCTTCCCGTAGCCCCTTTTCAGCCTTTCTGTGTTGTCTTCCTAAATTAGAATATAAGCTCCTAGAGGGCAGATACTATCTTTCTACTTGTATTATTATCATTTAGCACAGTATATGGTATATAGTAAGCACTTATTAGACATTTATTGTCTGACTGTTAACTTGTTCAATAATACACTCCTCTTCATCTTGTTCGAATTATATCTCCCTTTTTTCTTTCTGAATATGCCTTGAAATTCCTCAATCTTTTTCACCCTTACTATAAAGCCTTCTCCACTTAACTTCTGAATGATGCTAAAGGAAGACAGAAAACCATGCCAGCTGGGTTTACTTTACAGTCACGTTATCTAATCTCAAGTAGATCCTTAATGTGTCATGGTAATCATTTTATTAGAGAGAGCTAGGGCGTGAAGTAGATAGATTTCTTGATATGGACTCAGGAAAATATGAGTTCAAATCTTGGTTTAAACACTACCTTTGTATGAATGTAGGCAAAACACAACTCAGGCTCAGTTTCTTCACCTTTAAAATGGGGATAATATTAATAGTACCTACTTCATAATACTGCTGTATCAGATAAGATAACATATATAAAGGGCTTTGAAAGCCTCAAAAATCTAATAAATGATAAAAATAATAGTTATTATCATTATTACCTCATTCATTTTTCTATCATGCAAGTGACAAAATAGCTATTCCAAACCTTAAGACCTCAACATAACTCCCAACCTGTTATCTCTCTGATGATTACCTTACTTTCTATTTTATTGGTCTTGTGTAATGAAATTATTATCTTCCAATCCATAACTCAAACCCCCTATTTCTTTACCCATTCTCTCCTTTTTGCCCGAGTACATGAGAAAGTGGGGCACTTTTTGCCAGAACTATCATTGTCTTTTCTAGTGCAGTTTCATGGAGGTCACCTTCACTATCTCTCCTTCTCCCTGTCTCATCTTTAATGTCTCCATATTTATAATTTCACTCTCTTCCACCTACATTCATGGTCAAGTACTCCAAGCCTTGAATATAGGTTGTAGGACTCTGAGAATACTTGGTTCTATAAAGCTCTACTCTACTCTCTTGCATTTCAAAACTTCTAATGTCATTTACATGGCACCTACACTCCAAATTCATATCTCATCCTCTTACAACCTGACTCTTCCATTCCACTTATATTCTTTCAAAATTCAATAATGATTTATTAATTGATCATTCCAATGACTTTATTTTGTTGGCTTTATCGTGTTCTTTTTCAGTCATGTCTGTCGCTTTATGACCCCATTTTAGGTTTTCTTGGCAAAGATTACCATTTGCTTCTTCAACTCTATTTACAGAAAAGGAAACTGAAGCAAACAAGATTAAATGACATGCCCAGGGTCACACAAAGCTATTAAGGGTAAGGGGTCACATTTGAACTCAGGCTTTCCTGATTCCAGACCTGGAACTCCATTGATTGCCACCAACTGCCCCCATTATGGTTTCATACCAGTCCTAATTCTTTTGTGTTTTCTGTTACCATTGACTACTCTCTTCCAATGTGACAGAGATCTCTCTCCTTTCTTCTACTAGTTGTATGATCATTCGTTCTCAGTTTCTTTTGCTTGATAATTGTGTATCTATTAATACCCAAGTATGGGTGTTTTCCAGATTTTAATACTTACTCTTTCCTCAAATTGCCTGGAGTTGATTTATTGACACATTTTACCACCAAAACAATAGATTGTTTCATAGGATGTGAGTAGGTTATACATGGGGAAATACACAGAGTGGTATCAAAGATGTCATCAAAGAATATATGTTAAGAATAAAAGGATCAATAAGATGGAGGATAGCTTGACAGCCCATATATTTCACTCATACACAAAATTTAAGGAGAACTTGAAGAAGGTTCCCAGAACACTGAGTGAATTTCTTATGGTAAATTTCTGGGTAAACATGGACAAGAATCATGTAAAATAGGCAGGTTGGGTTGTGATGTGGGACAGGATACTGATGGAATTGAAGAGGAGTGAAATAACTTCCCACACTTCTACAACACTAAACAGGATTATTGAAAGCAAGGAGTTTGAAGTGCAGGCATGGGGAAGTTTGGGTTAACTTTGCCTTAGGTGGATTGATTTGGAATCTTTGGACCCTTAGAACAACAAAAGTATAAGAAAAAGTCTAAGAGTTTGATGGGGAGCTCCTGAGACCCCAGTGAACCTCCTTTTTAAATGTTTTTTCTAGTTTTTTGACTTATGCTTTTATCTATTTTTTATCTTTCTTAGCTGCTTTTTTGAGGGTATTGAATTTTTATTTTTAGGAAAAAAGGAATGTTTGAAATCTCAGGCTTTGAGTGATTCATGATGTCAAACATTGAACCCAGAACATAGAATCGCAGAACCCAGGATGTGGTTCGTCAACAGCAAAGCTGCTTTAAGTTTTTGCCTTTTTAGCATCAGTATCTAGAAAAGTGCCTTACACACTGTAGGAACTTAAATTGTGAATTGGAATTTATTAAAAATGAGGCATAGCAGCTAGTTCCAAGAATCTCTATTACTGTGCTACTCAAGGTACCACAAAATACCATTGATATACTAAAACTGGTAGCTTTGTCCTATTCTATAATCTCCTATTATTAAAATTTTTGGGAGATGAATGTTCCTTAAAAAATCATTGAATGTCAGTGTGGTTCAGGCTATGCTCTAGGACACATCTACTAATGCATAAAAGATTCTAATTTTATACTGTAGTTATTTACAAATTTAAGTGATGAACCAAAGAGATAGCATGATTTTGATGTTGAACATTATCTCTAGAATCAGAAGCATGAACCATAGTGTAGGACTGGGACTCAAGTAGAATTAAGAATTAGAGCAGATAAGACTTTAGAATCATCTAATTGAAACCTCTCATTTTGCAGCTGGAAAAACAAGCACAGAAAGAGAGTTACTTGCTCATTAAGGCCATTAAGTACTGCTGCTAATATCTGTCCTTTGTTCTTGAAGAGGGTCACAACATCAAGGAGGTGATACCATGACATGCAGGTGAATTTGATTTAAGTGAGGGAGGGAGGCCCATTCAGAGTCTGGATCAGAAGCCAGCTCTTCTGAGTCTACATATGGCATTCTTGTCCCTATACCAGATCAGTCTCATGTACTGGAAACAGTTTGTTTGCCAGGTAGTGAACACTCTAAAATTGTTTTTTTATGAAGAATGGTAAAGGAGCTTTGTATATTATGAAATAAGAGGAAATGCTATGGTAAAAGGAGATCTTGCATTCCTGCCAAGAGTAACAGAATTCTTTATTCCTATTAAGATATGCAACAAGGAATGGGAGCTGGGCTACTTGTATTTTGAACAAATTAGGTTTTTTAGTTCTGGATAAAATAGAGAAAATCAGAATAAGGAGTAATACCTCAATGATTGTGTAAATAATGTCTTTCTCTCCAAATTTTCCCCTGCTTTTGGTTGATGTTGTGCTTATTCAAGATAGCTCAGAGAAGGATTACTTTGTACAAAAGCCTATTATTCCTTATGGCGTTTTGCTCTAACTCAAGCCATTATTCTCCGAGAGATTATTTGAAAATGAAATATCTGAGAGTGGCCCAGAGTTTGTTGAACACCATGGTCTCTTTCTCTTTTGCATACACACACACACACACACACACACACACACACACACACAAAATCCCCATCACCACCCTAAAGAAGTATAATGAAAACACAACTATATTTTATTTGGACTTGATTTTGGAAAATGTAGTATAATGTGGTTTTCACAGTAATAGATCAATAGACATGGAGGAAATCATAAGAGAATAGCTACTGCGGTCTTCCCATTTTACAGAAGAGGAAACTAAATTGTGCTGGCTAAGGTCACAAAGGCTGTCAGTGTCAGAGATGGAGGTTATCTATTGTTAATGAATTATGTCTCCAGCTATAAGATGATGGGAGAGTAAGTCTGCCATGACAAAGTGACGGCTCAAAAGCACTGTGGGAATATCTTTAGCTTTGATATATCAGCCTACATTGCCATAACCACAGGTTGTCATTCCCAGGGCCTTATTTCCTTGCAGTCAATTTATATCCCATCCATTGCCTATGGTCATCTGTTGTTTGGGTTCGGGAACATTGGTTTATCATAATCATGTTCACTAAAATGTTCATGTTAAATATTCTGGATACTGTTTCTTTTCCTCAACATTATGTTTGACAGTAACCCATCTTTGATGCTGCCTATCAGTTTTTTTATGATTGTGAAAAAGTTCTCCTTTGGTTTCAGGTCTTTGTCCTACTTGGCTTATCAAGTTTTTAATTGTTTTATATATTATACCTTAGTGTGTTTTGTTATATTTGTGTCTGCTTCTGGTATTTCATCCCTAATTTCACCTGCATTCCCAGTATTTGGGCATATGTCCTAAGAAGAATATAATGCAATGACTCATTATTTTATTTGTGTGGATACTTCTTCCTATATAGGTTGAAATCCCAAACAAATTAATAGTCCTTTGAGTTACTTTGGCCTGATTAATTTATCACCCAGTTGACATACTTATGGTAATGAGTAAGAGTACAGCAAGGCTACTATTCAGCTAATTTAGACCCTCACAACTTCCCTTGTAACTCCCATCCCATGAACTGAAGTAGACCACATATTGGAAGGGACCCCAGAAGTCATTTACTCTAACATAGACCTGAGCAATTATTCCCTCTGTAACATCACTGAGAATTCTATTTTTGTTCGTTTAAAATAAGCCTCTGTTAATAATCTCTAGTGATGGAGAGACTACTACTCTGAGAGATAACCTATTATAAATTTTGATAGCTCCAATTGAAAGGAAGTTATTCCTGAATATTGAGCTGAAATGTGCCTCTCTATGTCTTTCATCCACTGCTCCTAATACTTCTGTATTGTTCAATCCCTCTTCCAAATAAAATAAGACAGAGCTATAAATGCTAGCTGTCAATGAAATTAAGTCTACTATCATTAATAGCTTATTATTAGATGTTAATGACCTTAATAGCTAGTATTTATATAAAACATCATTGTTTTCAAAGTACTTTAGATATATTACTTGATCTTTACAACAACCCTAAGAAATAAGAGTACTATCATTTTCATTTTATGCATGAGGGTACCAAGACTGAGAAAAGTGAAATAACTTTCTCAGAGTCATACAGTTAGTAGTCTGATTCATGATTGGAACCTTCAGGTCTTCTTGACTCCAACTTTAGCATTTTAACCACTACTCCACCTAGATGCTTATCTTTACTATTATTCCACATGAAAATCCTTGAAGTCATAATTCCCCCAAAAATATTTTCAAGAATAAACATTCCGAACACCACTGTAAAGTATGAGTTTATTTTTTCTGTTTTTACATGTTTTATAATGTTTTCTGTACTATGATATATAGTCTATTTTGGGAAAGGTACCAACTGGTGCTGAGAAATATGCGTGCTTTTTAATGTTCCCATTCAAAAGATGCCACAAATCTTTCAACGGTACAATTTCCATTGCTTTGTTCAGTTCTGTATATTCCCTTTTGCTTATCTTCAGTTGATGATGATATCTTCAGTTGTCTTCCTGCCATTCCTATGTAGCTAGATAAGATAGCTATCATCTGATAGTCTGTGTGGCTTATTGGTGTTGGCCAAGTTATTTCCTACCACTTTCTACAAATTGCTTATCTTAAATGGTTTTGGCTTACCACATTAATTTTTAACTAAGAGTAGAATAGAATATTAAAACAAAACAGACTTAGAGAAATCAGTTCTGTTCTGAGCCTGTGTATTTCCAGTTTGAAAAACAAACTTCTTCCTTAAGCCTAGTATAAAGGACTATTGTAATCTTTCAAATTAAATCAATAAAAATCTTCTCTGAATGACTGAAGATTGCTGCTGTATTTTTAAAGCATAAAACCAAGTCCTCTTCTTTCAAGCTGCTTTGCTTCAATGGCTCCATGGATCAAAGTCTTTCTGTGATAAACCAAAGGCTCGTCATGGTTGCTTTGAGAGTCTGTGATCACTGAAAGGGCTTTAGTGTAGGAGATACCTCATCATCCTGGAAATGAAATGATGGGGAGATTTCTGGAAGAATGTGAACTATTTATTTTGCCTTTACTTGTTTTAGGAGTAACTGCTGCAGCTTACACAAAATCAATCTTCATTAGAAGGTAGAATATAAATGGGACTGGTTGGAGAAGAGAAACAAGGCCTTATCAAATAAGATGGTATACAAATTAAAATGGCAGCCTCTGAATAGGTTTCATAGATAGTGGGGTTTACTTCTAATTTAATTATGAAAGAAATATTCTGTCTCAAATTGGGACTTTAGCCAGCTGGAAATCTGAGCAAGATGCTGCTTACTACTTCATGCCTGCTCATTTTCCATTCCTAAGTCACACTCAGACGCAGTGGAATTTGAAGGATTAAGGCTGCCTGAAAGCTTGCATTAATCTCTGGTGCAGAGAAAAATTTTATGAAGAGTTTTAAACATATTGAGAGAAGTCTGAGATGCAGAATAAGCTTCTGGGATCTTTGTAGTATCTCTGTCCCTCTGCCCAACTCTCAGTATTTCTTTTGTACTTTCCCTTCTGCAGAATCATAACCAGGGTAAACCGTTCAGGCCTTTGCCCAAAGGGGCAAAAATAAGGAGACACTGAGGTCATTTCCATTCCTTCTGCAGTAAAACAAAAGAAATGGAAACAACAACAAGAACAAAAAATAATAGCAAACTTTAGCACCTGGTGAACAGGACCAGGTAGTTAAAAATAATTTGCTACTAGATGGCATAGGGGTACTCATTCTAAGCTTTGGGGCAGTAGCACAAAAAGGAGTGAAAACTGTGACCTTGCATAAGTCATTCAAAGTCTCTGCTTCTCTGCCCGACTTAGGCTGTGTTTTTTCCAATTTCCCAAGGTGAAAAATTCCTGGTTGCAACCGCTCCCTTTAGTTTTTGGTTGTTATACTCTGATGATAGCCCAGAGCAAAGAACACCATATTCAAGTAATGGACCATGGACACCTCCTCCCCATCTCTGAAGTGAAAATTGAGTTTGGTATTTCTTTAAACGAACAAGTAAAGGCTTTAAAAATATTTTAGATGTTATCAGATCAAAATTTCATATTGCATAGAGCACTGGAATTGAGAGGCAGGAAGTTCAGAGTTCAAACCCTGCCTCACATACTTAGTAGCTAGATGACCCTAAGATAATTATTTCTCTGGGTGGGTCTTATTATTTTCATCTTTAAAACTGGGAGGGGTGAAATTGGATGTAATAACCTCTGGGCTATATGCCAGCATTAAATCTATGATTCAATAAATTTCTTGAACCAGAGTGCCTGGCGTTTAGGCAGTATGCTTCCTTTTGAAGTAATCTTTACATCCATTTTCTCAACTGATAACAACAATTACCTGTCATAAATACAACAATTATAATTATCTCCAATTGCCAATTGTGGAAACTGAGATTTGAAGAAGTGAAATGAATTACTAAAACTTATGTAGATATAACTTTTAGCAGGACAACTGAGGAATACTATCTTTGCTAAGGGGACTCTGGGACAGTAAAGGTACACACTGAATTCTCAATCTTCCTTTGCGCTACAGTTTAACCCCTTGATCATTTGATTTTTTACTTGAGCTCCTGGAATGAAACAAAATATTCCAATACAAGTCCTACATAATTCAGTGGAAGGATCACTAGATTGCGAGTTTGGGGGACTTCTGGTAATAGATGACTTTGGTCAATTCACTTCATCATACTGGTATTCTATTTACTTATTTGTAAAATCACAAGGTTGGATTAGATCACCTCTGAGGTTTAATACAGATTTGAAGCCCTGTGAGTCTCTGGGTTTCCCTCTTAATTCCCTGGTGAATGTGCTAAAAGATAGCCAAGAATCAGGTTTAAAAAGGGTAAAGGGAAAGAAAGAGGTGTTATCCCAGTCATTTCTAGCTTTAAATCTTTTGATTCTAGAGGTCCAAACAAGGGGTATATGATGCCTTCAACTATATCATCAACAAACTGGATAATCAGTCAAAAGGTAAAACAGTTGTGTTCCATATTAATAAATTTTATGATAGAAAGAATCCCAAAGCCCAGCTTAAAACAACTGGGGGAGTGTTGTGACCACCACTTATGCAATGGAAGAGGTGATAAAGTGGTAAAAATTTAGTGATAAAGACACACAGAATCATTGGATCCAAGGGCAAAATTTCATATATGAAGAAATGAAGGCTCATAAAGGGGATATGACTTGCCTATAGTTACATTAGCCCTAAGTAGCATCATTTGGATTCAAACACCTGTCCTATAATTCCAAAGCTAACTCCCTTTCCAAGGCACCCTGCTGCCTTGATATAGCAGGACCTTCTCAAAGCAGACCCCATGTTCAGAGCTATTTAGGTAGTTTTATTTACCACTCCTATTTCAAGGGTGAGAGTTTAATACATATAAGTCATCAACAGCCTGCATTAATTAAGAACCTATTATACATCAGGAACTGCTCAAAGTGCCTAGAAAAAGATATGAGGCTCCCTGGCCATGCCATAGATAATGAACTTCCAAATAAAAAGCTAGCAGCATAGTGGGAGGGGGAGTTAGAATTGGTGCATCAAAAAGGCTCCCTGACTGCCCTTAGGCTATTTGCCTAGCTCAGTTTTGGTACAGATAACCTGTGAGGCATATTCTTACAGAAGGATCCCATAGCCATTTCTGAGACATGGTACATCTGCCCAACCACCATCCTGTATTTTAACCCCCTTTGTAAATTCCAGGGAGAGAGTGCTTCAAGTGGAAGAGCACACAACCCGTTCCTATAGAAAATAAGAAGCTATTACTGAAAAGTTGTAATTGTCCTTAAAAAATCATGGAGATTTATATTTTCCCAATCAATTCAAATCCATTAAGTCCTAGAAAGTCATTTGCAAATGACCATACTATACATTAGTGGTCCACATGACACCTCTTCAGTATAATGGAGGCTTTTCTGGATTGTGAAGTGTGACAGGCACCCACCCTTTTACATTTAATTATTGCAACTGAGTGAAGTGGTGCTGACTGCAGCAGCCTTCAATGATTTTATGTGGCAGCATGGAAAATCCAGGAAGATGAGAAAAAGGATTAAATCTTTTCCTCTTTGGAAACTAACAGCCTAAGTCTTGTATTACCAGCATGGTTCTTAGAAAAAATTCCTTCAAAACTGGCCTTCACTTTCTCTACCATGACCTCTTTGATGAACATCAGAGCATGGACACCTGTCCTTTTTCCTGTCTTCCATAACTGTGTGACCATCACTCCTCCTCTGTGCTAAATTTTTATTTTACTAGCAAATATCCTCAGAAATCCCACTCCCAAACAAAATAAAATAAAGTAAAACTTGATTGCTCCTAATGGCCCCATGGTAGAGCATGGAATTTTGGCTTAATAAATTCTGATTGTTGAATTTTAGCCCTGAAATAGGGGCTCCACAATATTTCATATCATTTAGTCAATAAGCATTTATTAAGCATGTATTATAAGTGCTTAATTTTATCATTATAATGTTAATTATAATACTAAATGTTATAATAAGCATTTATTAAGCCCCAGACACTGCGCTTTGTACTGAGGAGATAATGGCAAGAAGAAAGCCCTTCTCAGAGAACTCACTTTCTACAATTCACATTCTCTTATTAAACCCCTTTGATCTGTCTTCTCTATGGTCCTTCCCTTTCCTCTCTGGTATCCTCCACTATAACTTTTCTTTCCAACATCATCAATTACCTTCTTGGTAAAACAATTTCCTTTTCTAAAATGTCATCTGACATAGAGGCAGCTAGGTGATAAAGTACCAAGGCTAGAGATAAGAAATCCTGTCTTCAAATTAGATCTTAGTGACTAACAGTGTGACACTGGTCAAGTCACTTAAGATCCTTCTGCTTTGGTTTGTTCAACTGTGAAATGAGAATAGCAGCATCTAACTCTCAATGTTGTTTGGAAGACCAAATAAGATATTATTTTAAAGTGCTCAGAACACTGGCAGACGGGTACCTAATAAATGCTCATTTCCTTCCTTCCTGCCTTGTCTACTTTGTACCATGCAACACCTGACAGTTATTGAAACTTTCCTTTCCTTTCCTTTCCTCTCCTCTATTCTCCTCTCCTCTCCTCTCCTCTCCTCTCCTCTCCTCTCCTTCTCTCCCATTCCCTTCCCTTTGCTTCCCTTCCCTTCCCTTTTCTCTTCTCTGTTCTTTTCTTTTCTTGTTAAGTATTATGTTCATGTTCCCCTTCTCCTTATGCTTCTTTACATCCCTTATTTCATTTCTTCCTCTTCATGTCTAACTTCAATCATTCTCCTTGACTGTATTCTCTCTCCTTCCCTTCTTACATTCAAATATATAACAAATGTTTAAAATATAACTCAAGTGTTAGAAGCCTGGGGAAGATAGTAGAAGTTGAAAGGGGTAGGGGCTCAGTTTAAGGGGTAAGAGAAATTCCACTTTGGATATACTGAGTTTGAGGTGACTATGGAACTTTCACATGATTATTTCAAATAGAGTTAGAGCTTGAAGGCCAGAGCTTGTGAGAGATAAGGAGAATTGTGATCAATAGAGGAATAGCAGACAGTGAGAACATAAAGAAAAAGGAAGCCATGAATGTGGATAAGATCTGTATGTGACTGAATATAATGGAAGTTATAAGGGAAAGGGAATTCTGGGTATTCTGGGTAGTAACATGTGCAGTTCCACCAAAATGAGGACCACTGCTCATATTAACAGCCCCCCTCATATTTTAATATTAATATATTCTATATGCACATTTATATATCCTGTTATATAATTGCATGCTTTATAATAAATCCTTCTCTTGCTTTGCTAGCTGCTAGTTCCTCTAAAGAACACATCCCTCTCTCTGATAGTGTAATTCTCAATAAATGCCTTTACTTGGATTGGAAATGGCCTGAGTCTGTGAACTCTTTCAAGACAACTCTATCACACTGTAATGGTAATATAATTTTATCCCTTTTTATTGGCAAAGCTAACAGGTACTTAGCACCTAGTTTGAAATTAAATGGATCAAGCCTCTGTTAAGAAACAAAAGGTATGAACTCTGTTGGTGATGTAACATAAGTTGCTTATGTAACATAAAGGGGTAGAACAGGGATGAGCTAATAGGTAAATAAAGATAAGTTCTAGCTGGAATTTCAGATCTTCTTGGAGCCAAATTCTGGAGGCTGAGGAAGAGAGGCCCAGGCTGGAGAGAATGATTTTTATTTTGAGAACCTGGATGAAGTGATTTTGATTCTGGGAAACAGCTGAAACTTCTGCTGAGTCTGAGAGCCAGCCAGTGCTGCTGAGAAGCTGCTGGGCCCAAGGGCCAGCCAAGCTGCTGCAGATTTCCATGAACCAGCCTGAGCTACAGAAGACTGAGGAAGTATGACTGTGATGCTGGTAATTTGTCTGTCACTTTGTTAAGCCTTGACTTCCCAGGAAGAAAAGTGGAGGATTTAAGGTGGACTAGATATTGTGAGCTTCATTGTGGAACAGGAACTCCATGGAGAGCTGGACAAAGAAATGGGAGCTGTCTGCCTCTGAACCCAGGTGAAAATTTGGTGAATCCACATAGGAGCTGGGACCATGGAAGGGGATCTAGGAAATCTGAGAGCCTACCCTGAGACAAGCTGAAGGAAGATTTTACTTGGGTACTGTGTACTGAATGAGAAGATTGTAATTTACTTGTGACCAAGGGACAGATGGCCTGTGTATTTATTTTCTTATGATAGAATAATGAATGATGACTGAATAGTGACTGATTTGTAACCTAGTGTGTCCCATGAGTCGAGAACTTTGACGTTTATATTTTGTGAACCTTAAGGAGGCAAGCTTCATAAATGATAGAACTTTGTTCAAAACTGTGCGACCACTGTGGTGAAAACTATGTGGCCATTTTAGGGATAAGTTGTTGTGAATTTTGTATTTTGATTTTCTATGGTAAGTTTTAACACTGTGAATGCTGTACCTTGAATTTCTGTGAATGTTTTGCTTTGATTTGTTATTGAATAAATACAGTATTCACTATAGTGTTTAATCAGAAACTTGAAAGCTGTTCACAGCAGTTATTCCTCTAGAAAGCTGCTCGTGCTTGGCTTTACAAACACCTACCTGCCAATCACAACAAGGTCACTTTAATTATTGTTCAATCATGCCTGCCTCTTCATGAACTCATGGAACATACTGTCCATGGGGTTTTCTTTGTAAATATTCTGGAATGGTTTGCTCTCTCCTGAATTAAGGCAAACAGAGGTTAAATGACTTGCCTAGACTTACACAGCTAGTGTCTGAGACTATTTGAATTCTACAAGCAAGACATTATCATAAACTAGACAACTAATCTTTCTAACTATTCAAACGCTAACCACTCATAAGATCTAGTTTAAAAACTACTTTCCTCATTAAACTTCCTCTGACTACTCAATTATCTCTCCACTCAACTCCTACTGTCATAGGCAACATGATCTAGTAGAAAATATACTACTTTTAGGTTCACTAAAGCTGGCTTTAAATCCTAGTTCTGTTCATTATTATTTCTGTGACCTTGAACAAATAATTTCCCCTATATAGGATTTAGTTTCCTCATGTGTAAAATTGGGTGTTTGAAGAGCTGTTCAGGAGTAGCACCTCTGGTATGAGGGCTAACTGAGCCCTTTGCAGAGATTCTTATTAAACTTTTGGTGTACACCAGATTCACCCAACTCTCACCTGTGACTCCCAGAAGCTGTAGCAGGCATAGGGGTCATACCTTGTAGGTCATCTTGGCAGGTTTGCTAAACCAGATTGAGGATAACTGACAGACCTCAAATCTGTCAGTAACTTATGAAGTGTCTACCCCAAGCAGGTGAAGACTTTCCCCGGGGGAACAGGTAAATGAAAACAATTTGTTCCAATGGTCATGAAAGCAGGTGTAGCAGCTCTTGCCAGTCATCTTGACTTTTGCCCTGCTACTAGACTTAGATGACTCATGAAGAGAAAATTAGGCTGATGACTTTGTGCAACTCTGCCTTACTTAAATCCAATTCATGCACAGGTTGGGACATCACCTGTGATTTCATTGATCCTCTTCAAAAACTAAGGACAACCAAGAGGAGTTTGGGGTGGCAAGGTGGCGAAGTGAATAGAGCACCGGCCCCGGAGTCAGGAGGACCTGAGTTCAAATCTGACCTCTGACACTTAACACAAACACTAGCCACATGACCTGGGACAAGTCACTTAATCCCAATTTCCCTTCTAAAAGAAAAAAAACAAGAGGAATTTGGTGGTGATCTTTAGATTTCCATTCTGCTCAAAATCCTATAGTCCTCATAAGAAATAAATCCTTGTTTTGGGTCATCAAAATTTAACGTATTAATTTGAATCCCAAGAACATTAGTGTAAGAAGGAGATGAAAGTAGTCATGATTGTTTAGAATAATCTCATATAAAGGGCTGAGCTATTTGATACAGAATTGCTCAGTATGCAAGGTAATAATATCAATAGCTAGCATTTGTGTAGTGCTTTGAAGTTTGACGTACAATTGTCTTCCTAACATCAAATTTTGTCTTTTATCCACTGTACCATATAACTGTCAAGGATTTTCATGACAAGAAGAAATGTACCTGCTGAATTTCAGCAGACATATTTTTGGCAGAATTAATAATAATAGTAATAACAATAATTAGCATGTGCTAGGTATTGCACAATACACTTTATAATTATTATGTCTTTGAATCCTCACAATAATCCTGGGAGGCACACGCTGTTACTATCCCCATTTTGTACTTGAGGAAACTGAGGCAGACAGAAGTTAAATGCCCTGACTAGGATCACATAGGTAGCAAGTGTCTGAGGCTGCATTTGAACTCAGGTCTTCCTGACTTCAGGTCCAGTGCTCAATACATTGTACCACAGAGGGGTATTTGCAATAAAGAAAAAAAATGAATTTTATGAGCCGTATAGGGTACCATGATACAGGTTGATGAGGTTAAGAAAAATGAGTCTATATTCTAGTCCCAATTTCTCTTCCTGTAATGCAATGACAGCAACTTGGGAAGTAGGAACCCCAGAGCCACAAGTAGAAGTTTGGGTATCTGAAGAAAGAAGTAGAGAATAGTATAGCAAAAATTAAATACACCTTTAACTTAACTGTGAGGAGATACTATTCTTAGCACCTTTGGGGGATGTAACCATTCCCTTGACCAACATGAACTACCATAAAGGTATGCCTATTGCAAATTCCCACTAAGAAGTAGGGTAGAGCCAGGTCTTCAAAGAGATCATCTATAATAGAAAAGGTGGGGCAACAGAGGGGGTGTTGATGGGTGAAGGAGGAAGGATGCCATCTGGTAGCTTGCTAGTTTAAGTAATTATTCTTCCTTCAAAGTTACTGTGCTGCTGGTATGACAGTGCTGTCAAAATTTAAATATAACAAATTTCAAAATTTTACTGCACAATCTTTTTTTTAGTTTCTCATTTATTTATTTTTAAAATTCTTTGTAAACTTTGAGTTCCAAATAGTTTCCCTCCCTCTGACCCCCTCCTCCACCTACTGAGAATGCAAGATATCAATTATATATGTGAAATCATGCAAAACATTTTCATATTAGCCATATTTTTAAAAAGGAAGGAAATAACATGAGAAAATTGTACTTCAATTTGTACTCAGAATTAATCAGGTCTCTCTGAAGGGTGTCTTTTGTTGTTCATTTGTTTCAGTCATGTCTGATTCTTGGTGACCCCATTTAGGATTTTCTTGGCAAATATATTGGAGTGGTTTGCCATTTTCTTCTCCAGCTAATTTTACAGATGAGGAAACTGGGGCAAACAGGGGGTAAGTGACTTGTTCAGGGTCACATAGAGAATAGTATCTGAGGCCAGATCTAAAGTTAGGGAGATGATTCTTCTTGACTTCAGGCCTGGGACTTGATCTCCTGTATCATGTAGCTCCTTTGGAGGAGGGCAGCATTTTTTCGTCATCGATGCTCTACACTTATTTGAAGCTTCAACTGAAATGATCACCATCTCCCTAGAAAACTAAAAATAAATAAATAAATAAAGCAAAAAAGATATAAGGGCAGTTTGATCCTTCAAACACAAAAGTGCGCTCTGATCCAGATTGTCAGGACCTTGAGCCAGTCTTGACCACCTCTGCTTCTCATCGTTTTTGAGAAATGGTACCTAAAATCTGACATGACATGCTTCTTACTTACAATGCTGCTGGTCATTTCAGTTGAAGCTTCAAATAAGTGTAGAGGAGTGATCTTTCCTCATTAAGTATGGTTTGCATAGAAGTATGTCATCTTCCCAGTGGTGGAAGGAAATGTGTTTCTTATAACTTTCTTTATAAAACGAGGAAACACCAAAAGGGCTATTTTGCTTGAACTGGATGGAAGAATTCAATTAAACAATGTTATTTTATCTCTCCATGGAATTAAGCTGAACTATATTTTGGCATCATTTGAAAATCACCTAAATGAAAGACAATCACTCCAAGAGAGCACTTGCTATGTCCATTATAAAAAGAGACTGCTTCAAGGATCAATTTAAAAGACTGTGTGCTTGCCTGCCTGCCAGCCAGAGAGCCTGTTCCAATCTCTGTTTTCAGTTGGCTTCCTGTACTCCTGCTCCTCTTTCTTTAATTTCTCTTACTTTGAATTCCTCTGAAGTCTGAATTCTTTCATGTTTAGCCCCCATTCATTTTCATGACCTAATCATAGAACATCAAAGCCATCATCAATTCTTGACTGAACTCCTGATCTTCTCTTTTAATAAATGAAGTCCTTTAGTCCTCCTACATGCATAATTGCTACTGACTTCAATTGCAGTTACATGAGTGGGGTAAGGTCACTTCTGATTTCCATTTGGTCACTCACTCTCTGTCATACCCAGTTTTACTTGGACATTATTTGTTCCCAATACAGATTCTAACAAGCATCAGGCACACAGCTTTTTACTTTCCACCCACAGCACCTGCTCTTTACCTCATTCCCGTGCATTAATTTCTTTCACAAGAAAACCAAAAAATTCAATTGACTATTTTGTTTAGAGGCTACTAATCAG
This sequence comes from Pseudocheirus occidentalis, assembly GCA_028646575.1. NCBI lineage: Eukaryota > Metazoa > Chordata > Mammalia > Diprotodontia > Pseudocheiridae > Pseudocheirus > Pseudocheirus occidentalis. The sequence goes on from CM053595.1 coordinate 173,178,459, forward strand.
ATATCTACTGAATTTCATCTAATTTCTTAAACCAGTACTTAGATTTTAATTAGTAGTAAACCGTATGTCCATGGCTTGACTCTGTGAATCTGTCTTAAATACTGCAATCTAACATGATTTCTAGTGTCAATGCAACATTTACAGCGCCCATGATCACGATAAAGACCATGCCTATAAATAATCTCATGACGTTTGATTGTGAAATATACCAGATTCTCCAGGTAGAGGGCAGAAACTGAAATATTTATTTAGGCACCAGAAAACAACATCCCAAAAGCAGCAAGCCAATTCCATAATAATATCAAAGATATTCAAAAGCCATATTAAAACTACTGCATCCTTCAGCCCCGCACCCCTCTCGCCACAAACCAATACAGGATCAATATTTACTCACAAACCTCTCTCTCTCCTTGCATGAGCACCTGTCTCTCCTACCATCTCTCTGGCTCTGGCTCCCACCTCTGCTTCCTTCAACAAACTCCTCCCACCATGGGCACCATGTGACTACATTCAGCCTATTAGGTGGCAGAGTTTAATCTTCACAGCAGGGAAGCTTCCTGTGGGCTCTGCTGGACCCTTCAGCAAATTCCCTCTGTCACAGGCTCCATGTGATTACATTCAGCCTATTAGGAGGCAGAGTTTACTTTCAAAGCAGGGGAAATCTTCAAACTTTCCCTAGGTCTATTAAGGGGCAGGAAAGATCTTCAAATTTCCATTCCCATTACACTATTGCAAGTGGGTAAAAGTTTGATTTAGACACCTAGGTAGCACAGTGGCCTGAAATAAGGAAGACTCATTTTCCTGAATTTAAATCTGGCCTCAGACACTTGCTATCTGTGTGGCCCTGGACAAGTCACTTAACACTATTCCTCTCAGTTCCTTAGGTGTAAAATGATCTGGAAAAGGAAATGGCAAACCACTCTAATTTCTTTGCCAAGAAAATCCCGAATGAGGTCACCAAGAGTCAGACACAAATGAACAAAAATAACAAAAAGTTCTATTCAAATAAATTCTTAGTCATTTTTTTTCACTTTATTTTTGAGTTTTTACAATAATCAATGCTAAAAATAATTTCACCAGACAGTATCTCTCTCCTGGACAAGGCTCTTCACATAGTAGGTGGTTTTTTTTTTAATCTTTGTTGTTTAATTAACCATATTCCTATTTTCTTCTGTGATCTAGGGAATTTTTCTATAAGTTGCTACTTTTAAAATCAATAGGAGCTTTATACTCTAGACAGATCACATCCTCTACCCCCACACATATATTTGTGTATCTGTCTATATTGAGAGAGAGAGAAAAAAGGGAGTGTGAGAGACAGAGACAGAGACAGAGAAGAGAGAGACACAGAGAGCACACAAAATCTTTTACTTTTAAATTGCTTTCAGACTCTATAAGTGTGCCCTAGTGAGACATACTTTTTATGAATACATAGTGGCACCTTCTCTGAAACTGACTTATAGAGTTCCATAGGTCCAAAGGTTAAGTGACTTGCCCGAGTTTTACTGATTCAAAGGCCAACAGTCAATTCAATGTACAATGTTGCTTCAAATTTCACACATATTATGATAACACATACACACATATATGTATATAAATAAGGATGCAAAATCAGTATCTTGATGCTATCAACAATAAAAATAAAAGTCTTTCTTCCTGGTACTCCAAAGGTAGGATAAAATAAAATAGAATACATAAAATATTTATGTAGAGTTGGAAAATAGGTGAGTTTTTTTAAAGGAGAAATATGATGGAGCAGAGAAAAAAAAGGGTATGTAACCTTTTAGAGAAAATTACTTCCTTAAGGTTCCTAGAAGACTGACAGGTCTATACTTTTAATAACAAAATTAGGAAAATTGTCTCTATTTTTGAGACAGCCTAAAATTAAATAGGCTTTGAAACCCCCTTCAAATATGAAAAAAAAATTAAGAAAAAAAATTTCATGAGAAAGGCTTGATCCTTATTTAAAATATGTGAGTATTTGGCATTGTTTTCTTATAAGCATATGACTCTTTAAAATAAAAATTAAACTTGCATTCACTCTGAAGATTTCTGTTGTTTTTTTTTAACTTGCTTCTGAAATCACTATACCAAAGTCATTTGAAAATATTGAAAAGAAAATAATGGGCACTTTAAATTTTTGCATCAATGAGGGGAAGGTAATTTTCACAGACTGTTGGTCTCTTCTGCAGAAAGTTTGGGGATGGACAGTATCTTTCTTTCCCTATTAGGATTCTTGGAGAGTGGAGGGAATCACACTAGCTCCTCTTCTGAGTGACTGGTGTCACTTCGAAGATTCACTGGTACCTTGTGAATATAGCTGACCTCAGACCCCCATTGAGAGTACCAGAGCAGAGCTTGGAGAAGTTAAAGTAACTGACAACACATGGATAAAAATAATTTCATAAAGTCTTTATGGAATCAATCAGAAGGTAATGTACTGTGTTAGGTTTATAACATAGAAGCATAAGGCATGGCTCCCACTCTTGAGGTGTTCTCAGTCTAGTTAAAAAGAGAAAACTAATACAAGAATATAAACATACAAGACAGAAAAGAATAAAATACTAAAGTGAGGGGGATAGAATTCTAAGGAGGAAGATGTGAGTGTTGCAGTGTCAAGAAGAGTAAGTAATTCAAATCAATTTAAGAAGTATTTATTAAGTATCTACTATGTGTCAGGGACTATGCTAGTCCTTCCCATGGAGGAATTTTCATTGTACTAGGAAGAGAAAGTGGGTCTAATCCAGCACTTTGCACATTGATGGACCTATGACCTCATCATAGATGATATTCCCTCAAATAATATAGATGATACCCTGATAATGCCAACCCATCATGTATGCACTCTTGTGCATTTCCTTTCTTGAATATTCCACAATGATTGCATCCAAAATACTAATTGGCTTCTTCTAGTTCTCTTGACCTTTTGTAGTACAGGATCACACAGGTTTTCTGATGCTATTATCTTAGTTTTCAATCCATTACCCCTCATTACTTCTGGGAGGCCACCCCATCTTTTTTATATATTATTCTGGTGGCATCATTTATACTACTGGTCTCAAATTCAAACGCATTCCTACATAGCATATTAACTAAGAAAATCAAAATTTAACTTTATCTTTCCTATACTGTATTATTTATTTTTTGAAAACATTTTCCAATTATATTTTTGTCTGGTTTCATAAGCTAGTTTTGGAGCAATGAAAAGTAGGTTCTATGTGTCTGCTTGATGTTGCTTCTCCTGTTCAATTTAGTATCTTGATACATGTTGCAGACTTTTAATGCCAACTATGTGCCTCTTCAGTGTCCTTTCAGTGACTCTCAAATTTAATTCTTCAAAGACAGTTGCATTTTCTGACTCAGAGAGATATAACATCATCACTAGCATTACTAATGATGCTATCACAAGTACTGTCAGATAAACAAACAAAAACCAAAACAAAATATGAAATGACATCTACACAGATAAATATTATTCGAGTCAGAGAGTAGCCATTGCAAAGAAGCAAATGACTCAGATAAAATGCCCTGGAAAAGTTTGAGGATAGGGAGAATAGTAGGAAAAAGGAAAGTTGATAACTCTTCTTTCTCCTTAAGACTGATTGGAATTAGTGTCCTTTGCAGAAGGGGGAGATGGTGGTAAAAAGTCTTCAAGAAGAAAGTGAGTGAAATGAAAGGTGAGGCAGTGTGTCAATTAACTGAGCAATAAAGGGATGTGTGAGAGCCACTAGTGCCAATCTTTACATAATTAAATTTTGGTTATCTTGGTGGAGAAAAAGTGAACGTCAATCAATTTTCCAAGTGTTTTCAAACATCTGCTTAACCAAGTCTGAATGAACCAATGTTTATAGGAATGATCTTAGCGCTCAGTTTTCAGTTTAATGTTTATGTGCACACTTACTTCCCTGATAGTTAAGGGATTAAAGAAAAATTTACAAGAAAAGCAATAGAAGCTAGGAGTTATAAAAAAGAGGAAAGGTAAAAGAATTGGAGCTAGGACAGCAGCAGACTCAGTTGCATGAACCTATAATTTTTTTAGAAATTAATCTTTCGGGGGAGGCTAGGTAGCACAGTGAAAAGAGCACTGGCCCTGGAGTCAGGAGAACCTGAGTTCAAATCTGGCCTCAGACACTTAACACTTACTAGCCATGTGACCTTGGGCAAGTCACTTAACCCCAACTGCCCCTCCAATAAAAAACAACCAAAAAAGAAATTAATCTTTCAAGACAAAGTTTATCTTTAGGAATTGTTTAGCTTCATTTTATCTCAAGAAATACAGGTCCAGACAAGATGGAAATTGTAGATGTAGATATCCAGCTGAACTCAATGAAATTCATCTAGGCCTTCTCATTCACTCTCGTCCATGTCTTTCTAGAAATCATACTGAGAAGGTTCAACCAATACATTGGTGGTATATCTTTAATTCTCTTAATATTTTATGGATACCAAGAGAGCACTTATTTCCTTTAAGACAATTTAAAATGTGAGTCCTTTAGAAAGACTTTCCTCATCCTTCTAGCTGCCGTTGCTTCCTCTCCTCCAGAAAAGAAAACCACCTTGTATGGTGTTTGTATTTGATTATTTCAGATTTACTTGCATGCATCCATGCTTTCACAGATTATAGGAGGTAAGCTCCTTCAGGTTAGGGAGGGTTTTCTTTTTCTCTTTTTCTCTTTGGTGACTAACGTAGTGACTTGAACATAGTATGTGTTTTAATAAATGCTTCTTGGTTGATTGATAGTGTGCTAATCCATAATCCTTTGCTTTTGAGACATGACTGATACACCATCTTCTCTGATCATAATATGAAGAAGTAAACATTATGAATTCTATTGTATAATTATTGATCTGTCATCAATCATAGAAAATAGAATTAGAAAATTTATAGAATTATAATTCGTAAAGAAATTTGTAATAGGCTATAATTGTGAGATAGATATACATATAAATATCTTAATTGCCCTTTGGAACCCACCCCCAACTTTAATTATTTGGAGACTAGAATATATGTATTACTTTGTATTTATTTCTATGTGTGTTAAATACACCCAACAAATCGAGATCTCCTGTAGTGCAAGCTGAGTTTTGTTTCTGTGAATCAGTAAATAAATTCATATTGAGTGTCTACTATGTGTCAGCACTGCCTCTAAGTGCAAAGGACATGCAGGAAGGCAAAAGGATTGTTCCTGCCTTCAAGAAACTCACAAATGTAAATTATGTTCAAGCAAGCAATAGAAAGGTTAAATAGGAAAAAAAAATTCAATGGAGAAAATCTTCCTTGAATGGAATTTTATATGGGACTTGAATGAAACCAGGGAAGCTAGGAAGTAGAGATGAGGTGGGAGAATACATCCCAGGTATGGGAAACAGCCACTGAAAATGACCAGAGTCAGGAGATGAAGCATTTTATTTGAGGAATAACAAAAGAGGCCAGTGTCACTGGGGATGAAGAAGTATGTGGGAGAGGGAAGGCATAAGGTGTAAGAACACTTCAAAGTAAGAAGAACTCAAGTGGGGGTTAGTTGTAAATGGTTTTGAATGTCAAACAGAAGATTTTATATTTGATCCTAGAGCTGAGGAAGCCACTGGAGATTGAGTAGAGCGTTGACATGGTCAAACCTATGCTTTACTCACTTTGGTGACTGAATGAATGATGGACTGGAATAAGGAAAAATTTGTGGCACATGGACTAACCATCAGACTATTGCAATAGCCCAAAGATGAGGAGATGGGGGACGCCCTGGGGTTGTAGCAGTATCAGAGAAGAGAAGGGAGTCAGGTTTTAGAAAGTTGTAATGAAGTTGAAATCAAGAGACCTAGGCAACAGATTGTTTATAAGAGGTGAGATATAATAAGAAATAGAGAGTGATACATAGGTTACCCAGAAAACCTAGGAGATCAGAGATTCATGGCATATTTATAGTAATAGAAAAGCTTGGAAGTGGAAAAGGTTTAGAGAAAAGATAATGAATTCAGTTTTGAACTTGTTGAATTGAAGTTGTATATAGGACATCCAGTTGCAAATGTCTAATAGATAGGTGGAGATGCAAGAGTATAAGTCAGCACAGGCATTAGAACTGGAGAAGTAGATTTGAAAATTCTCAACGTAGAGATTTTTATTGAATTCATGGAAGCTGATGAAATCACCAAGTGAAGTAGTATATATGTGTAAAATAAAGTTGAGGACTAAAGTGGGAAAAGCAGCGCCAAGGTTCACAGTCCTGTTGTCTGACAAAAAAAAAATCAATTTCAACTGTACCAGACTACTTCACACAAAAGAAACGATATGTCTATAATTGTGCTACAGGAATATTTCAAAACTTTGTGAACTTAATGGATGTGACCATGGCAAGACTTTGCTGGTTTATGAAGTAATTTTTTTACTCCATTATGTTTTCCTGTTGCATGGCTGACATTATTTTCTTCAAAAAAAAAATAAAGAACATAAGGCTGAAGGATTTATCAAAAACAAAAACAAAAACAAAAACACCTTTCTGGGCTGTGTGTGAATTTCCCATTCACTAATGGTATCTTCCTAAGACCAAAAAAGACTAGTTAATTCAAATATATCTATTGATTTCATGTAAAAACAATTCAGCTAGCTTGTCTTGGTATAAACTTACCCCAGGGAAGGGACTGATAACAATGTCTTACTCTTTGCTGATTGCGTCATTGTTTTGTAGAAATCGCTATAAGTGAAAGGACAAGCTTTGGAAATATCTAATACTGATTCTAGATGAGAACTGAGATAAGTTTTGTTGGTAACTTTTTAAACTAGGTCATAGTACTGGTGGTAACAACCTTACAGGTGTGTCATTTGGCTAGGAGACCAATAATCTGATCAGTTAGATAAAGCATTTGACAAACAGTAGTTGAATAGAAGAATACACAAAAGCTATAGGCTAGAATCCCTGTGTTCCCCCATGAGAATTGTCATGTTTCTTATGGGAATGCAGATTACTTTTACTTTAATTTTCTTAAAGAACAGGAAGAGCTAAAGGCTTATTTTTAATATTTATTTATGAAGGAAATATTTTATGAATCATCGACAACATTCATTTTTGTTTTTGAATAGAATTTCTAGTGCATGTAGAAGGATGAGGAGACGGGAATAAGAATTTATATATGACCTAACATGCATTAGTGTAAAATGAATTAGAGGAAAAAAAGGCAAACAACTCCAGTATCTTTGCCAAAACTCTGAATGGGATCACAAGGAGTCAGACACAAGTCAAACAACTGGACAACAAAAAAATATGCTTCAAATAAAGTGATAAGTACATTTTTTTTTGTTTTGTTTTGTCTTGTTTTTACAAATATCTCATTTGGTCCTCACAATAATCCTGCAAAGTAGATGCTATTTTTTCCCTATTTTACAGTTGAGGAAACTGAAACTAAGGGACTTGCCAGAGTTATATAGAGCTAGTAAGTCTCTGACATCAAAATTGAACTCAGAGCTTCCTGGTTTCAGGACCACTACTCTAGCCACTGTGTCACCAACTGCCTTTGAGGCTCTGCATGAACAAAGTACCTACTTTTTCTTCTACAAACATGCCACCGACCACCCTGATCTCCACCCCATGCTTGGCCTTTTGGTACCCAAGAATAATCAATATTTGTCTTGTATAAAGATTTCAGCTTGGAGACTGGAAATCATCCTGGAAATTAAATCAGGAGGAATAGGATTTAAGCATCAGCACCAGCAGTTATAAACTCTTTGAGTTTAACCAGTTCACTTCATTTCTTAGAACCCATGGAAAATAGGGTCTGTAGTTTCGTGCTGTATCTTAACTCCCTTCTAGCATTGTAAGAAGAAAAGAAATGCGTCAGATTTAAAGCTCTCTATACATGTGAACAGTCATCATTGTTATTCACTCTAGGGAGGCAGCAGGGTTCAGTGGAAAGAAGACTGGATATGGATTTAATGGACCTTCATTCAAATTTCAGCTTAATTGATTACTCTCTGAACATGACATGGGAGAAGTTACTTAATCATATTGGGCTTCAATTTCTTCAATAAAAAGGAGGGAATTTGACTTAAGTGACCTCTGAGGTCCCTTCCAGCTCTCCATCTATGAAATTTTTGATCCTGTGGAAAATATTTTTTGAGTTTAAGTCATCATGTTGTAGTATTAAATTTATAAATATCCCTATGCATTACTTCAGGATAGTCAGTCAACAGAAATTTTGAAGAAAGAATAATGAGAATGAAGAACAAAGAGCAAATATGTGTATGTGTCTGGGTAAGTATACATATATGTATATATATATATGTGTATCTATGTACATATGTATATAAAGAGATGTTTAAACTGTCACATTTTATCTCACTTATGAGTGCTATCCTCACATTAAATAACCCATATTTCCTTCTAACTTTCACTCTCTAAACACTTTTCTTCATATAAACGTACATTTTACTTACTTCATTTACGATCTTGCCTACAAAGCAAATCTATAATAGAGCACTGTGTGTGTGTGTGCCCTCTCATTTTGGGGTTATGCATAGAGAAAAATGTTATCATTCTAAAAATTCAACACAACCAGAATATAATGAGATTTCCACATGAATGAAACAGAATATTTTAAATATTGTATTATAAAAAATACTTCATGCCATTTGCCCTGTGAAAACACTCTGGGAGTGGTAGCTTTACAAAGTTCATTTCAGCATTCTGAATGTTGAAGTCTTCTAGAAAATTTTATTACATTGATAATCGCAAATATTAAGTCTCAATGCTATTTATTTTCTACTTTGTTATTCTATCACTTAGTTATCTAAGTAATAATTTGAAAACATAAATATTTAAAGGAATTATATTAATGAATACCATTTTTCCAATGTTATTCAAACATTTTGAAATAGGTCCCACTGGAACAAAAATGATGAAGTCTTTGTACAGAAATCAATAAAAGACAAGTTGATTTTCTTCAGGGAAAATTTTAGTTTTCCCACTCACTTTTCTGTTCTGTGTAAGTAATGAAGGCAGGAGTCCAAAATCATGGCTGAACATGGGTCAAGGAAGACCTGGAAAGTGTTGTAAGAAGACAGCTAAGGAATTTAGGTTATGTGAATAACATCCATGTTTGGGCACATGAAAGAGATGAAGGAAAGAAGATGGTCCGTGCATCATTTATGGCTCCTTAAGCTTTCTGGGGAATTTTCTTGACACCAAGAAAGAAAGGCTATAAAGACCAGGGCCAAGTAATTGTGTCATTTAAATACTCTGTGGTTATCCTAAGGATGATGTGAAAATTTAAGCTACGAGGGGTCATGCTGTGACAAACCAAATGAAGTTAGCAGCGGGGATATCATTTTCATGCTACAGGCACATACCGGACCCCTAATGGGGATCTAGCAGGTATGCTAGCCTGCAGGGTCACACTTCATAGAGCAGTCAACAGCTGAATTGATTTCCTTAGCTTCCTCATTACCTCAGATTTCTGACAAGCTAGCAGAAGTGAAAAATTCAAATAAGGATTCTCAAACGTGGCTGGATTTTCAATTTTGTTAAATATATTTGTGTTTTCTATGTACAACATTTTGCCTGCCTTGAGGCCTGTTTGAACTTTTAGCTACTGGTTTAAAAGAAATTTTCATACTTTAGTAGAAAGTTGTTGGAGGAGTCTAGTGGTCACATGCTTGAAACCACAGCACACTAGCCAATCCAATAGTAATATTCCAAATTGTTGAGCAAAATATAGGATAGATCATGTGAAGTGTGTGCTTACTGTCTTCCTTTGTGTTTTGAGACAAAGCTATATTCTGGGTTTTCTAGATGATTTGAAAGTAAGTTGTCTAGTTTCTACTCAAGTCCCATATCATCAAGTGAAGTGTTTACCACAGCTGGCTAATAGGGATGGAACTTATGTTTTGTTTTGTTTTTCATATTCATCTTATGCTTCTTATTTCTCCTTTACCTACTCACTGTCAGTATTTTCTTATATTCATGGAAAATCACAATGAGTCAAGATTGTTTTGGGATGTTTATTTCAAGGCCTTTCCTTATCCCACTTTTATGCCACTACTCTCTCTTATTGTCTTGTATTTAATTCTCTTTTATTTATATTCTGCCTATAGCTATCTCACATTTACTTATACAGATACATATTGTCTCCCAAAATGAAATGTAATAAGCTCCTTGAGAGAAGAGATTGATTCATTTTGCCTCATATCCCCTCATCTAACAAAGTGCCATTGTATACTTTATGCACTTAATAAATGGTCTTTGATTTGATTTACTTGAATTCTTTATCCTATCTTCTCCATGAAAGACAATCAGCTTGAGAATCATTACGAAGTTAGATGTAAGAGATGAAAGGGACTTCTGAGGTCACCAGAATCAACACGTGATCTCAAAGGGCTTGTCTTTACATCATCCCATAATTGGTGATCTAGTCTTTCCTTGGTGATTATAAAATGCAAAACTAGAGTGAATAAATTATTATCATGCATGATATTTATCAGGAGCTAGAAGGATGATTCGATTTCATTGGTGTGAATTCACAATATAACATTTTGTTGAATGTATCACAGTTGATGTTAAAAAGGATATTTTTTCAATATTAAAAAGTTTTTTTTCTCCCAAATAAAAGTTTAAATATAGCAGAAATAGAGCAGCTAAAATATAGTGTGAGGAAACAAAGAGCCTCTGATTAAGGAATGACCAAGTTCAAGTGATATCTCTGACATATGTTGGTTGTGTGATCCCAAGCAAATTATTTAAATTCTTGCTGCTCCAGGCAAGTTCGTAAACTTGTAAGTCAAAGAGACAAGCTGGAGGGAGTTTGCCCACCCATAAGTTTCTATGGAAGTGAAATTACGAGTCTCAGAAGAAAAAAGGAGGGAAAAGTTTCTACCAACCAAATCTTTTTGGTGGTAAGGTGAAGGGATTAGTTTGAGTTTTGTACTTTGTCAAGGATTTTTTTCTTTTCTTCATTTGTTTCTATAATTGTGAGGTTTTTCATGGATTTGTTTCTAATAATTATGCTTATAGGCTTTCCTCATGTTGAAATATTCTTATATCTCTGGTATAAATCTAACTTTATCACATTATCCTTCAGTCATGTCCAACTCTTGAGATGATCCCATTTGGAATTTTTTTTGACAAAGATACTAGAGTGGTTTGCCATCTCCTTTTCCAGCTCATTTTACAGATGAGAAAACTGAGGCAAACAGGGTTAAGTGATCTGTCCAGGGTCACACATCTAGGACATGTCTGAGGCCAGATTTTAACTCAGAAGGATATCTTCTTGACTCTGGGTCTGACAATGAATCTCCTGGACCATCTAGTTGCCCTAATTTGATCACATTGAATCATTTATGTTTCAGATATTGCCAAGTCTTTTAGCTAGGATTTTATTCATTTTTAAAATTTTATCAATGATTGTAGTCTATGTTTCTTTTTCTTTCCTTTATTTTTCCATGATTTAGATATTAAGATTTTGTTTCTTAAAAAAGAAACACACTAAAAATGTTTTAAAATATTTTTTAAAATGTATGGGGACATTCCCCATAAAAGTTTCGATACATTGCAGGTTGTCATAATTGGAAAATTTGGGGGAGTTTTGCAGAAGCTGCAGATGATACATAAAGGCCAGCAGATGACAGAGAAAAAGTTTAGGAACTGAAGCATATTATATATTTTAACATGTTTGTGGTATGTAGCATAGTGCAATGTTTTTTTTTGCCATATTCTATCTCCATTTGGGAATGTCTATAATTCCAGAAAAATGTTCCATTTCACATTAAATCAATATATTTATCAAACTTCATAATTTCAACAGTTGGGAAAAGCTTCCAGAATGACTGACTGGAAATAGCAGTAGTGGTAGTAGTAGTAGTAGTAGTAGTAGTAGTAGTAGTAGTAGTAGTCATAGTAGTCGTAGTATTAGTAAAAGGCGAAGGAGGAGGAGGAGCAGATATTTTAGAATTTGGTAAAGATGTCCAGATCATATAGGATCACATAGTGATTTTGATATAGCTTTAAATGAAAACATAAGCTCGATTATTTTTAAAGGGACTTTTATTCATTATTTCATACTCCATTGTTTATATTGTATTGTTCATATTGTTTTTTTCCTTATTAGCAATAGTTAGCAGCTTTATTAAAATTGCTCTTACTATTCTTCCAACTTAAAAAAAGCTATGCTATTACCTAAAGGAATAAATAATAGCTTCCTCTTCTAGAGAATTCTAAATTTCTTTTCTTATTTTCTGAGAAACAACTAGGCATTTTGAAGCTATATCTTATATGTTCTTGATTTAATGTTATTCATTTTTCATTTTTCCTTTGTGCTTAAATGTACCTGATTCCTTTACATAGTGGGTTTGAATGATCTTTGACACATTGGAGTCCTCATAGTAATAAACCTTGAAATATGGTTAATAGTCATTAAAGTATTGAGGTACAACTATTGAAAGTTTCCTTCAAATAATATCCATTATTAAAAATCAGATAAATAAAAATACAGCAAAGGAGAACAATAAAACATGCATGGCCAAAAAAAAAATCTTTCACATAACTGACAAAGAAATAATTAAAGATGTGGAAACCATTTTAATCAACTTTCATTTGACCAAAGTAAATCTGAGGTTTTGAGTCAACATAGAAGCCCAATTGAATGACCATTGCCAAATTAAAATGAAACAATATCAATATTGTGAATTTTCCCTAGTAATTTTCACATCAGTGTAATCTATATCTCTGAAAACAAATTCATAATTCATCACCTGTCCAGTTAGCAAAGCCTCTTCAGCTTAGTTCCATCTTCTAGAGTTTATCTTCTACTGATATAGCCTTCCAAAACTAACAATTATCTCCACGGCACCAGACCTTGACTTTAGGAAGGAACCACATCAATGAGAATCAAACTAATAGTTTATGATTTATTACATTATCTACATCCATAATGATAGGATCATAGATCATGAGCTACAAGGGACATTGGAGTCTCTAATTCCCATCTTTTCAGATAATAAAATTGAGTCTCAGAATGTTTAAGTAACTTGCAAAAGGTCACATAGGTAGCAAGTAGGGATGTCATGTTTTGCACTCAGATCCTATGACACCGAATTTGACACTTTATAGGTTGTGATTATACATACATCTCTGATGTTTTTGGATGCTACTCTCCCTATAACCTTCTGTTTCTTCTTCTAGAAAAAGAAAGAGGACTGGGCTTAATGATCTGTAAAATGCCTATTTAATTTGTTTTTAAGACCTAAATCCTAAACTATTGTTTGGATCATTTTTTTTGTATGAAATAAGTCTCTAGAGCTCTTACTTTGTGTAGGACAGGTGATGATAGGGTTGCTACTTTGTCTCCTTTTAGAATTATAAGGATATCATTGAGTGACTGGGCGTATTTTCCTACTTCACTAGCTCATGGACTCCCACTGGTGTATTGGAATAGGAATGAAATCTGAAATTCCTTTTGTATTGCTAAGCTGAGGGGTACTTAGCACCTAGTTTCACATTAAGCCTCTGTTAAAGAAACAGAAGGTATGAACCTCTGTTGCTGACATAACAGGAAGGGGCTGAACAGAGAACCCCTGTTGCTTACTTAATAGGAAGGGTCTGAATAAAAAGAGCAATACTGTATATAAGGAAAAACACTAGCTGGGAAAGTGAGAATTTACTTGGATAAGCTCCATGGAAGCAGAAGCAGCTGCTGCTGGGGAGGCTGAAGAGGAAAGGCCCAGGTTGGAGAGAATGATTTTTGAACTTGGGAACCTGGGTAAAGTGATTTTAATTCTGGGAACCAACTGGAGCTTCTGCTGGGGAGCTACCAGCTTCTCTTGGGGAACTACCAGCTTCTCCTGGGAACAGCGAAAGACCAAGGAAGCATGACTGTGATACCAGTACTTTTAATGAACTTGTTTGTGGCTTTGTTGAGCCTTGACTACCCAGGAACAGAGACTGTGGAGGATTTAAGGTGGACGGGACACTGTAAGTATGGAACAGGAACTGCATAGAGAGCTATACAAGGAACTAGGAGCTGTCTACCATTGAACCCAGGGGACACTTTGATGAATCCAGGTAGGAGCTGGGACCATGTGAGGGGATCCAGGGAATCTGAGAACCTACCCCAAGTTAAGATGAAAAGACCTTTCTATGAATACTGATGTGAGGTTTTGCTTTGGGACTGACTTTGAGAAGAATTGTATGATTTGGCCAGATGAGACTCTGGGCACCTGTTGAGCCCTCCCTACCCCCAGCTTTGAAAAACCCAGACGTTGGTGATCCCTTTCTGGTAACTAACTAGATATGGATGTAATAGTCAGATAGCTGGAAGTCCTGACTGCTGAATTCTGTAATTTATTTGTGATTGTACTTTGTGATTGAATTAAGGACTCTGTGATTGACTAAATGAATATACTACCCAGGGATGGAGTACTCGGCCTTTTATGTTTTGTGTCCCTGAAGGAGGCAAGCCTCCTTAAAGGATGATTAAATGATTGAGTTTATTGAATGGTTGAGTTACTAAGTGATTGATTGACTAAATGATTGTACTTTGTTCAAAACCAAGCGACCACTGCGGTGAAAAGTATGTGGTCATTTCTGTGATGAGTTGTTGTGAATGCTGTATTTTGATCTTCTGTGATAAGTTGTAACATTGTGAATGCTGTACCTTGATTTACTGTGAATGTTTTGCTCTGATTTGTTATCAAATAAATAGAGTGTTCAATATACTATGTAATCAGAACCTTAAAAGCTATTCACAGTTGCAATTATTCTGGGAAGCTGATTGTGCATGGCATTACATGTATATCACTCATTATTTTCCCTTGATATAAAGTAGTTGAGCAGACAATTTTCTTCTGGATAATTACATATTTGGATTATATCTTAAGAACAGATGATGCTAAATCAATAACACACCCTCCATCAATACATATATAAGCAAAAATAGCCTCATATATATAGAGTGTGTATTTAAAGGAAGGAAATTTATCAATTCACTCAATAGATGTAATCAGGGTTTGATTACACCTATCAAATAAATGTAATTTGTTGTGACTTGATAAAGGTATTTGTACATAACATCATTCCACTTATTTTAACTATACTGTGGAAATTGATTAATTGACACACTCAAACCCTATCTTTCATTAACTATTTGTGTTTATTATTGTCACCAGGCCTTTATCTCTAGGCTGTAATATCAATAATGAATGTTATATCACTAACATAATTTCAGGTTCATTTTTATCAATATTTAGTTTTATTGATGAAGAAACTGAGACTGAAAGAGGTTAAATGATTTGTCCAAGGTTTCATAGTTAGTAAGTGTCTGAGGCAGGATTTAAACTCATATCTTCCTGTCTGCATCTCTAGTGGTCTATGCCTTTTACCACCTAAAATCCTACCAAAATAATTCTCTGTCTTTGAGCTTTCAGTGTGAACTGAGGGTCTTAGGCTATTGTATCAGCAATGTAGCATTCACAAAGCCTACAGTTACTATAAGTATGCTGATATGGTTATTAATCACAAAATGTAACAGGCTCTCTGCATGAGAAATATAGTTGGAGCATTTATTCAAGTACCAGAAGACTGAGTCCCAAAACCAGAAAATCAAAGCCAACACAGTAGTTATGAAGTTGGCACATGTAGTTAAAGTAGTAAATACCCACCTTCTCAAGCCTTCAAAACAGGACAGGCTACCTCAGGCAAAGGCCCTCCTCTCCTTACTCATGGCAACTGCTCAGCTTCTGGGCAGCCTTGTGCCCAGCAGCTCCAGGCCCTCCGCAGTTCTCCTCCCTGGCAGTCCTCAGCAAGAGTCCTTAGCAGAGATTCTGACTGGCTTAAAGAAAAAGGAGTTTGCACCACTCCTGCTGCTGCAGTCACTGCTGCCGCCACTACTGCTGTCGCTGCTTCGTTACCAGCATGGATGGTAGCTTGGTTCTGGCTTTCTCTTGCTCCACCCTTTCCTGCTACATCAATAAGTTCAAGGGGCATGGAAGATCTTTAAATGTCAGTATCATTACATTCGGCTCCAAGATCTTTCATGTCCCTTACTTAGTGAAAACATATTAACGATGCATTCAACAGAGTTTTGCAACAATATAACAAAGATAGAACACAATAAACACAGAAAACAATATTTTAGGGTGGGGCTTGAGCACAAGCTCCCCATCATTACCCCCCGAACAAATGGGGTCCCCAAATCTTGGGGTAAGGGGCAAAGATCTCTTCTTCCATGGCTACTTGCTGCTGAAATTGGATGTAGAGCTGTCCCTGTCCCAAGGGGTCCCATTTGAGAATTCAGTTCTTTAGTCAGCATTTGGAATGTGCTTGATGCCAGGTCCAGGGGTGACATCCAGCTTGAGCTATTGAGCATCCACAGGTGGAGGGTGCCAAGCCTGTGGAAACAAATCTATCAAACAAGGTAAACAGACAAAAATCCAAGAAGGAACCAATAAGCAGAAACAAGGTAGACATAGGATTAGCCTTGCTACTGGAGTCCATGAGCCCACTATTGTAGCCTCACTCACGGTAGAAAATATGAGCCAAGGGTACAAGTTTTATAATCATATTTTCCAAAATAAACAATAGTTACAGTATTATCCCTCCCATGTGCTATCATCTCTGCAGCTTTTGGAACATCATCTGGCTTCCATTTTACCCATACTTTAGCTCCCAATTTTATCCTATCAATAGAACCAAAGCCTTCAGTTCCTTTGATAGTTATTTTTGAAGGAGGGTCAGTTTTTACAAGTGGTACTGTTTTACAAGGAACAATAATCACTTGAACTATCCTATCATTTTTTTCAAATCTGTATGGGCCCTTCACCTAAATTATGGAATGTCACAACAATTTCTCCTTGATAATTAGAATCTATTTCTCCACCCAATACATGTATTCCTTGAGCTGCTAATGCTGATTTGGGCAAAATCTGTCCAAAGTTATTTTTAGGATTCTTATCCATATTCCAGTGGAGACTTTTCTTATTTCTTTTCTATCCAGCCAAAAGTCCTCTAAACAATGTAAATCACACCCCAACGAACCAGGTGTTCCACAGTATGGTGCTGGGACGTCTGGCCTCAAAGTCCAATACTCAGTATTTGGGATCTTATGTGTTTGCTGTTTTCTAATTTGCAGATTTGGGGTCATCATTCTGGCTAGAGGTGTACTTCCCCCCAATGGTCTATTATTCAAATTACATAAAGCCATGAACAAATTATCCTTCCAATGTTGATACAAATTATTGGAACTTAACTTTCTTCACTGTTCTTTCAACAATCCATTCATTCTTTCAATTAACCCAGATGATTGTGGATAATCTGGAATATGATGTATCCATTCTATATTATTTAGTATACTATACCTCTTCATTTCATTACCTTTGAAATGTGACCCACTGTCACTCTGAATGTGCATTGGGGTTCCATAATATAGACTTATGAGATCTAGAGTTTTACAGGTGTTTTTCTGGGTTACATTCTTATAAGGACAAGCCACTAGTACACCTGAATAGTTGTTAACACAAGTATATATAAATATGCATCCTTTATCATGTGATGGTGGACCATTATAATCTATTTGCCATATTTGGGCTGGGACTTTTCCTCTTGCTATCTCCCCACTTACTACCTGAGGAACAGTTCATTCCTTTTCCAACTGACATATATGACATTCTTCTGCTATCTGTTTTAACAATGAATGAGAGATATTAATACCTCTATCTTGTGCCCACCAGTGTGTAGCCTGGACCCCCAAATGGCCAGCCGTTTGGTGAACCCATTTTGCTAATACCGGATCATCAGTTTTTGTCAAAGTAGGTACAATATGTTCAGTAGCAATCTTTGCAAGTCTATCAGCATGAGCATTATACTCACATTCTGGTGTGGTGAGGGCCACGTGAGCATCTACATGAAAGACATGTTCCAGATATCTTCCCATAATTCTTTGCCCCAGACATGTTTGCCATGAATTTCCCAATTCTGATTTTTCTACATGGGCATCCATGTAGCTAACCCATTAGCTACCACCCATGAATCAGTGAATATATTGCATTGTCTTCCTTGTTCTTTTTTGATGGCTTGATGCACTGCCATACATTCAGCATATTGACTACTTCCATCTATCCCAGTACTTTCCAAAGTCCTTCTAGTACATGGGTTATAGGCTACTGCTTTCCAATGTCTTTTTTGGCCCAGATATTTCACTGTCCCATCAGTAAACTATGCATGTCTCTTTTGTTCTTCAGTTAATCCATCAAATCCCTCATTCCATTTAACAGAGGATTGTACCAACTGTTGCTTTGGCTCAGGGGGGTGTGTCATTCCCCTCAGTTTTTATGCTTGCCACAGGTTTATGTAGAGCAGAGACTCTGCTTTTGCCTGTTTTTGCTCTATTTTGAATATACCACTTCCATTTGATGATTGGGGATGTCCAATTCTGTGAGAAGCTGGGGTACTCATTACCCAGGTCATAATTGGGATTCCAGGTCTTAATATCAGTTCATGGCCCAGAGTCAGTTGTTCAGTCTCCACTAAAGCCCAATATGTAGCTAACAACTGCTTTTCAAAAGGTGTATACTGGACTCCAGATGAAGGGAGTTTCCTACACCAAAATCCCAAGGGTTCATATCGGCTCTGTTGTTTCTGCCATAAACTCCAGTTTGCATAATCATCCTGTACAGTCACTTGTAATTCCACTGGACCATTTTGCATTGGCCATAAATCTAGGGCCAATTTTATGGCAGCCTTGGCTTCTTTGAAAGCATTACCCTGCTCAAGTCCCCAGTCAAATTCATATTTCTTCAGAGTGACTTGATATAAAGGTTTCAAAATCTATAGCAAGTGTGGAATGTAA
>CM053595.1:173205115-173255006 GCA_028646575.1 Pseudocheirus occidentalis
AAGGAATTCACTGATCACCTCTTGAAAAAGATCCCCAAAAGAAAACTACTAGGAATATTATAGCCAGGTTCTGGAGTCCCCAAATCAAGGAGAAAATATACAGCCTGCCAGAAGGAAGCAATTTGAATACTATGGAAACACAATTAGGATAACCCAGGCTCTGGCTGCTTCTACATTGAGGAATCAAAGGGCCTGGAATGTGATATTCTGGAGATTTAAAAGCTAGGATTTAAAGCAAGAATCACCTACCCAGAAAAATTGAATATAATGTAATGTTCCAGGAGAAAATATGGTCATTTGGTGAGGTGGAGGATTTTCAAGCATTCTTGCTGAAAAAAAAAACAAAAACAGAACTGAAAAGAAAATTTGACATTCAAATACAAGAAGTATGAGAAGGTAAACATGGAAAAGAAATCATAAGGGACTTATCAAAGTTAAACTATTTACATGCCAATATGGAAAAATGATAATTGTAACTTATGAAAGTTTTCCCAGTATGAGGATAGGTGAAGGGAATACAAATGTACATATGTGGATATGTACACATATGGCTATACAGGAGGGTTTATATATGCATACAAACACATATCTGAGTACATAGCACGCATTTGAGTACATATAATATTCACTATGTATATTTGAATACATAGAGGACACAGGATCAATTGAATAGGAAGGGATGGTACTTTAAAGGTGAAATTCTGAGGTGGGAGAGGATTAGAATGAGAGGAGACAGGGAGAGATGGAATGCATTAATCATCTCTTATAGAAGAGGCAAGGGATAACTGTTACAATGGAGGGGAAGAACAGGAAGCAAAAGGGAAAGGGTCAACCTTACTCTCATTGATTTTGGCTTAGGGAAGGAATGACATAAACTCTAAACTGGTTATCTTGCCACACAGGAGAGTAGGGAAGGATGAGGGATGATAGGTAGAATAATGGAGGGGGGGCAAGATGGGGGAGAGTTGCTGGAAGTACACACTTCTGTAAAGGGACAGGGACAGGGATAGGATAGAGAGTAGAAAAGGGGGAGGCAGGATAGGAAGGAGGGACTTATAAACAGTCTCTTATAATATGCCCACTGTGGAGATGTTCTGAGTAATTGCACATGTACAGCCTGTATTGAACTGCTTGTCCTTCCAGTGGGGGTGGGTGACAAGGGAGGAAGGGGAAGAATCTAGAACTTAAAGATCTATAATCAAATGTTAAAAATATTGGGGCGGCTAGGTGGCGCAGTGAATAGAGCACTGGCCCTGGAGTCAGGAGTACCTGAGTTCAAATCCAGCCTCAGACACTTAACACAAAAAACTAGCCGTGTGACCTTGGGCAAGTCACTTAACCCCAACTGCCCTCCAAAAAAAAAAAGCAAAAAAAATGTTAAAAATATTTATGTGTGTGTATATACATATGTGTTATTATTATTGTTATTGTTATTATTATCAACTATATCCAACTGGGAATTAAGATATACGGGCACTGTGGTAGGGAGATTCATCCTGCCCTACCAGAGAGTCAGAGGGGTGATGGGGAGGTCACAGGACAGAGCAGATTGTGGGAGGGGTTATACAGTGGGATAGGGCTGTTTTGAGGTGTAATGTAGGGAAAGATGGGGAGAAAATTTGTAAGTCAAAATCTTGTGGAAATGAATGATGTAAACAAGAAAAAAATTAATATTAAAAACCCAATATATTACCATGCTTATTTTCCCATAGTCCCTGTAACAATGAGTATTTGCTTCTTTTTTTCACCATTGCCAGGTTGGTGAACCCTTAGAGTTCTTTGGATTTGCATTTTCTTTATTACTGTTGATTTGGATCAATATTCCATATAGTTATTTGTAGTTTACAATTCTTCTTTTCTGAATATATTTCTGTTGGGACCCACAAGATTTGTTTTCATGTATCTCTGCTCCTTACAACTTCTGAAATCTCTCCAAAATAGGAATTATGTGCAAGAGATAAAATGTTTTCAGTTCTGTCCATGGTCTAAAAGGCATCAAGGTCTCTAATGAGATAAAAAAAACCCTTTGAACTTACATCAGAGAAGGATAATTCTTTTTTTGTGTAAATGACGTTTTATTTTTTCCAGTTACATGTAAAGATAGTGAAATGGCAAGTCTTCACAGAGTGACCACAGAGTCTGAATAAAAAGTTTTAGGAGCTTTTATTAGCCAGCTGGTGGCTGTCCTTCTCATGCCAATCTGAAGGAATCAGCATCTAGTTCAGGAGTGCAGAATCTTTTATACATTACAGTTTAGGTTTATATATCCAACTAACACAGTTTGTCACTAAGCAGGTGTAAACAGAATCTGTTACTAAGGCAAGGGGGGCTTTGTAGGCAGGAGTTGATGGATGGTGAAGGGGCACGGTGCATGATAACCTGAGTGTGAATGAGAAGAAAAATGAAGAAAAAGACATATTACCCCAGGCTGTCTCCCATACCCCAGGACAGCTCCCAGCCTAGTTCACTGACTTCTATCTCTAGTTCATCTCGAGTTCATAAGTCTTTTACTTGGCTGACTTCTAATTTCACAGAGTATCACTTAAATGTTTCCTGGCCAGTTTCTTGACTCCTATCTTGAGTCCATGAAATTTCTACTTAACTAGTTCCTGGCCACTTCCATAGTTTTCAACATTCGTTTTTTATAAGATTTTGAGTTCCAGACTTATCTCCTTTCCTCTCTCCTCCCCCTCCTGACTCTCCAAGATGACAAGCAACCTGGTATAGGTTATACATGTGCAATCATGCTAAACATACTTTCACAATGATCATGTTGTGAAAGAAGAATCAGAACGAAAGGAAACATACATGAAATTTTTTAGGTGGAAATAATATGCTTCAATCTGCATTTAGACTACACAGTTCTTTCTCTGGATGTGGATAGCATTTTCCATCATGAGTTTTTTGGAATCATCTTGGAGGAAGGAGAATTCTCAATTTCTAAGGTCCTCATTCAGCCATGACATCCAAAACAGTCAGACAGGACAGCACAACCTGACACAGGGGCTTGCAAAGAATGCAATTCTTCCCTCCACTCTTCCAAAACTCTCCGAGTATACATTCCCTTGTGCCACAGAACTAGAAAGATAGGAATATGACAAACTTGTTATGCCTGGTATAATATCCTGGCTGCACATTATGCTGTAAAAGTACTTAACCAGTGAACTGAAGAAAAAAGGAAACACAATAGAGTGTAACCAAGGGTGTAGAACTGAATCAGGTCAGAAAAAATGTACTGGAGTCCAACTGAGGCCACTTTAACATTCCTAGGAATCACTTGGGGCAGAAAATTAGTCTTGGGAAAAGTGAATTCACCAGTATGGAAGCAGCTTGACCTTATTTAGATGTTTGTCAGCCAGGAAAATACTATTTGACATTAAAGCATCCTGCCAGGTCTGTCATATGAAATATTTTGGGTCTCTGGATCCAAGTCTGGCTTCCTCCTCAACATTTGGGATATGGACTGAGGATAGCCTTTAAAATGGATAGTATTTCCTTTAGTTAGTGGTTTTCTATTCATTTTCCTGTCCATTACTTCTTTATATAGGAAGATCAGAAATAGAAGTGTGAGGGGATCTAGGCAAGAACAGGTCAGACATGGAGAACAGCTCTCTGAATCTTACCTGCCATCTTGCCTCCTTTGTCCCTCTCTCTTCTCTTTATATTTCCATCTTGAGAGGCTATTAACTCTTTGGGCAGAAATTCAACTCTATGGGCAGAGCTAATGTCAGAGCTTTCATGAATGGCTTAATCTGAGAAGCTGAGATACTGTTATATGTGCATGTGTTGTATGTGTGTGTGTGTGTGTGTATAAAATATATGTGGATATTCAGTATGAAGGAGATTGAATACTACAGTATGATGGAATAATCTGCCTTTATTCTTCTGGTATTTCTCTTTCCTGGAGTCATTCTCACTTTTACCATGAGATTAATTTAAGGCTCCTACAATTTATAACATATTGAAGTTCCTTCTAGTAATATATGCCTTCTACTTAATCTTCCTCCTTGTTCCCTCTAGTGAAAAATCTTGAAATATCAATGAAAACAAATTGTTGTCTTAACCTATTTTTATGAGCATTCTGATTCAAGGGGTGCCAACCCTGAAGTAATTCTATATCCAGACCTTGGGAGTATTTTAGTGTTAGGGTAAAAAGGAGGTAAGAGATGCACACATTCTCTGTCAAACACTAGATCTTGGTGGAGACTGGCTAATCCAGAAAGACGACCATTCAGGGATCCCTGGATCTCATCTCTCCTGATCCAGTACAAACCTTCTGGGCTGATTCTCCATAAAGTCTCCTAATTTCTAGATTGTACAGATTGGCATTCTGATGGTTTGCTAAGATAAATATGGCCCAATATTTGGCTTCATGCTTACTTGATTGCTGCCTACCTCCATAGAAGGAGATTTCTCTTTCCCTCACCCAGTGTTTGTCATATTGTTAGCATTGACTCTTCTTTCCTTGGGTCAAATATGACAAAAATATATATACAGTGATTTTTTTCTAAGTGAATCTATTTTAATTTTTAAAAATAGTTGAATTCAACATTTTTATTAGGCAAATGATACCCAAATGTTAGTTCGGTCGGTTTTACTTTTCCATTGGTTATGGTAGAAAAACCTTTTGATTGCTAGAACTGGGAGAATGATGTGCTGGAGATTAGAATGCAGAAATGATAGTGTGTTATAAATAGGTAAATCTTTTTGAATGCTCACTGAGAATTCACTGGTGCAAGTAATGGTTAAATTTTATGGTAGCTAGCTTCATTGACACTTCAAGAGGGTGTAAGCATCGGAGACAACTACTGGGCAAGTGGTGGGTTTTTCTTTTAGCAAAACAACCAACACAGGGTAGAAAGAGGAGGCATGGTCAAAATCAATGGAATGTTTGAAATCTGGTGGCATGGTCTTCTCTTTGAATTATTATTATGTTACATGAGAGTAACTTTTTTTCTCCAGGGTTATAGTTCATTATGCTCCAGAGGAATAAGCAGTGGCAGAATGATTAGATTTAGTTTGTTGCTGGTTTTCTGAACATCAGAAACATGATCTTACTCACAATCTCTTGTCTCTTAGAAGGCCGCAAATGGTGGATGTGCCTGATGTTTAGAGAGATTTTGTATTATCCTAGGAAAGCAATGTATTTCAAATTACCAGTACTGAAAGAAGTCTTAACATGTGCTTGTGGAGGGATTGATGGATTGACTGGATGTTCTTCATTAACCACAATTGCTAACTAAATTTATTCTACCTAGGTGTTTTATGTGCCACTAAAAGACCATGATTGTGGTTCTTGCCTCAGAGAGAATGCCTCTTGGCTAATATCTTGGGCATAGATCTGTGTAAATTAATCAAATTCAGTTTTATTAAATTGAGATATTAAATACTTCAAATTCCCTGTCCTCATGGAGTTTAGATTTTACTAAGGAGATAAGGCATATGCTGATAACTATATAACAGTTTCGAGCAAAACATAATCTGGCCACAAAACCATGGGATTTGTAGTTCTTCCAATATGGGAAGAGAGGAAACTGACAGGTCAGCACTCTGATGGAAAGGATCGCTGTCTTCAGTGATGAGTTACTGGCCCATGAGCAAGTATGAAGTCTCAAATAAGATTCCTTCACATCCTTTACATCCTTTTTATTTATTTATTTTTTGCTATCAGATATTTAATCTCCTTTAAGAAGTAGCATTTCTCTTCTATTTTCAGTGATTTCATGGGGAATTTAAATAAGAAAGGCAAAAGAACACAAACGCCCACACATCTATTTTTAAATATTATGTACCTAATGTTGTTATTTGATCTGTCCATGTTTATGAACACCTGTATCTATGAACTAATTGTTGTGAGGGCCAAACTATATAATGTGTACAAACTGCTTTTCAAATTGTAAAGCTCTGTATGAATGTACCAACTATTATTTTTATTATTATTCTGTAGACAGATTCCTGGGAAACAGTACATCAATGGAAAGAATACTGGCTCTGAAGTCAGGGTATAATTTCCTGGTTTCACTTCCACCTCTAACACAATACATTATTAACCTTGAGTTGGTCAATTAGGCACCCTGGGTTATAGCTTTGTCATCTTTATAACGAGGGGCTTAGATGATGTATGGTTGTTTTTATGGATAGCGCACTGCACCTAGAGATTCATGAGTGATGTGTTCATATACACACATATGGAGAGTAGCTCCAAAAATATTAAAATGAGTGTGAAAGGGTGATTTGGTAGGGTGAAACTGTTCTCAAAAGGCAAACTGAGGAATTGGAGAAAAGAGGCTGGTGCCATCTCACCTGCTTCATAGACTTTTAGGCTAATTGTATCTTCATGATCTCAAGTCTTTCTGAAACAAAAATTGGAAGAGCTTATTCACTTGATTTGTGGGTTACCCTAAATTATAATCTTACACAGAAATCATTCTCATATTCTGTACCCTAAATATAGTTATGCTCTGCTTTTTTGCCACTCAAAACCACTACATACTGAAAATAAAATATTGCCATGCTTGTCAAAATATATAAATTCCTTCTCCTTTCTAATGTGACTAGATCTTCAGATGTTCACAGACTTAGACAAAGTCTAAGTCTTTTGTATTTACCATTAAGATTTCATAAAGATGATTTCCCTTCTGAAATTTGTACATAGAGTCTGTCTAGAAGAAATAATAATTTATAGCTATAGATTTTCTACATGTGGCATTTAAAGTGGAGAAATAACCAAATTCATTATACATGAACTTGTGTATCCAATAAAATCTTTTCTTTTGAGTCTTCCTTTGAACAACCAAAATCCATGGCATTTGCCATGATGAAATAGGTAGGAAATAAATCAAATGTTAGAGGCAGAAAGGAAGAAGAAGATGAAGAAGATGACGGAGGAAAGGGATGAGAAAGAGGAGGAGGCACAGGAGTAGGAGGAAGAGAGCTAAGATCTATGTTTCAAGCAGCTCCCTGAAAGATTGATAGGGCTAGTGAATAGAGAAAGCCCAAGTGAAGACTCCTACATCCCATGTCAAAGGCATAAGAAAAAAAAAAGTCCTTTATTTTGGTACTGAATGTATTTCAAGGTTTTTGGCTCTTTATATTAAATTTTACTTAAATTACATAGCGATAGTAGACAGTGTTCTTACTTGGACCAGAGAGGAGGAACTCAGGGTTCTTTTTCAAGTCTATTTGCCTACTAAATGTAAATCACCAATCAATCTCCTACGTAGGAGCATAGAATATAAGACCTGGAAAAAAACCTTACAAATCATATCCTTTAATCTTTCATTTCATATTTGAGGAAAATGAGATGTACAGGTATTAAGTAGCTTGCTTCACAACTAGCGAGTGGTGGACCTAGGGCTTTGGCACAGATCTTCTGCGTATCAAATCTAGGCCATCTCCATTAGGAAAAAAAATGTGGTAATGTATATAGAAACATTTTTCAACCGAAAGTGTTCTGTGTAAATGTTAACTGTCAGAATCAATCAACCACCATCATCTTCTTTGACACCATCACCTCTACATTGCTTTCATTAGCAGAAGTATTTTGTTTTTACGACCTTGCATTTGCACCATATCCCTTTTCCTCCCAAGTAAATTGGTAATACAGGCGTGTATTCCCAAACCAGTGAAATACTGGGGCTGACATGTACCAGGAATTTGGGGGTAACTAGGTGACACAGATAATAGAGCACCAGCCCTGGATTCAGGAGGATGTGACTTCCAAACTGGCCTCAGACATTTGACATTAACTGTGTGACCTTGGTGCCTTACCCCATCCAAAAAGAAAAAAAATACACAGGAATTTTGATCCAGTTGTTAAATATATACAGTACACAACATAATCAGCTCCTGCACTTGTTATTTGTTGATTTAAAAGAATTTTTGTCAGTGACAAAAATTTATTTCCGGTACCATATTGTCTGATTTAAATAATAGTACTTTAATAATGAATATTTAAAAACAAACTTTTTTTATTTTCATAGTCTTAAAATAATCATAGGAAGAGAGTGTAGAATATTTGGAGAATTATTTAAAAATCACTTGGTACTATTTAATTTTAGATTGCAATTATCACTTGAAAATTACCTACAATTAAACAAGTTTAATATTTAAAATATTCCTGCATAAAATGTATCTATTTACCATTAGTCTAAAACAATCAAATTGAAGTATAAACCAGAGCAAGAGAAAAAAAATAATTATTAAAATTGGTTGTGCACTGAGGCAAAGATGGATGGCACATAGTTTACAAGCTACTATTGTTTTTGCCACATATTTCCTACATAATAAACACATTTTCTTACTCCTATTTGGGTTTACTAAAAGATTACCTGACATTAATTTCTTATAAGACCTTGACTTCATAATTAACATTCTTGAAAAATTGTCATTACTTTTAACTCCCTTAAAGTTAAGATAAACTAACATTCAGAAGTTACAAAAATTAATCAAATGCACAATAAGGACTTTGGAAAATGTAAAGATTGATATAGGAAAACGTGAATTTAAAGTTGCATATATTACTCAATAAGTTAAACGACATCTAAAAATAATAAATTTAACTTTTTTCCTAGATATGTTGCTAGAAAATGTAGTCCAACATATAGAGTGTGTGTCTTCTATTAGGACAGAAAAAATGAGGAAAGCATTTTAAATTATTTTGAGTAATTAGAACCATCTACTTGGCATTAAAAAAAAGAAACTAACTTGACCCTATTGCTTATAAAAACCAATTGAATTATTTAAGTAAAATTTTAAAACGTGAAATTGACTTGAACAATTTTGGTAATTTTGTACAAAATAACGTAGAATGAAACAATATTTCCATTTTTACAACTACCAGAAGCCCCAAAGATAGCACAATTGCAATCCATACTTCTGAAAATGAAAAGAGTTTCAGTTTAGTGAATATAATTTATTCAAGAGTGAGAGATATCTTAACAGAAAATCACATATAAGATTTAATAGCAATAACATTATTGGGAAAAGAGTATATTGTGATGCTCATTTTTTAAAATCATGGTGCAAACATGGGATAGGGTTTTTTTTTGGTACTTAAAATTAAACTTAAATACAAAATAAGAAAAGAAAAAGGCATTTTCATATGCACAGCAGAACATGAGAGAAGATTCAAAATATACAGCAATAACTTTCCATGTCAAAAACGCCCCACTATATGATGAATACTATTCATTGTGCTGAGTTGTCCATCTTTATTTTTTTGCTACCTTTTAAGTTTTCTTTTGTTCTCTACTGTGCACTTTATACTTTGTTCTTCTTTCCCCTTCTCCCCCCACTCAAGAAAGCAACAATTAAGTATGGAGATTACACACACACACACACACACACACACACACACAAACACGAATATATGTATATTACGTGTGTGTGACCACACTACAATTATTTGTCATCTTTCTCTGTGGGTGAATGACCTCTTCCTTTCTATTTTTTCAAGTCCACAAACATCATTTCCTACATTGTAGTTATATACCTATCTTATACTGTTTAGTTGTTTTTAACAGTCCAAAACATTGATAAATAGGACTGACACATAGTGTAGCTTTCCTAGTTTTCTCTCTTTTTAAAATTACTTTATTCCAACATGCTCTCTCTCTCTCTCTCTCTCTCTCTCTCTCTCTCTCTCTCTCTCTCTCTCTCTCTCTCTCTCTTTCTCTCTTTCTTTTGCAGGGGGAAGGCAGGGTAATTCAGGTTAAGTGACTTGCCCAAGGTCACACGGCTAGTGTTAACTGTCTGAGGTCAAATTTGAACTCAAGTCCTCCTGACTCCAGGGCCAATACTTTATTCACTGCACCACCTAGTTGCCCCTACTGTGTCACCTAGCCATCCCCCAGTTTTCTCTTTTGATTATATGTGTTTTAGCCTCAACTTTTTCTGAGATAATGATTTCTGCTCTTTTTTCCCTAACAAATTTTACTCCTGATCTTTATTGTATCTTTGTGCATAGCTCTTATTTCCTGTCCCTTTTGACTCCCCTACTTTATTTCTATGCATTAACTTGCCATTCTGTTACTTAACCTATCACTCTCAAAGGATCTTGCTCTTATCCTACCATTCCCATCAATCTAAACACCCTTCTATACTCTCCATTAGCCAATTCTCTCACCTTCTCCTTTAAAGACCCAACTCTTTTCCTTTTTCCCCCTCTTTATCATCTTAGTGTTTTAATTCTTTCCAATTTATAAGAATTTTGTGTATATATACATATATGTATACTTATGTGTATATATGTATATATGCATACAGACACATGTATGTATACTCACATTATATACATTATATTTATCTCTATTGCTATCTCTGTATCTGTCTATCTATCCATCTATCTAGTTTGCTCTTTAACCCATTCCTGAGGGAAGTAGATTTCTAGTACTTCCACCCCCAGTCCTCCTTCCCCATCTAATTCCTACTTCTTGGTTCTTTCTCTTGCACCTTATTTGTATAATTACTCTTTTTAGCTGTTCCTAAATGGTTATACTTTTAATAATCATATCCATCTCAGATCTACCATAGTCTTTCTTACAAACTATCCAATTATTGATAACAATCTTAGATATACATTTTAAATTTTACATACATTAAAGGTCAAATTTGAACTCAAGTCCTCCTGACTCCAGGGCCAATGCTTTATTCACTGCACCACCTAGTTGCCCCTACTGTGTCACCTAGCCATCCCCCAGTTTTCTCTTTTGATTATATGTGTTTTAGCCTCAACTTTTTCTGAGATAATGATTTCTGCTCTTTTTTCCCTAACAAATAAGTCTGTCCTTATTGAACCTCTTATAATTAGTCTTTTGTATATACCTTATAATCCTCTTGGCTCTTGTATGTCAATTCTTCTACTAAGTTCAGTTTTTTTAATAAAGTCTGGAAAATCTGGCAATTTATTAAACATTCATTTTTTCCATTAAGTATTATGCTTAGCTTTGCTGGGTAGAATATTTTGGTATGCAAACCCAGTTCTTTGCTCTTTGATAAATAGTGTTCCAAGATCTGTAGTGTTTTAGTCTCACCACTGCTGGGTCTTATGTGATTTTAATTGTAGCACCTGCATATATATTTTTTTTCCTTCTTGCTCTTAACATTTTATCCTTGAGTTGGAGATTGTGGAATTTGACTATGATATTCCTGTGGGTTTTTCTTGTAGAATCTCTTTCAGGTGGTGATCAGTGGATTTTTTCTGTTCCTACTTTTTTCTCTTATTGTAATGCTTCAGGGCAATTTTCTTTAATTATCCCTTGCATTATTGTATTAAGATTATTTTTTTATCATTGTTTTCAGGTAGTCTGATTATCCTTACATTTTCTTTTCTTGATCTTTTCTCCATATCAATTATTTTTCTTCTGAGATGTTTCACATTTTCTTCTATTTCATATTCTTTATAATTTGCTGTGTTATTTCTTGATCTCTTACAACTTTGTTAATTTCCCCTTGCCCAATTCTCACTTTCAAGGAGTTATTTTTCCTTAAATTCTTTATCTCTTTTTATAATTGGTTAACTTTCTTTTCACAATCATCTTGTTTTTCTTGGATTGTTTTATTTGTTTTTCCTCAAATTATCTCATTTCTTTTCAAGTCTTTTTTAAAGTTCTCTTATGAATTGTTTTCAGGCAGGTTACCATTTGATTGAGATAGAAGGGGGTTTCTTTGAGGTAGAAGGGGTTTTTTTTTGCCTCAATATCCTCCTTGGAAGACAAACTCCAATCTTCATTCTCTTGGTATCTGTCTATTTTGACAGTTCATTTTCTTTATTTGTTTCAGCTTAGATTTTATAATCATCTCTAGCCCTGGGGTATAGGAATAGGTATCTCTGGCCTCAGGTCCTCCTTCATTTCTCCCCTCTGAAGTGAAAGCAAGACCTTCAGCCTCCTGTAAGTGCCCATAGGCAACAGCATCCCTGCCCCACTGCTTTTGCATTTAGAGGGCGTGTGCTGGTTTTTTCTTGTTCCAACTTGTGTCTCCACAGCACAACAGGGTGAAATGCTCCTTGTCAGCTGAGTTCTTTCTATCTTCCTCAGCTCAGAGACCCAACTGCCCTCATTGTCCCAAGGAGAAAAGTTCTTGTGGGCTGGATCAAGAGAGCCTCCCAACCCAGCTAAACCTACATCGTGTTGCTTGCTTTAATATTTAATTGTTTAAATTTAATATTTATTGTTTAAATAGACCTAACCTCCAGGTGTTTACTCTTCACAAGGACCAAACCTCATATTGGGATTCTTCTTCAGATTTTCTCTGAATATCCCAGGAAAGTCAGTTTTCTGCCCCTCCTCTTATTTATTTTTACCCCTCTATGTTTGCCCTGAGGTGTTATTATTATCTAATTTGTGGCAGAAATCTGGAGAGCGTGGAATTTTCTGACCTGTCCACTATCTTCCTTGAATCCTCTCCCATAGGTTGTATTTTTACATAATTTTAGGAAAAAAATAAATTCTGTGAGAAGCAATTGGTTTTATATAAATTTCAACAAAGAGTATTGTATATTTTATTATACTTGCATGCTATACATCTTTCAGTAAAACTAATGTAAAAGATACAGATACATGTATACTTATCTATCTATCTATCTATCTATATATATATATATATATATATATGTGTGTGTGTGTGTGCATATGTATTTTGTTATAACAGCTGTTTAACTTTTACCAGCAAAACACCCTTTCAGTTCAATCTTCTTGAGTACAAGACACACTAGTTACATGTAGAATCAGCCCAAGTACACAAAGTATTGCTTTGGATATCAAACTTACCAGGTTCACTTAGTGTGGTGATACTAAACCCCAATCCTCTGAATCTGGTTTTCTCTGAATCCATAATTACTTTTCCTGGTTCTCTGAGAATTGTATAATCTTACTCAAAATCATCACAGGCCCAGTAATTGGAGACTGACTCAACAAAGTAAGACATGTTAATATGGCAGGAAGGTACGGTGTCAGAAGAAATGAAAAATTTGATGTGAATGCTTATAGGAAGGAATTTTAAGGAAAGATAATCAGAATTATTAAATAACCCAACAAGATATATTCTTTAAGTATATGAGTATAATGTGTCAATGAAATTCAGGAAAAATATATGGAAAAATTGTATTTTCAAGAAGGTGTCATAAGTCCTTAAATAACTTTTAAAAATAATTTTCACCAATTAAAATCTATTACGTTTTAAAAATATTTTAGTACCTGTGTCTATTTTCCAAGGATTAGCTAGTTTAGCTAAGAATGAAGAAACTTATAACCACCGTGTTATTCAATTGGTGTTGAATATTTTTACCATGGCAAACCATAAAACAGAAAATCTCTTTATGATTCTTCAGTGGTGGTGGCAGAATAGTAAAAAAATGAATCAGAGAGTCCTAAGTTTATTAAGATAAAAACTTATCTATTGGTCTTTTAAATGAAATCTCCTTTGTCACTGGCCAATAAATGGATATATGACTGAAGGAGGTGAATTGTTTTCATCTTGATATTTTCCCTTTAAAGAGACCTAGAAATATTTGTGTTTGGAGGGATAGAGGCCTATATTGTTGTAATAAATACTTTCATATTATGTAATCATAATTCTCATTATTTAGACATTAAATATCTATATTCTTTGCTTTTACTAAAGAAATAGCAAAAAATACTCAAACTATATTAATGTTTTTTGCCAACAGCCTGAATGGATACATTTCCTTCTGACAGAAGCAGTTAAATACTTCAGCCTTGGTTCTTATTGATCTCAAAGTCTTCTCTAGTAGATTTGCCATTCTGCTATTCACAATTAGCATGGTAAATGTTCCCACCAACTTCATAATGTACTGTTAATACAATCAGCAACTCTAGGTTGGTGAATAACATAGGAAGGGCATGAAGTTGTTGCAATGCCTGAGTGTTAGCTCTGACATTGACTAGCTATATTGACTCAGACAAATTTTGTAACCTCTCAGTCCTAAAGTTACTCTCATCTCAGAAGAAATCTTATGCAATTCGTAACTGAATAATATTCTCTCTGAAAAAAATAGCCACACAAACTTTAATAGAAACCCTTGATTGATGGGGCATATACTACCTCCTAAGACTGAACGCTTGTAATGTTAATGGATTAGTAAGGTTTTCCCTACCCATTAATAGACTTATGTTACCTTCTTTGAGCCCTGACCCAGCTCACAGCTGTGAAAAATCCCCACAGAGCCTAGAGGGGGAGGGAACCTTGTTTGGAGGAAGGTTTTAAGAGCATTTGCTAACTTCTAATTAGGCACTGAGTCAATATCTTCTGGCTCTGAGAAGTGTACATATGCTCTGAGTTGATATTTTGCTTTAGGGGCTTGTTTATGAGAAAGATCTTGTGATTCCCTGGTCGAGATGCTCAGTGACTGTATGTTCAGAGCTCCCCAACTGCCCAGATGTAAAGGCTCTCTTGATCCAGGGGTGCATGTAAAGTGCTTAGCAATATTGTGTTGATTCAGGTAGTCAGAGTCCTGTCTTTTGGTCTTTATTTCTCTGCTTGTATTTTCTCTGTTTGGATCTTCTTTGAAGTTTAGGGTGCTAACTTTTCCCCTGACCTAATGAATGTAATTTTAAAAAGACTGTTGAACCCTTAAACAGCTGTCTGTTCTAGTGAAGCAGATTTAAGAACTTGTGCTAGCAGCCATCCTGGTTATACCAATATGGTTGATGCTACCATACTCTGGGATAATTCTAACTGTTAAGAAGTATTTCTGTAGATCAAAATGAAATATGCCTTCTTGCATCTTCTGTTCATTTTTCCTAATTCTTGCTTTTAGGAGAAAGGAGAAGGTGACTTTTATCACCTACATGACAACCCTTCAGATAATTGAAAGTAATTATTATATTCCCTATAACTATCTCCCACCCCAGTTTCTTCAATCATTTCTTTTATGGCATGAACTTGAGACTCTTTACCATCCTAATTCCCCTCAGAATGCTATCTAATTTATTATTGGTTTTCAAAAAAAAAGTAAATGACTGAATGAAAGATCATTTCTTAAGGATGTATGTGTCACCTAGTATGCTGAATAATGGCTATACAAATCAAAAAGCAAAGTGTTTTTTCCTCTTTTTGTCAAGGAGTATGCATTTTCATGGGGAAATGAATATACAAGGGAGAGGTAGCAAGACAGACACAATTGTGTCCAGAAAGTCACAGGGATAAAAATGAGACCATAAAGGAGTACACAGACACCTTCCATTTAAGGAAAAATAGCTGAACTAAATAGATCATTCATTATTCCAAAACTGGAGAGAGATGGAGAAAGTATATTCACAAGGCAAAGAAGTTGCTTTACCCAGAACTAAATATGATAGTGTTAGATTTGGTAATAGTAGAGTACAATAGGACAAGAACCATTTTAAACCTGATCAGTATGCCTAAGACTGTATAAGTGTTATTAACTGTCACATAATAATATTGTCTCATTAAGTTTGTGGCCCACTGAGCTAGCCAGAATTTTTTTTTTATTTCAAAGAAGTTTTTTAGGACTTAAGAAGCTTTTCTTTCTTTCTTTCTTTCTTTCTTTCTTTCTTTCTTTCTTTCTTTTACATTTTACAAGAATGCTATATATGTTTTAGTATAGTAACTGATTTAAAAAGCAACAACAAAAACTAAAGTTAAATAGCAGAGGATCTAGCTTGGGTCTCTAGCATATTCCACTGAAGATTTCTTTAGACCACCAGAATAACAAGTTTATAGTTGCCAATCAATCAATAAACATTTATTAAGCACATATTATGTACAAAGCACTGTGCCAGTTATTGGGGAGAGACAAGAGCAAATAGTGTCCTTGCTTCAACAAGATTTTTGTCAAACTGGAAAGACAACATGCTCATATAGACTGTAGGTATTTACACAGTTAGGGGAAGTCACAAGCAACTGGTTTCATCAAGAAAGTACTCATGTAGGAAATTTTCCTGAATCTGATGATTGAAAAAAAAAATTAGAGATTCTGAGATGTAGAGAGGGAAGAAAGAATACCTTCTAGGAGGGGTTGACAGTCAGTGCAAAAGCACAGAACTGGGAGATAGAATTTTATCTTAGAAGAACAATAAGATTAGTGTGGCTAAAGTGTCACAAGTGAATGAAAAGAAGGTAAAATTCATTAAAGCTGGAAACATAGATAAGGACAGGTTTATAAAAAGCTTTGAATGCAAAATAGAGGAATTCATATTTAAGAGATTATAGGAACCATAAGGGAATGAAATAGTCAGACCTGTGATTAAGGAAAATAGTTTTGGCATTTATATCAAGAATGGATTGTTAAGTGAGGAGGGGATCAAGAGGAGTACGTTGATGTGGAGGACTCCACTGATACCCTCCAGTCATGAAGAGATGAGCGCCTGAAATAGGGTGGTGATTGTTTAAGTGAAGATAAAGAAATGGAGACGAGAGATGTTCTGGAAGTAGAGTCATCAGTATTTGCTAACTATTGGCTATATGGGATTCAATAGTATCAAAAATTGAGGATGACACTAAAGTTGAGAACTTTCATGAACACCAGGATGATGGTGGATTTGATAGAAATAGGCATATCCAGAAGAGAGGTGAGTTTTGGTGGAAAGGTAAATTCAGCTTTGAATATGTTTAGTTTGAGATAGCTATAGACTATTGGAATTTGGTGGTGCTTGACTAGAACATTGGAGAGAGACTAAGGTAGGACTGGCAATCATCAGTGTAGAGCTGATTATATTCATGTAGCAAACAACAATGGTAAGGAGAAGTGCAAGGCTCCTGTAAGTTCTGTAAAGTGCTTATATACATTATCTTGGTTCTCAGTATGTTTATCTTGTTAAATAAATGTTGCATATGTTATCTCTATCTTACAAATAAAGAGACTCAGGTAGAGAAAGGCTAAGTGATTTTCCCAGGGTCAGATAGCTCTTAAGTATATGAAAAATGTGGAACAAATGTTTCTAATTTTCAGTCTAGTAGTCTGTCCAGTAGGACATTACATTCTAGTATTAGACTTACAGTGATGATACTGAATGGAATGAAGAGGTGATCCATATCTCCTCCCTAAGTTTCCACATCTGGAAACAAATATTACATTGATATATAGTTATTACTTCTGCCCCATTAAGATAAAAGTAAAACCTAATGTATAACTCACATCTAGTCCAGAAGGGTTTATCAAATGATGCAGGTTTTTGTAGAATATGAGTTACAATTGGATGGATTTGGGATGAATTCAGGGATCATGGAAGTTTCCATGCTCCATCTCTATAGCAGGTGTTTCTAGATGATGTGTGTATGTCTCTGCATCTTTTGAGTTTCCCTTACTTTACTGGCCTTTTCCTTGTCAATAAGCACATCTGTGTCTGCACAGATAACAAGAAAATCTTTAACAATACTGCTGTTTTGGGTTAGATCGTTCTTTCTTGTATGGAGGGGAAAAATGATCTGTTTTCCTCCCAGTATGACTTCCGTATTTTTGATCCTCTGGAAGATTTAAACGTGTTAATCTGGTATGAAGTAAATGTCCAAGCTTCTGAAAAGTCTTTCCTGCACTGTGAATTGGTCTTTGAGCCAATTTGTCCTTGATACATTTCCAAGCGTCCTGAGGCATAAGAACTTGTCTTCAGTAGAACCTATGGCAGACTGAGTATAATAATTAACACAAACTACATACATTTGGTGGCAATGGGCAAGTGGAAGTTATTTTAAGATAGATAATCTGCTTAATTTAGATATTAATGAATAGTCCAAGAATGATTTGGAAGCTACTAGTACTGTAAATTGTTTGGTGGGAGTGAAAACTTTTGCAGAAATTTCAAGAAATTTAAAAAATTTTTTGAACTTTAATGTGCAACTTTACGTGATTCTAAGGAACTATATTAAAATTTATTAAAGCTAAATATTTAAGCAAGAACAATTATAATAAAACCATTTTAAATGGATGAAAAAGTTTCTTCAAACTCAGAAAGAATTCTCTCAATGTGAGGGTTCTATTTGTCTAAGGATGTCGTCCATTCAGTGACCTTGGAATATGGCTGTTATTTCAGGGTAGTGGGCCTGCCCATTTTCCATTAAGCATTCTGATAAATCCGTGGTAGTTCTAGGTAATCTTTTCCAACACTTTAATTATAATTATGTCTGTTCCATGAATGGAGACAGGTTAATGTTGGGTACAATTGGAATAATTAAAAATTTTAAGGGTAGTAACATTTCAATTATTTGGCATGGAAGGGTAATGAGGTGTTCTAGTGACTAATCCTTAAAACTTTTTGGTTTCAATTTTTTTTATGCA
Organism: Pseudocheirus occidentalis; assembly: GCA_028646575.1. Taxonomy (NCBI): domain Eukaryota; kingdom Metazoa; phylum Chordata; class Mammalia; order Diprotodontia; family Pseudocheiridae; genus Pseudocheirus; species Pseudocheirus occidentalis. Next base: position 173,223,372 of record CM053595.1, read on the forward strand.
AATCTCTGATATCTTATAGGACAAAGTATACCAAATATAATACATTATACTACTGATAGTTCTGGTCATGACAATCAAGTAGTCTGATGATACAAAAAGCATGAAACATTGGCATGAATCAAAGGAATATATTAGAACTTATTTTTTTAAATTGTGTCCATTGAGAGCAGCAGTTCTCAACCTGTGGATTATGTTCAATTTGTAGCAATGAAAATACATCCTGCATATCAGGTATTTATATTACTATTCATAACAGTAGCAAAATTATAGTTATGAAGTAGCAATGAAAATGATTTTATGGTTGGGGGTCACCACAACATGAGGGTCTGTATTAGAGGGTCACAGCATTAGGAAGGTTGAGAAACTGATTTATAGGAATTTATTTTCTTATCATTTCTCTTATAAGACTAGAATGACACAGGCACCTTTCCACACAACTAGAGACTAAATAAAAGGTTTAAACTACCTTCTTCCAAGTGGCTTCATTCTCTATCTTTACTCACGTCATTTGTCTTATGAGCAGCAATTCTAATTTCAACTTCAGTAACCTTTTAACCTTCAATTCACTTTCAGTCCTGTGTTTTCTCAGTCTGTAAAGTCAAACTTCATGCAACCAGCAGTCCTTTTTTCATGTAGAAACATTATTGTCTATGAACTTTTAAAGTTTTGCTGCCACTTATGATTTAAGTAAGCTGTATTTTTACAACAGTTCTAAGTGGAACCTGGCATCTTGAGTTCATTTTGGAGATGCCTACTTTTAAAGACTGCAGAATTGACTTCCAATTCACCACAGGGTAAAATAATTAAACCTCCTGGATTTCCAGGTAAGAGACAATGAAAATCATTTTATACTGTTGAAGTTTGAGTGACATTAATGAAGGTTTTTGGAGTGAAGAATATGGGTTGTGAAAGGATGAGAGAAATACAGTTTCAAATCACCATGTGGCAAAAACAGAGTAGACACTTTCAGTGTTGAAGAGATATTTGTGGTAGTGGTATTAAAGCTGAAAATATGAGATGTGTCAATTTCACTGAAGATAAGGAGTTTTAGAGATCTGGGTTAAAATAGCCATTAACTGGCATTTAATGACTTGAATTTGAATGAAAATTGGGAAAAGAGAATTTTCTTCTATTCTAATTCCTGAGATAGTTGTATAATGTTAGGGCGAAAAGTTTCAATTTGGTTCTCTGTTGAATTGCATCTATTGAATGTAACTACTTTCTTTTCAGTCAAATGTATAATCATAAATCATTAATCTAATTAAGATGTAAATCTTGCTTTTATGATTTTGGGTGAAAAGACATCTAGAACTGGAAATAATATTATGATTAAATTAGGAGTAATGATGCAACATTTCTTCAAAAAACAAAACAGAATTCTTCATTTTTATTACTTGGGAGAAAAAAAATGAATCTAATCAGAATCTCCAGGCTCCTTAGTAAGTAATTTTCAATTCTTGTGAGATATTTTAATTGAAAACAATAAGAAAATAATGATTTTCTATTTCAATAGCTTGCCATGGGGTTATTTTTCATTATTGCATATAAAATAAGGAAATAAAAATAAAGATTTTTTTTAAAAAATATGAATTACTGAAAGAAACAAATACTGTAGTTTAAAAGGGGGCATCTAGTAAGGAAACAATACTGAGTATAATGAAAATTTTATTTTTGTGAACCAAACAATGCAATCAATGAAATTTGCATACAGATAGAATCAATGTATAGGGATGTTTGTATCTGAAATTCATTTTTCACATTGTGGAAGCTTCAGTTGTCAATAAGATAAATGATGGGGAAAAAAAACCAAATTGTCATCTTGTAAAATTATCAGAAAGAATGTCAGAGTGGCAAAGGGAATGGTAAGGTCATAATTAATGATCAATACTACTGATTAATAGATTAGTTTCACCCTCCAGAAGAAGCTCTGTAGTGCTGTAAGGCTTTGTCCTGTTCAACAATTTTTCAGCAGTGACTTCAATGAAGACATAGCATTCTGTGCTTATCAAATATGAAGGTGACAAAAAGCTGGAAGCAGTAGCTAGAACATTGGATGAACACACTGAAGATCTCTAAGGAACTGGGCAAGTTAAATTGATGAGAAATCCATCTTTTGAAAAATATTGTACGTGCTGAAGAACTTTCTTGATTTTAGTAATAGAGAAAGAATACTCACACACATATGTATGTATGTGGTATCCTTTATTTTTAAATAGATTATTAAGTATTTACTAGAATGAAAAGATTTAGAGATGAGAGGGTCCAGATCTGACTTCAGTAAGTTAGGCTTTATTTTTCAGTCTTGTTTCACTCAGGGTTGCTATTTTGATGTGATTCCTGCTGAGTTCTCTGGCAGTAAGAGCTGATCTTTCAGATCTATTGTATTTTACAGTGTGTATATGTGTGCATATATTGCATATACCAGTGGTGAGTGGAATAGTTTATGCAGTTTTCTTGTTTTTTACATAGAGTGGGATCCCCACCTACCTCAGTAAACAGGACAGGGTTTTGCAAGGAAAAAAAATTATGGCGCCTTTTCTAATCCATTCCTCACACCAGGAGATGAGCAATATGAACCTTAACAGGCTGTTCTGATACCCAAAGGGCTGCCAAGTCCTCTTGCTGCTTTCAGTGAGAAGACAACCCTATGGTCTAGGCCACCTGTGAGCAGGGCAGGGCTGTGACTACAGCTCTCATTGTATCCATGCTTCCTGCTTTCCCACTTCCCTATTGCCACAGGAATTTGAGATAATAAAAATGGTAAATGATATGGGTGATGTCTTTTGATTTGTGTATGAATTTGGATTTAAGTGAGGCAGAGTTGCATGTAGTCATTGGCCCCATCCTCTCTTTCAGAGTCATCACAGCCCACTGAAAGGACAGAATCAAGATGATTGTGATGGCTCAAGATGCCATGGATGACCTTGTTGTCTTCAAAATCTTACTAAGTTCTCAGTACTCCACAATGCCTACTTCAGGGCCTTAAGGGCCATTGGAACAAATTTTTCTCATCCATCCATTCTAGCAGGGGAAGTCTTCACATGCTTGAAACAGACACCCCCCTAACTCACCAATGGGGTGCTCATCTGCTAAAATGATTTACTTGGGTGTAGTCACTGCACCTACTACAACATCTTGGAGGCACAGGTAGGAGTTAAGTAGACACTAAACATGGAAAGCAGCTCTGAAAGGACTTGGCAGCCTTTGCACCAGAGGAACTAGTCTTCCCTGAGCCTGCCCTACACTCTATAAATGTATATATAATATATTTGTACATACATACATACATGCATGCATATATGCATGCATACATAGATAATACAAAAGTACACATACTCCCATATATATGTATATATATACAGCTATATGTATATAGACAAACATACATATACACATATTTAAATTAAAAATACCCACATATGCATTTTGTATATGTATGTGTACATATCTGTTTATTTCTACATATTTAGTATAATTGATCCTCTTTCTAATCCTATGTCTTTCATTATGTATTTATAAACATTCTGAAGAATTCATAAGCCCCATAAGCCACCAAATGGATCCATGACACAGCAAAAAGATTTAGGAATGTCTGAGATAAATTATTTCGATGGCTTTTTCTAACTTGAAATGTATGCTATGACTTAATGTTAATGAAGTTTGCTTGTGCACTGGATTGAGCACATGACTTTGAGTTAGGAAGACCTGAGATTGAATACTGCTTTGGATACTTACTACTTCTATGACCCTTGGGAAGTCATATGACCTCTTTCTGCCTCAGTTTGCTCATCTATAACTAATATTATATAATATAAATTCAAACTTATTAAACTAAATATCAAACTTCTTGCTTAACTCGTGGAATACTTTAATATTTAATCATCTCAAAAGTATCAGGGCTAAATAGGGTGCTGCTATTGATTGATTAACTGAATTGACAGACACCCTTATAGAAGCAAAGAAAATATTGACATGGTTTATGTACAGGAACTACAGAAACAAAGTAAAAATCCTGAATCCAGCAAATAAAATCCACTGAATTTATCACTGCTATTAAGTGTTGTTATTGAGGGAGAAGAATACCTGTTCTTTTTGCTTTATATGAAAACATTATTTTAGCTTCAGATAATATAAAACCTAATGAATTTTTTAAAATCTCAAAATTGTATTGCATTATAAATTATCAAAAACAAGTCATTTTTCCAAACAAAATTAGATAAATTATTTTGGTAAGCAAATATTCATTTTCTAAAGACTCATGTTTATAACATAAAAAGGTTTCTTGCCTTGAATAAAGTTGCTGCAGAATGTCAAAGTATAAAAACCCCTTTCTGGAGGGGAAATTGTGAATATTACTTTCAGAGAAAGAGTTTATTGAACTGATGCTTTGTACTCAGTGGCAAAGAAGCTTCAAATGATTGGTCTTGCAATTAGTAGTATCAGCAATGTAATATTCACAATGCCTACAGTAACTATAAGTATGCTGATATGGTTATTAATCAAAAAATGTAACAGGCTCTCTACATGAGAAATATAGCCAGAGCATTTATTCAAATACCAGAAAACTGAGTCCCAAAACCAAAAAGTCAAAGCCAACACAGTAGTTATGAAGTTGACATATGTAGTTAAAGTAGTAAACACCCATATTCTCAAGCCTTCAAAACAGGACAGGCTACCTCAGGCAAAGATTCTCCTCTCCTCACTCAGACATCTGCTCAGTGTCCAGGCAGCTTGTTCCCAGCAGCTCCATCTCCCAGCAGTTCCCATCCCTGACAGTCCTCAGCAGGAGTCCTTAGCGGAGATTCTGGTAGGCTTAAAGAAAAAGGAGATTGTGCTACTGCCACTGCCACTGCTCCTGCTAGGGCCACTGCTTCCAGTCACTGGTACTGCTGCTAACTTGGTTCCGCCTTTCTCTTGCTCCACCCCTTTCTGCTACATCAGCAAGTTAAATGGGCATGGAAGATCTTCAAATCCCAGTATCATTACATTAGTACATATAGAGAATTACACACATATTTGGTATTGATTAATAGAGAATCTAAATTATCCCCTATTAATGAAGCCATGGATATAATTAAAATTGTTCATTTGATCACTTACATATGTCATGCCCTTGAAATTGAAAGTGGAAATTTGAAGCTGGAAGCCATGAATGGTGAAAGACAGAGGCCCTAGATTTGAATCAACCTTAGGTTTGGATGGGAGGGAGGTAGAGAAGGTTTCTCCCGCCCAACATCATAAGTCATATTCTTTTAAAGGGGACTATTCATGGGAGACATTGTATTTAAATTAAAGAGAAGAAGTACACAATCAGAAAGGACATGGACACAGAGAGACATCCATTTTAAGGACGAAATTGTTTCAAATGATGAGACATGTGGCAAAAGAGAAGAAAGCTTCCTAGACTCATAAGAGAAAGCCTTGGCATTGGAAAGTTGAACTGCAAGTAGTTATTCATAACTTGTAAAGGGATCACTGGGTATGACTACAACTTTAATGAGTTTAACACTTTGTTGCCAAATTAAAAGTTCATTATCTGTGACTAAATCTGGGGAAGATATACACTGATGGATCACATTCCTTATAGCTAAAAAGGAGGAAACAGTCAGAGTAAAGATGGTGGTGCAGAAGCAAGAGAAATCTGTGAGCTCCCCCCATAATCACCTCAAATACCTATAAAATATGATTCTAAACAAATTTTAGATCTCTAGAACCCACAAAATGACAGAGAAACAAAGCTCCTGCTGAAGGCAGCCTGTCAGGCAGACAGGAAGGGTTCATCACAACACTGAGAGGTGAAACCAGCCTGGTCTGAAACCACAACTATAACCCCAGGGTGGCCAGGAGAAGCCAAGGCTGGAGCACTTGGGAGACTGGATGACCAGCAGGTGTGGCAGATTCCAGAATTATCAACCCATAAGGGCCAAGGTGAAAGGTCAGTGAAACTCAACTAAATTTGGGGGAAAGGAGTGGATCAGGTTGTCTGCCCCCAGGGCAAAAAAGCAGCAGAAGCAGTGACACTTCAGCTACTTCCACTTGGTTGCTTCAGAGCTCCTACCCTGCAGATTTCAGGGGGGGCAAACAATCATTTAGAGCCTAAGTGCTCTTGCCTTAACCTCCCTGGATTGGGATCGTGGTCTTAAGAGGTAGTCCTAAGGTACCTGACCACTAAGCAAAAGCCTGTGGGAGCTGCAGAGATGGTAGCCTCCTAATAGCTCTGGCAGCTACAAAAATCCCAGTGATTTGGGACAAATCTCTCCCCTCTAAAAGCAGAGGTCTACTGAGCCCAAAATTCAAGTAATTTACTGGCAACATGAGCAAGCAAGGGAAGCAGAGCAAGCTCAGCAATCCAACTTTAGATTTCTTTTAGATCTTTTAGACAAAAACGATCAAAGCATGGAACGGTAGGAAGACGACACAGTCAGAACTCCTGCACCAAAACTTCGAAGAAAAATGTAAACTCGTTAGAGGCCAGAGAAGAGCTTAAGAAGGATTTTGAAAACCAAATAAGAGAAGTAGAGGAAAAATTGGGAAGAGATATAAGAATAATGCAAGAAAATCATGAAAAGAGAGTCAACAACCTGACTGAAGAAAATAACACTTTGAAAAACAGATTAACTCAAAAGAAGAAAAAAAGACAAAAGAGAAGACCTCTAAAGGGGCGTCTAGGTGGTGTAGTGAACAGAGCACTGGACCTGGAGTCAAGAGGAACTGAGTTCAAATCTGCCTCAGACAGTTGACACAGAAAACAGCCATGTGACCTTGGGCAAGTCACTTAACCCCAATTACCCTCCAAAAAGAAAAAAAATGAAAAAAGGGAGGGGAAAAGAAAAAAGGAAAAAGAAAAAGAAAAATAGATTAACTCAAATGGCAAAAGAGTCCCAAAAAGCCAATGAGGAAATGACTGCCTTAAAAAGTCAAATTTACAAGATGGAAAAATAGTCTCAAAAGCTCCCTGAAGAGAAAAATTCCTTCAAAATTAGAGTGGAACAAAGGGAAGCAAATGACTTTATGAGACATCTAGACACTATTAAAAAGATCCAAACAAATGAAAAAATAGAAGGCAGTTTGAAATAGCAACTTGAAAAAAAGATTGACCGGGAAAATAGAACCAGGAGAGACAATTTAAAAATTATTGGGCTACCTGAATGCCATGAACAAAAAAGAGAACCTAGAAATGATCCTTCAAGAAATTCTCAAGGAAAATTGCCCTGATATTTAAGAACCAGAGGGTAAAATAGAACTTGAAAGATCACCAATCACCTCTTGAAAAAGATCCCAAAAAGAAAACTCCTAGGAATATTATAGCCAGGTTCTGGAGTTCCTAGATCAAGGAGAAGATATTATAAGCTGCCAAGAAGAAACAATTTGAATAAAGTGGAAACACAATCAGGATAATTCAGGATCTAGCAGCTTCTACACTAACAGATCAAATGGCCTGGAATATGATATTCTGGAGATCAAGGGAGCTAGGATTAAAAGCAAGAATCACTTACCCAGCAAAATTGAGTATAATGATCCAGGGGAAAATATGGTCATTCAATGAGGTGGAGCACTCCCAAGCACTCTTGATGAAAAAATCAAAACTGAATAGAAAATTTGGCATTCAAATACAAGAAGCATGAGAAGGTAAACATGGAAAAGAAATCATAAGGAACTTATCAGCATTGAATTATTTACATGCCAACATGGAAAAACTATAATTGTGTGATCTACATGCTAGCATTTTCTTCGCTGTTTAATTTTCTTTCTTTTTTTTCCATTGTTCACTCCATTGGTTATAAGCCATCTATACAACCAGACTAATGTCCAGTGTGAAAGTATTTGCAGATCCTGTACTTGATTATATGCTGCCATGGAGGTGAGGGAAAATGGAGGGGAGAAAATTTGAATCTCAAGTGTCTATGGAACTGAATTTTGTAAAGTAAAAGTAAATAAATAAATTTATTAAAAAAAAACAAAGACAAAAAAAGAAAAACAATAATTGTAAATTTTGAAAGTTTTCTCAGTATGAGCATAGTTGAAGGGAATATAAGTGAATATATATGTGTACATACACATGTAAATATAGGACAGTATATATGCATATGAATATATGTAAGAGTGTATATATATATATATATATATATATATATATATGTATGTGTGCGTGTGTGTGCATGCGTGTGTGTACATAGAGGGCACAGGATTGATTGAATTGGATGGGATAATATTTTAAAAGGTGAAATTGAAAGGTTGGAGAGAATAAAATGATAGGAGACAGAGACAGAATGGGGTCAATCATCTCATATAGAAGAAGCAAGGTATAACTGTTACAATGGAGGAGAAGAACAGGAAGGCAAAATGGAAAGGGTCAACCTTACTCTCATTGCATTTGGCTTAGGGAAGGAATCACATACACTCTAAATTGGGTATCTTGCCTGAAGGAGAGTAGGGAGGAAGAGGATTAGAGGGGAGGGAATGGAGGGGAAGGCAGGGTGGGGTGGTAGAATTGTTAGAAGCACACACTTCAGTAAAGTGACAGGGATGAAGTACAGAATAGAACAAGTGGAGGGCAGAATAGGAAGGAGGAAAATATAATCAGTTTTTCACAATATGTTCATTGTGGAGATGTTCTGCATAACTACACATGTATACCCTGTATTGAATTGCTTGTCTTTCTAGTGGAGGTCGGTGATGAGGAAGGGGAAGAATATAGAATTTAAAGTTCTAAAATCAAATGTTAGAAATATATGTGTGTGTGTGCATTATATATATATATATATATATATATATATATGTATATAAAATCATTATAATTATTTACATGCAGCTGGGAAATTAGATATACAGACATTGGGGTAGGTAGATCCATCTTGCCCCACCAGAAAGTCAGAGAGGGGTGATGAGGAAGAATATAGGAGACAATAGATTGGGGGATGTGGTATACAATGGGATCACTGATTTGAGCTGGTGGGTAGGGGAAAGACAGGGGGAAAATTTGTAACTCAAAATCTCATAGAAATGAATGATGTAAGCTAAAAATAAACAATAATTAATTGGGGAAAAAAATTAGAAGGAGGCACTTAGCAAAATTTTGTGATAATATGGTCACAGAAAATAGATCTTTTCTGTTATTACAAATTATGCTGGCTCTCATTTACCAATGGACTTCAAATATTGTTTGAAGCAAAAGAAGATATCACCGGGAGAGGATTCTGGGAAGATGGTGTAGTAGGTTAGAAAATTCCAAACCTTCAGGATTTTCCTGAACAAGGCTTGAAATAGCAACTTAGTTGGAACAAAGAATTGGTGTGGATAAATTAGAACAGGGACATAAGCGGGGTCCTCCTGGGACAATTTGAGAAGATCAGAAGAAAAACCAGAAGACAAGGTTTGGTCTCTGTAAAGAGGAAACACTTCCAGTCTAGGTTGTTTTTTGACAGCAAGAGGCAAACCTCTTACACAACAAGCAGCAAGCCCTAGGGTTAGTTGATTTGAGAAGCTGCTTCTACCCTAGCCACAGAAACTTTTACACACACACACACACACACACACACACACACACACACACCCCAGGGATAGTGAGGGGAGTTAGGTGTCTGACCTGCAGAAAATCCAGAGTACCTTTGCTGACCAGGAACGCCAGACCCAGCTGTGCTGCAAAGATCAGAAGGGCTGAGATGGAACCAGCACATGCCCAGGGAGTGCAGAAGCAATGGGGCAGAAAGCCCCTGGCTGTGGGCATTCACAGGAGGTTGGAGGTTTGCCTTTTCTTGATTTCAAACTAGAGGGGAGAACTGAAGATCTGGGGCAAGAGGTATCATTTCCCAAATGCCAGGGCTAGAGATGATTACAAATAATAAATTATTACCACAATAAATTCATAGACAAAAGAGAAAGATTTCAGCCATAGAAAACTATTATGGGAATACAGATAAGCAGGGTTCATCTTCAGAGGAGGATATTCCATTAAAGAAACCCCCAAAGAGTAACATCAAATTGGTCACCTGCCCAAAAAGAATTCATAGAAGAACTTTAAAAAGATTTTTTAAAATAAATGACAGATATGGAGGAAAAAAAACTAATAAAGAAAATAAGAATAATCTAGGAAAAACTAGAAGAGTATTAAAGGGAAGTTAACCAATCAGAAGAAAAGATCCAGATTCTTAAATAAGAAAATGACATCTTGAAAATTAGAATTGTGCAAAGTGAAACCGGTGAAATTATAAGAGATCACAAAATGATTAAACAAAATATGAATAATGAAAAAATAGAAGAGAAAGTGAAACATCTTATAAGAAAACTATGGACTTGGAGAACAGATTAAGAAGAGGAAATATAAAGGAAAGAAAATATAAAAATATTTGGACTAACTAGAAGTTATGATAATAATTAATGTTGATACAATAACACTTGAAATAATTAAAGAAAATTATCCTAAAGCATTAGAACAAGGGGTGGGGGGAAGGGAGTAGAAATAGAAAAAATCCAATAGTCATCACTTAAAAGAAATACTCTGAGAAAAAAAATCACAGGAATATCATAGTCAAATTCCTAAACACCCAGCTGGGGTGGGGGGAATACTAAGAAAAACCAAGATTAAAACAATGGTACAACACTTAGAATTACACAAGATCCAGCAGCAGTAGAGGCCTTAACAGGTCTTGCAACACTATATTACAATGAGCAAAAGAATGTTGGCTCCAGTCAAAATATTATACTTATCAAAATATCAAAGTTAAGTATTATACTAAATGGGAAAAAATGGACATTTGATAAACCCTCGGAATTTCAAGACTTTGTTTAAAAAATTCTGAACTTAATAGAATATTCAGCATAAGAACAAGCAGAAATATAAGGTACATAATAAAGACTGATTATACAGTATCCATAAAAACAGACTGTAAAATGTATGTGTAAGATTCTTATTAATAATTGGGTAGTTCATAAGAAAGATTGGGGTAAACCTGAATATAATATGAATTTAAAAAGTTAAAACCTTTAGGAACAGCTTAAAAGAGTAACTATTTTATGCAAATGAGGTACAAGAAGAAGAACTGATACAAAGAAATTAGATGGGGGAGGAGGGTAGGTTGTTCTGGTAACCCACTTTCATTGGGAATGGATTTAGGAGGGTACAACACAGATATACTTAGAAGAGTATAAAAGTTTTCTCAATTCAGAGGAAATAAAATGGTAGTGGCATTGGGAAGGGTTAGAAGACAAGGAAGGGATCTTTATGGGGAGGCTGAGAAAACAGGTAAACTAGGGGTATAGAATAGGGGTATAGAAGAGTGTTTGGATTTATGGTAATAGAAGTATAGGGGAGGGATACTTGGGGGTGGGGTAGGCAAGTCATAGGAGGGCAAAGTAGTGGGTAAAAGTAAAGTAGAGGATGCAGGAGTGATAAGAAACAAGAGATATGTACATACATAAAAACAAAGATCAGGAGTAGAATAGGTTTGGAAAAGTATATGTCTTTACATGTATATATGTATATATGTATATATATATATATATATATATGTGTGTGTGTGTGTGTGTGTGTGTATGCATCTCCATAATTATGGCGAAACATATCTCAACTTTATTGTAGCCATCTGGGAGGCTTGGGGGGAGGCAAAAAAGAACAAAGTAAAAAAGTGCACAGCAGAGAACAAAAGAAAACTCACAAAGAAGCAAAGATGGACAATTCTCAACACAACCAGTATTACTTATCATATAGACTTTCTTAAAATGAAAATTTATTGTTACATATTTTGAATTGTCTTTTACCTCCTGTTAAGCATATGACATGCTTTTTTTCTTTCTAACTTTGTATTTAAGTTTGATTTTTTGTTTTATCTATTCTGTATTTAAATTTAAAATTAAAAAAAGAAGAAATGACCAGTTGTCTTAGTAGTCATGACAGAGATAAAGCAATTTCATTTTGTCAAGCAAATTTATACTTGGAACATTTTGGCATGGAAAAGGGAGATTAAAAAAAATAAATTGAGTACTATTAATGAATTGTTGCAAATTCATACAATTTTTTTTTTTGCTTTTTGGAGGGCAGTTGGGGTTAAGTGACTTGCCCAAGGTCACACGGCTAGTTTTTTGTGTTAAGTGTCTGAGGACGGATTTGAACTCAGGTACTCCTGACTCCAGGGCCGGTGCTCTATTCACTGCGCCACCTAGCCGCCCCAAATTCATACAATTTACTTAACAAGTTGCATGACCTTAGGCAGAACACTTTAAATCTCTTATATTTTTTTTCCCAGGAAAACTACTACCACGTGCTCTCAAACTCAGCAAGGCATCTACCTTGGTGCTTTAAAAGGTTAGCCTCTATGCCTACATTGCACTGTTTTTTATCTCTATCCTTTGATTCCTTTTCTTTCAAGGTTATGCTTAAATGCAATCTCTTCTAGCTAAGTTGACCTAATCTAGCTGAAAGTCCTCCTTAAATTTCCTTTAAAAGTTTATCTCCATTTACTCTCATAACATCTTATCTATGATTTTATTACACTTATTATTTGCAACTGTAAGGCTTATCATTGAATATATTGCCCAGTAAAATGCGTACTCTTTGAGAATCAAGATTCTGCAATATGTGTGTCTGTGTGTCTGTGCATGAACATGTGTGTTTGTGTTTTCCCAGCAGTATGGGCAACAATGTATATATAATAGATACCATTAAATGTTTATTTAATGTTTTTATCATGCAAAAAGAGAATTATAAGAAAAGAAGTAGAAACACCTGTTGTAGACCACTTGCTCAAGGAGTTTAGTTACAAAAAGGGATGAGGTGATATGGGTTTATAGCTAGCAGGGATATATAGATCAAGATCTTTTTTTGAAGGATGTGGGGTGTTGATATGTTTGTAGGGAGTAGGGAAACAACAAGTCAAAGGAATAAATTGAAGGTAAATGAGAGAATTGGAACAATAAAAGGATAATTTGATGGAATTGTAAGTATAGAACTGAATCTCTTATTCAAGTAAAAGTATTTGGTTTAGTGAGAAAGCCATTTCATTTTGTTGGATGGATGATGAAGAGATAGTGGAAGAAAGCATGTGGGAGCTGTGAGATGAGGAGAGAAAAGAGAGCTCATAGTAAATGGTGTCATTTTTTCCAATAAAATATGAGTTCAGGTTCTCATATGAGAAGGTGAATAAGAGATGGATCCATGGAAGATCTAAAAACGGTTGGAAAGGTTTGGAAGAGCTACTCTGGAGCATAAAATGGTGAAGTGAGAAGGAAGGTATAGTGGGATTGCCTAGTAATTCTGATGGCCCAGTTGAGAGTGTGTAACACACATTTGTAATGGACCCAGTCAGAATAATTACTTTAGTTATCAAGAGAGTGAATTAATTAGAGAAGTATAAAAGGATTGCTTTATATAAGTGAGAGGCCAGTTGCGGTCATGCAACATAAATTTATAGTAAACCCAGTCAGCACAGTTCTGTGATTTACTCTAGCTAGTCTCAACAGCATGTATGAAGGAGTAAAGGGAGAGGGTGGATGGTGTCCATGATCCAAGACTCAGGTTTTGCAGTGAAATGAAAATGCATAAAGTTGGGAAGTAGAGGTTCTTGTCTGTGAAACCATAAGGATGTACTCTGTGTCACTGACACAGAGTACACAAGGTAAGTGTGTAGTGTAAGGTATAAGAATACTGGAAAAACTGAGAAAGGGAGGATATGAAGGCCTTGATATTTGATCCTAATGGTCATAGGGAGCCAATGAGTTGATTGAGTAGGGGCTGCCATGGTGTAAAGCTAAACGCAAGAAGCTTTCCAGAGGAATATTGCTGTGAACAGCTTTCAAGGTTCTGATTATGTAGTATAGCAAACTCTATATCCAATAACAAATCAGAGCAAAACTTTTACAGAAAATCAAGGTACAGCATTCACAATGTTAAAACTTATCACAGAAAAACAAAATACAGCATTCACCATGTCACAACTCAACAACTTATCACTAACATAGTCACTTAGTTTTCACCAAAGTGGTTGCATAGTTTTCAACAAAGTATATTCAGTCACAACATACAAAAGTCAAAGTTCTCTACCTCTAGGTCACAGTAAATCATAATCCTCTCAGTCAGTACACACTATCCAAGTAAAGTCTTCTTTAAGCTTGACTTGAGGCTGACTCTCAGATTCCATGGTTCCTCTTCCATGGCCCCCACTCCAGCTGTCCCCTGGATTTAAAAGCAGGTAGCTCCCAATTCCTTGTCCAGGTCCTTGTCCAGTTCTTTGTCCAGTTCCCATTTCATATTGAAGCTCACAGTGTCCAGTACACCTCAATCCTTAACAGTTCCTGTTTCTGGAAAGACAAAGCTTGTCAGAGTCACAATAATATTCATATAATTCACCAGCACCATCATCAATGCATTATCTGCCTGTGAAATCAACTCAAACACACCAACAAATTCTGAGAACTCAACACAAATCATCAATATAGAAATCAACATGGACCCACAAACAAGATCTAAGAGGTGAGCACAAATAATCAGTAAAGTCCCAGGACCTTCGAAACTCTCCTCCATGACTTCTGTAAACAGACAATCAGAAAAACATCCTTTAGGACTTCCAGTAAGGTCCCAGGGCTTCTGTACAAAGTATCACAAACAAACATCAACACAGACAGAGCAGACAGAATGTTGTATACCACAAGTTTTCTCCTTCTTGACTCTGCCAGCACAAGAGACCTCTTCTCAGTTCTTCTCAATTCTCATTTCAGTCTTCAATTCAGCAGCAGCTGCTGCCCTGCCTCCACATGCTTATCCCAAGAAGTTCTGACTTTCCCAGGTGGTGTTTTTCTTTATATACAGTATTTCTCCTCCCTGTTCAGCCCCTTCCTGTATCATCAGCAACAGGGGTTCATACCTTCTATTTCTTTAACAGAGGCTTATTTTTAAACTAGGTGCTAAGCACCTCTCAACTTAGCAATACAAAGGGATCTTCAAATTTCATTAGTATTACACATGGTCAGATCTGAGGCTTAGGAAAATCTTGTGACAATCAAATGCTCAACAAACTCGAGTGGAGAGAGACTTGTGAGAGATGGATCAAACAGCAGATTATTATAATAGTTTGAATATTAGGTTATGAGGGCCTGTACCAGGGTGATGGCAGAATCAAAGGAGAGAATGGGTCTAACATGAGAGATATGAAAGTAAAATTAATAGTACAAATCTCCATGGGGAAAGGTGGTTTCTTTTTAGGGAATTCTCTATGCCAATGAAGTCATAACTTCCTTCTCCTCTCCATCATCTACGTTTTCGCCCTCAAAAAAAAATGCTAGCCTCTGGTCTAAACACTTGGAATACAGCTAAGACACTAGGAGTTCCAGTAGATAGTGACTGGCCAAGAGGCAGGAAGACCTGGCCAAGGTAGTTCAGATATTTACTGGCTAGGTGAACCTGGGTAAATTACTTAACCTCCATCTGTCTCAGATTCTGCAAATGAAAATAAGGATAATTATAGCACCTTTCTCTCAGGATTTTTGAGAGAATAAAATGTGATAATATTTATATATTTATTTTCTTCAGTTACGTTGTTGACTCTCTTTTCATGATTTTCTTGCATCATTCTCATATCTCTCCCCAGTTTTTCCTCCACTTCTCTTATTTGGTTTTCAAAATCCTTCATAAAGCTCCTCCATGGCTTGTAACCAGTTTACATTTTTCTTGGAAGCTTTTGGTGTAGGAGTTTTGACTGTGTTGTCTTCCTCCCATTCCATGCTTTGATCCTTTTTGTCCCCAAAAAAGGAATCTAAATTTGGATTGCTGAGCTTGGTTTGTTTCCTTTGCCTGCTCATGTTGCCAGTAAATTAATTTGATTTTTAAGCCACAGTAAATCTCTGCTTCCAGGGGGGAGAACTTTTTCCCAACACTGGGGTTTTTGCAGCTGCTGGAGCTATTAGAAAGCCACCATCTCTGCAGCCCCCACCAGCTTTTGCTCACTGGTCACACACTTCAGGACTACCACCCAAGACCACAATCCCAATCCAGGCAGGTTAAGGCAACAGCACTTACCTTCTGAATGATTGCTTTGCCCCCTGGAATCTACAGGCTGAAACCTCTGAAGCAGCTATTTGGAGGTGGCTGCAGGGGCCACCTTTGCTGCTTTCTTGCCCTTGTGGCTGCCGGCTGGATCTGCTTCTCTCCCCAAATTTAGCTGAGTTCCACTGACCTTTCATGTTGTCCTTGGCCCTTATGGGTTGATAGTGCTGGAAACTGCTACAGCTGCCAGTGATCCACTCTCCTGAATGCTCTAGTCATAGCTTGTCCTGGCCGCCCTCAGGCTAAAACCAGTTTGGACTCCCGGTGTGCTGCGATGAGCCCTTCCTGTCCATGTGTTGGTCTCCCTTCAGTGGAAACTTTGTTTCTTTGTACTTTTGTGACTTCTGGAGCTCTATAATTTGTTTAGAGTCATATTTTATAGGGGTTTGAGGTGGTTAATGGGGAGAGCTGAAGAGTTTTCCTGCCACCATCTTGACTCCACCCCCCAATCATGTCTGATTTCAATGACCCTGTTTGTTTTGTTCTGTTCCTTTTTTTCCTTTTGTTTATTTTGGCAGAAATACTGGAGTGGTTTCCTGTTTCATTCTCCAGTTCATTTTACAGATGAGGAAACTGAGGCAAACAGGGTTAAGTGATGTGGCCATGGTCTCACAGCAAGTGTCTGAGAGCCAGGATTTGAACTCTCAAAGATGAGTCTTCCTAATTTCAGGCCTAACACTCTGTCCACTGTGCCACCTAGCTTTTACTGTGGCATAACAATATAATGAAATATTGTGATGCTTTAAGTTATGAAGAAGTTGGTTATTTGAGAGAAACCAGAGAAGTTTCATGTGAAATGAGGCAGAATGAAGTGAGCAGAATCAGGAGAATAATGTGACCTATGGTATCAATATTATAAATGAACATTTCTGAAGAATTTTAGAAGGCTGATCAATATAATGATCAACCATGATTCCAGAGGATGAGTGATAAGAAATGCTGTTCACCTTGTGAAAGAAAGATAATGAGCTAATATACAATGCTGGATATAATCAAGGAGCCAATTTGTTTTGCTCGACTATGTTTGCATGTGTTTTTGTTTGTTTATCAGTGAGAGGTAAGAGACTGTGAGAGGGAAAAAAAGTAAATGATAGGTAGTTTTAAAACTAGGTACAAAATAGGAATATATAATGTTGTGCTGCATTGCTTTTCTAACACTATAGGGATCAATATGAGTAATAGCAACTAGTACTGAAAATTATCCACACAATCTCTTTACAATTTACAATAAAATCTGCCAAATTTTTAACACCTGGGGATTTACTAATGACATTTTGCCCAACTCTAGGAATTAGATAGTAAAAAAATACATGATTATCATCATTTTACAGAAGAGGAAGCTTAGTCTCAAAAATGTTTAATACTTTATGTTGGTACTAGATAATGAACTTAGATTTCCTGCTTCTAAGGTCAGGAGGCAATCATCTATATTAGTGGATCTCAACTTCCCAATGCCACAAGCCTTTAATACTTCTATGTGGGTGTATCTGCATGTGGGTAGACCCACCTGGAGATGAATAGAGGAGTGGTATCTCGGTTCCTAGGGACCTGTTCTATGCTGGTTCATTTTGGCTGGACTACATTTCTCACTGTCTGGCACAAGAGACTTTTTCTATCAACCTTCTAGGTTGTCTTGGTTGTGAATTTGTTTCACTCTGTCATTTTGTGGGTTCTATTCTTCTAGAATTATTTAGAGTCACTTTAAACAGATATTCAGAGGGCTTTGGGGTAGAGTTGAGTCTAGTCTGTGCTTTTACTCTGCCATCTGGACTCTGCCCGCTCTACTTTTTTTTAAATGTTCAATAATCAGGTCACATATGCATTTTGAATTTGTTGGTTGATATGGTATAAGGTATTTATCTAAGCCTAGTTTCTACCAGAGTGTGTTCCACTTTTTCCATCAATTATGAAATACAAAATACTTCACTAGATAATTAATGCTTTTTTGTTAATCACTAGGTTGTGAGTTCTGAATATTGTTTTGAAAGTTCCATTTTTATAACTTCTATTTTTAAAGTAATGCCAAATGTTTTTAATGACTGCTGCTTTTTAACATATTTTGAGGTCCAAAAGTGCTATTCCCCTCATATTAATAATTAATAAAATTATTATCTTTGGCATTCTAAGTAAAACATTTGTTCTTCAAAGATAATTTTATTATAATTTAACTAATACTGTAAAGAGTCCCTTTAGTGATTTGGCATAATATTAAATTTGTAGGTTAACCTTTGTAGCACTGCCATTTTTATTATACTTGTTCAGTCTAACAAGGAGCACTGAATATTCATTTAGTAATTGAAATTGTTGGTTGTTTCTTTTAGCATTTTATAATTGGAATCTATGCAAATATTGAGAGTGATTTGAAAGATTTATTCCCTAATGTTGTATTCATTTTGCATGTATTTTGTATAATACTCTCCACTTTATTATTACCTCTTACTCATTGTAATTATTAGTAGAAATGTCATTAGTATTTTGTGAATTTATTTTATAGTCTTCGACTTTGCTGGTTATTAATCTTTTACAATGAGTTTTAATCTATTCCCTAGGATTTTTTTCTAAACTATCATGTCATTAGCAATATAGTTTTCTTTTCTTTTTGACTATCTTTATACATTTAATTTCATTAAATTGCCTAATTACTCTTGCTATAATTTCTACAAGTACATCAATAATAACAAGGAAGAATGACATCCTTTTTTCATTCCTATATTTACTAGGAAAGTTTGTAACATATTGCGATTATGAATAATGTTTAAATTTGGATTTACATATATACATATTGACATATATTTTTAAAAATACCTTTTGGCCTGGGCTTTTAAGATTTTTACCATAAATAAATTCTATGCATTGTCAAAGGCTTTTTCTACATCTATTGAGATAATATTGTGGTTTGGGATATTTTTTTCCTAGAATGAGAATAATTATATTTATTGTTTATCTAATAGAACCACATTTGCCTCTCTGATATAAATACAACTTGATTACAATAAATGAATCAATATCCATTAATGATATTATTCTTTTTTATTATTCTATTAGTTTGTTTGTAAGAGCTACAAAAGGTGTTTGGTAGTACATGTTCTCAGTTTTTGAGATTCATTTCTATTATATTTTTCTTGTTTGTTCTTTAAAAGTTTGATAGCATAGTACTTTAAATTCATTAGGACCAAGTAGTTTCCTTACCTCCTAAATTAATTCCTTAATAGATTATTTGATTTCGTTGTAGAGATTGGATTATTGAGGTTCTCTAAATGTATTCTGTTGGTTTTGGTATTATATATTACTGGAGGTAATCTTCATATCTTTTTTGTTAAAGTTTTGCTGGCATATAACCAGAATTATGCCTGTAAATGTTCAAGAACCCACTCTCTAGGGGGAAAACATCCACATAACACACCTGTGAGTTTTATAATCTTTATAAAGATGTTCAATTTAGTAATAATTTTCTATGCTATTAATTTATATATTCTGGATATAATTTTCCATGTACAGACATATAATTATAATATGTTGTCATATTATCTCATCAATATCATCATCTTTCCAATAATTATTATTTCTGGATTGTTGTTTATTCACACATTTGTTAGTTATTTCATCTGCAGTGTATGGATGTTCAAAGAAAGCTAGGACCTCTGATAAGAGGATTCCTTTGGTAGCACCTGCTACCCAACTCTTGCCTGAGGCTCCAAGAAATTGTAGTATGCACAGTGGCCACACCACAGTAAACCATTTTGTCAGATAGGCTAAACAAAGTTGGCGGTAACCAAGAGGTCTCAAATCCATTGGTGAGTTGGGAGGTGTTTACCCTGAGTATATGAAGATTTCCCTAGTGGAATGAACAGATGTGAATAATTTGTTCCAACAGGTTATGAAGATAGTAGAAGCTGGTGCTATGGAGCACTTAGAGCTTGGTTAGATATCTAAGATGTCAAGGTCATCCACTGTATCTCAAGTCATCTCTTGTTGTCTTGACTTTTGTCTTACCACTAGACTCTGATGACTGGAAGATAGAATGAGGTCCATGAACTTGCTCAACTCTGTCATAAATGCAATATATGCATGGGTCAAAAGTATCACGAATACCATTTTTCATTTTTATGTATCTCAAAGTCCTGTGGGGATTGGCAAGTGATTAATAGTAGATGCAGATAAACAGGGAGTTGTAGTCCAATCATGCGTTCAATGAGTTTAGACTGTAGGATCATCTTATCACCACTGTACTGCAGCAGCAATGGATTTTGGTAGGTCTAGGGGTGTCTGGGCAGGCTTTTCTTTTTTATTTATTAAAATTAATTGTTTTGTTTATTTCCTTGTTTACATCATTTTCACGAGATTTTGAGTTACATATTTTCTCCCCATCTTTCCCCTACCCACAACCCCCAAAGAACAACCTCACTGTAAAACCCCTCCCCCGATCTGCTCTCTCCTATGTCCTCCTCCATCCTCTCTCTAACTTTCTGGTAGGGAAGGATGTGTTTCTCTACCCCTGAATATCTTAATTCACAGTTGCATGTAGTTAATAATAAATAATAATAATAATAATAATATATTTTAACATTTGTTTGTAGAATTTTAAATTCTAGATTCTTTCAGGTCCTCCCTTGTCACCCAGCCCCACTGGAAGTGCAAGCAATTCAATACAGGCTGTACATGTGTAATTACACAGAACATCTATACAGTGGACATATTGTGAGAGACTGATTATATGTCCCTCCTTCCTATCCCGTCCCCCTTCATTCTATTCTCTACCCTGTCTCTGACGCTTTACTGAAGTGTGTACTTCCAGCAACCCTCCCCCTGAACCTGCTCTCTACTCCTTCATCCTGCCTCTCATCCCCATCCCCCCTACTCTCTTGTGTGGCAAGATACTCAGTTTAGAGTTTATGTCATTCCTTCCCTAAGCCAAAATCAATGAGAGTAAAGTTGATCCTTTTCCTTTTCCTTTCCTGTTCTTCCCCTCCATTGTAATGGTTATTCCTTGCTTCTTCTGTATGGGGTGATTAACCCCATTCTCTCCCTGTTTCCTCTCATTCTAAACCTCTCCTACCTCAGAATTTCACCTTTTAAAGTATCATCCCTTCCTATTTAATTGATCCTGTGCCCTCTATGAACTCGTATATACACATATTCAGATATGTAGTCATATGCATATATATCCTCCTATATAGACATATGTGTATTTTTATGTATATATACATTTGTATTCCCTTCACCTATCCTCATACTGGAAAAAGTTTCATAAGTTACAATTACCATTTTACCATGTTGGCATGTAAGTAGTTCAACTTTGATAAGTTCCTTATGATTTCTTTCCCATGCTTACCTTCTCATTCTTCTTGTGTTTGAATGTCAAATTTTCTGTTCAGTTCTGGTTTTTTGAGCAAGAATGCTTGAATGTTCTCCACCCGACTGAATGACCACATTTTCCCCAGGAACTTTATACTCAATTTTGCTGGGTAGCTGATTCTTGGTTTTAATCTTTGCTCCTTTGATCTCCAGAATATATTCTAGGCCTTTCAATCCCTCAGTGTAGAAGCTGCCAGATCCTGGGTTATCCTGATTGTGTTTCCACAGTATTTAAATTGCTTCTTCTTGGCAGGCTGTAATATTCCCTCCTTGATCTAGGAACTCCAGAACCTGGCTATAACATTTTTAGGAGTTTAGTTTTGGGGATTTTTTTCAAGAGGTGATTGGTGACTTCTTTCAGGTTCTATTTTGCCCTCTGATTCTAAAATGTCATTTCAATTTTCCTTGAGAATTTTTTAAAAAATACTTTCTAAGTTATTTTTTTGATCATGGCTTTCAGGTAGTCCAGTAATTTTTAAATTGTCTCTACTGGATCTATTTTCCAGGTCAGTGGTTTTTTTCAAGGAGATATTTCACATTGCCTTCTATTTTTTTCTTTTGTTTGGATCTGTTTAATAGTATCTTGATTTCTCATAAAGTCATTGGCTTCCATTTGCTTCAGTCTAATTCTGAAGGAATTATTGTCTTCAGAATGCTTTTGAGATTCTTTTATCCATCTGGCAAATTCAACTTTTTATGGCATTCTTCTCCTCATTGGCTTTTTGGGCCAATTTTTGCCATTTTTGTTAATCTGTTCTTTAAGGTATTATTTTCTTCAGGTTGCTGACTCTTTTTTCGTGATTTTCTTGCATTGTTCTCCTTTCTCTTCCCAATTTTTCTTGAACTTCTCTTATTTGTTTTTTGAAGTCCTTTTTAAGCCATTCTATGGCTTGTAGGCAATCTTCGTGTTTCTTGGAAGCATTGTGTGGGACTTCTGATTGTGTTGTCTTCCTCCCATTCCAAAAAATCCTTTTTGTCCCCCAAAAAAGGATTCTAGAGTTTGGTTACTGTTCTTGCTTTGCTTCCTTTTACTACTGATATTGGCCAGTCAACTAATTGCTTGATTTTTTTTTAGCTCTGTGGAACTCTGCTTCCATGGAGGAAAGCCCTATCCCAAATGACTGGGTTTTTCACAGTGGCCAGAGCTATTAGTGGGGTGCTGCAGCCCCCCCTAAGCTTTGGCTCACTGGAAACGCACCCCAGTACCAGCACCCAAGATCAGTCAATGCAAGAACACTTGGCCTCTGAACAATTGATTCCCCCCCCCCACCCCTTGGATTCTGCAGGCCGGGAGTTCTGAAGGAGCTGGGTGGAGGTGGCTGCCACTTTCAGCTGTTTCTGCCACTCCTGCCACTTCCGCTGCTTCCTTGCCCTGGGTGCAGTTTGCCTGAACCACTTTACTCCCCCAAATTTAGCTGAATTCCACTGAACTTTCCCTTAGACTTCATTTCTCCTGGCTTGATAAGTCTGCAAACTTCCACAACTGCCACGGATTTGCTCTCCTGAAGTCTCCAGCTGTGGCTCCTCCTGGCCACCATGGGGCCAGGCCACAGTTTCAGGCTGTTCTGATTTCAGCTCGCAGCCTACTGTGATGAGCCCCCTGTGCTGAGCTACCTGCAACAAGAGATGTGTTTTCTGTATTTTGTGAGTTTTGGAGCCCTAAAATTTGTTTAGAGTCATATTTTATGGGTATTTGAGGTGGCTATAAGGGAGCTGCGAAACCTTGCTGCTTCTACACTACCGTCTTGGCTCCACCCCTGGGCAGCCTTTTCTAAATTAGTAGGATTCTGCTACTCATTTCCTGGTGTGAGGCAGGGGATAGAAAAGGTTCCTTTACAAATTGTCTGCTTTACCTAAACTAACTCTATTCTGCTCTATTCTTCTCATGTAATAAAAATATACACAGGTTAAATAAGAAAAAAAAACTTTGGCAAAGGTGATCCTTCTGACCACTGTTACCTGGATTGTACATATACTTATATGTGCATGTTCATATACATGTACCACATGAAATCCGGCAGACCTGAAAGAAGTTCAGCTTTCATTGCAAGATAATTCAGCAGGTATCACATCTAAATAGCAGCCCTGAATGAAATAATGCTGGTCAACTTATTGAAGTTGGAGTTGGATACAGGTAAGGTCTGTGAAGTTGGAGTAGGTTTTGCAATTAAAACTAATCTAGTCAACATCCATGCATGTCTACCAAAAGGAATGGATGACAAGCTCACAACAACACAATTGCAACATGAAGGAAAGCACCATGCCACCATCATTAATGCATATACTACCATCATGACAAATCTTGATAAGGTCACAGAAGAAATTTATGAAGACCTAGAGACCCTCATCATCAATGTTCCAAAAGAGGATAAGCTTGTAATTCTGGGTGAATTTAATGACACAGTAGACACAGACTATCAAACCTGTCAGGAAGTCCTTGGGATGAGTGGAGGCCAAAAAGCAAAGGTAGTAGTCACTTACTACTGTAGACTTGTGAGTCTCTTGACCTCATCACCAATGCTGTGTTCTGTATATTTAAATGCAATATGTCTTCATGGATGCATCCCCATTATAAACATTTGCATTTAATAAACTATGTCATTATAGAGAGCATAGACAGACAGGACATGAGCATGATGAAAGCAATAACCCTCCAAGACAAAAATTGTTTTCAATTAAAGTGGTGGCCCGAAGGCAAGACAACTACCAGAAGATGTAATGTAAACAGATTAGAGTGGTTCTCCTTCAGTGAATGGTTGCTTACTAATATGGAGGAAAAGCTGAGCCTACATATAATTAACAACAGAACAGAAAAAAAGTGGGCAGTGTTCAAAGATTTTGTGTACAGCACTGGATTTACTCATCTATGCCGGGGCACTTGCAAATATCAAGACTGGTATGCCATTAATGATGAGGAAATTCATTAACTTGATAAACAAAATATGAGAACTTCAGAGGGTTTACCAGTAAGATAATTCATCCATCTCTAAGAAGGTAGAATTTAATTCTATCAAAACTAAGGTACAGGCAAAGCTCAAAGAGATGCATGCTCTTGGCTCAATGAGAAGGCAGATGAAACTCAGTTTATGTGAATAGTAACATTGCAAAACACTTTCATAATTCTCTGAAGATTATTTATAAGAGAAAGACCTATGGTCCATCTCAACTACTCAGGGTTGATGAAACCACATTGGTTGGTTATAAGTGCATAATCCTGGAGAGATGGACGGAACACTTTAATTGTTCTCAATATACCTTCATTAACTAATGCTAACTAATTAATTAATTGGCCATTCACCAGGATGAAATCAGTCCGTCTCCATCTGATCTTGCAACTAAAGAAGAGCTTTTGAAAGCCATTTGGCTTTCCTTGAATGGCAAATTTCCTACTTCTGATTCTATTCCAGTTGAGATTTATGAGGCAGGAGTCCACTGGCTATTTAACAGCTGACTGAAATCTGTGTTATATAGCAAGAGGAGATTATCCCTCAGAAATTCAAGTATTGAATTATCCATATCTATAAAGGAAAAAGAAATAAGTTATCTTGTTCAATCATAGCAGAGTCTCTTTTTTAGTCATTACCAGCAAGATTATTGCCAGAATCCTCTTTAATAGGCTGAGTCTTCACCTGGAAGATGGTCACCTACTAGAAACCCAGTATGGCTTCAGAAAGGGCCAAGGAATGATCAGCATGAAATTTGCTGCCTGAACATTTCAGGAGAAAAATTAGGAACAGAACAGAGGATTGAACATGATGCTGATCACTGACTAAGGCCTTTGATACTATTGGTAGGGAGGGCGTGGGGAAGATGAAGGCGAAATTTGGTTGCTCAGCGAAGTCCATTAGCAGTGTAAGCCAGTTCCATTACAGCATACTTGCATGAATTTTGGATAATAGACTATGCTTTCACTCTTTCCAAGTCACTGATGGAGAGAAGGAGGGCTCTGTGCTTGCTCCCATGCTTTTGAACATGATGTTTTCAGCTATGTTGTCAGACACTTTCAATGAGGATGAAAATGGCCTCAAGGTCAGTTGACGTACTGATGGTAAATTTAACCTGAAAAGACTGAAAGCCAAGATTAAAGTGGAGGTAGAATTGGTGTACAACTGTTATTCACAGAAGATTGTACACTCAATGCAGGCTCTGAGCCTGAGATGTCACAGAGTATGGATCAATTCTCTGCTGCTACTGCTGCCTTTACTGACCCACTATTACTCTACTCCTTAGCTGCAATCTCCACCAAATAATTGCAGTGTTTTCCTTTCATTTTCAAGTAAAAATCTTTGCCTTTTTCCTTGTGAGACATTAACAGGCAAGGACTTCTTTTCCAAAGACACAAGATAGCATAGGAGAAATATTTTAACTGTCTCAATTTCATAGATAGATTGATAGACAGACAGACAGACAGACAGACAGATAGATAGATAGATAGATAGATATAGATTTGGATTAGATATAGATATAGATTTACAAGTTGTCTTGTGGTTTTTTCCTTCTAACTTTTATTTAATACTTGGGTAAAACATCCAGAATGACTTTTGAGCTTCTATAACATTTTTTGGAAGAAACAGAGTAAAGATCCTTCTCATTGAATAATTCCAATCATCATTCAATTATATACTTCATTCAAGATCCCATGTCATATCTCTCAACCTGCCCTGTCAATTTGGCCTCTGCATCAACTCATTTGTATCCATGACAAAGAATTAAGGACTTAGTGGTCTCTGGCTCAGAGTACTTCCAGTAACACTGAATTTTTGGACATTGCCCCACAAGGCATCTCAAATTCAGTATATCCAAAACAAAATGCATTTTGTTCCTTCTTCCCTACCCCAAGCCGTTCATCTTATAAATTTCCCTATTTGTGTTGAGAGTGACAGCACAGATCAAAAACCTGGTTGACCCATACAGCCAGCATCCTGGTTTAGGTATCTATCACCTCTCCCCTAGACTATTGCAATAGTTCCCTTTGTTTTCTTCCTGCCTCCGAGCCTCTGCCAATTCCAAACCATCTTTCAAACTAATTTTACCTGATTGAAGGTCTTATCTAGGGGTGGGGAACCTGTGGCATTGAGGTCAAATGTGGCCTTCTAGGTCCTCAAGTGGTGCCCTTTTATTGAATTTGAACTTCATAGAACAAATCCTCTTAATAAAAGGATTTGTTACATAAAACTTGAACTTAGTCAAAAATTCACACCCAAGAACCTAGAAGGCCACATGTGACCTCAAGGTTGCAGGTTCCCCACCCATGGAGTTTATATATCCATGAATCCATGCTACATAAACCCAAGTGGCTTCATTTTGTCTCTAGTAACATGTATAAACTCCTCCAACATTTAAATCTTTCACAATGTAGTTCCTTCCTACTATTTCAAGTATTCTTACAGTTAACATTTCAAATTATGTGATCCATAAAAATAGGCCTCACTGTTCTCCCTGAATAACATTCATGCATTCCATATTGTCTCTTAATAAGTTTGGATTGGCCTATACTATACATATCCATTCCTGGAATACTGTCTCTCTTCACCTCTGTCTGTTGCTCTGTTTTACATTGCTTTCATAGAAACTCAACTTGAGTTCTACCATCCTCACTCCCCTCCCTGTCTCCAGAGATTACCAATGATATTCATGGCATGTAACATCTCCAAGAATTATTTTTTCTTCCTTATTTTTTAATGGAGACAATCATAATTTCTGTACTACCTATATGGCAGTTGTTGAGAGAAAAGCACTTTATATATCTCAAATGGCAATTATAAATTTGTGAACTATTAGTCATATTAGTAAATTAGTTTTGATTTTCTGAAAACCTAATATCACTCATTCTATCAGTGCACTCCCTTTCAAAATTACCTTTAATAATTTTATATATTAAACATATACTTATATATGTACATGGTGTCTTCCCTGTTTGACTGAAAACTCTTTGAGAGTAGGGGCCATGTTACTTTAATCTCTATATCTTCAGCAATTAGGATAGTATCTGGCACATAGTATGTGATTAATACAGGCTGCTTTTTTTTAAAAATGAGACTTGACGATTGACTAGTGTATCAGCAATGTGATATTGACGGTGACCACAGTGGCTATGAATATGCTGATATAGTAACGAATCACAAAATGTAACAGGCTCTCCACATGGAGGATAGAACCAAAAATATTTATTCAAATACCAGAAAAACCGAGTCCCAAAACAAGGAAGTCAAAGTCATTACAGTAACAACAAAGTTGGTACACCTAGCCAATGCAGTGCACATCCACATTCCCAAGGCTTCAAAACAAAACAGTCTCCCTCCAGCAAGGATCCCCCTCTCCTCAATCAAGGTAGCTCCTCAGCCTCCACACTGCTTTCTCCCAGAAGTTCTTGTTCCCAGCAGTTGTAGCTTGATCTCAGAAGTACTAAGCAGCTCTAGCTGGCTATCAGAAGTTCTCAATTTCATTGTCAGAAATTCTGACTCTCTAGCTTGGGCTTTTCCTTATATATGGCATTAGCTCCTCCCTGTTCTGCCCCTTCCTGTTACAACACCAAGTTCATCCCACTCTGTGATTCACAAGTTCTGGATCTTAACACTTGACACAATCATGAACTTGAAACAAGGTGATAAATACTTGTTTGCTTGCCAATATAAGGGGCATGGAAGATCTTCAGATCCCATTACCATTATAACTTGATATGGGATATATGTACATATACCCCATGTGTACATATATACAAAAACATACGTATTATATAAATACATAAATACATACATACATAAATGAATGAATGAATGAATGAATTACACACACATATGTGTATGTATCTATGTAGTTTTCTATATAACAAAGAAAATTAAACCCATTGGAGTAAGTCTGGAAAGGAGATGGTTATTAAAGACACTGAACTTTGGAGAATATTTATATTTAAAGTCAGGACATAAATGATAATTCAGCAAGGGAAATTATGCAGGGGGTAGGATCTAACAAGAGTCAGAACAAATCTGTGCCATTGAAGTGGAGTAAAGAGAGAGTGTGCATAAGATGGGGGCCTGGTTAATTTTGTATTTATTGATTTTCTGCTATAGCTCACAGTATCAAAGAGTAAAATTTCTAAAATTTTGAAGTTAAACATTGATTTGGACCATCGTGAGAGTGTTGGGTAGTTCCTCTAGACATTTGACTAGAAAGTATAGAAGGTACAAGTGAAGGAATTTACTTTTATTTTTTAAGACTGAAAGAACAAGGGACATATTTGTATGTAGCATTACAGGAGAAAGTTGGTAAATAATGTTGGAGTAAAAGTAAGAGAAAGAGGAAATTAATTATGCAAGGGACTAATGACTGAAAGAAATGGAATGAGATTGGATTAAAGGCACAAGTTGAGGGAATACGTTTAATAAGGACAATGGCCATCTTTTGATGAAAGACAAGAGAAAAGGAGAGAATAACATACAAGCAGAAAAATCTTGAGTTGCAGAAAAAAGCAAAACTTTGGGTAAATTGCCTCAGTTTTCTCAATAAAGTAGAAATAAGTCATTTTTGTTATTGTTATTGTTGAGCAGGAACCTGTAGTTTATAGTATAGAGGATTTGAAGAAAGAAAAAGTTTCTGAAATCCTTTCCTGAGTGCATGATAGAGTGTCAAAGGGAAAAATATAACTTTCTCTTTTTTTCAGCAGCAAAGATCTAGTTGGTCAGGTGACTTAATTTATAGTGAATACAATCAGCATGGTTTTATGACTTTATCCATAAATGATCAGTAGACAGTCAGTAGCAATAGAAAAGAAAGATAATTGGGTGCCATAGGATTAGTGGTTTTGAGAGACATATGTGACAAAAAGAAAATAGTGGCAATACTTTCAATGCTGAAATATAGTATATAATTGCACTATAGTTTCTAAACAATAAAAGTAGGGAGGTTAGAGTACTGATAACATATTGTAGAAAACAAACAAAACATTACAGGAAGTCAAGAAAAACAAGAGATTCTTATGAGAACTGAAAATAAGTTTAATAGGAGTGAGGTGGGGGGACAGCAGAGTCAGGATGGTGGCATAGAAGAAGAAAAACTCCGCAGTTCTCCCCATAACCACCTCAAATACGACTCTATACAATTTTAGAGCTCCATAATGCACAAAATTAGAGAAAACACATCTTCCACTGAAGTCAGCCCTGCAGTTGGATGGGGAAGGCTCATCGCAGAGTGCTGAGAGTCAAAACCAGGTAGGCCTGAAACCATGGCTTTGCACCAGGTTTGTCAGGGTAAACTGCCACTGGAGCTTTCAAGAGAGCAGACAACTGGCAGCTGTGGCAGTTTCCAGAATTATCAACCCATACGAAACAAGGACGAAGTGAAAAGTCAGAGGAACTCAACTAAATTTTGGGGAAAGGAGCTAGTCTGGCCAACTGCCCCCAGGCCAAGAAAGCAACAGAAGCAGTAGCCATGTGGCTGCTTCCACATGGTTGCTTCAGAGCTCCTGGCCCGAAGATCACAAGGGGACCAAGCTATCATTCAGAGGTTAAGTGCTCTTGCCTTAACCTACCTGGATCAGGATCATGGTCATGGGTGGTAGTTGTGAGTTATGTGACCAGTGAGCCAAAGCTGATGGGGGCTGCAGAGATAGCAACCTCCTAAAGCTCTGCAGGTGTCAAACCCCAGCGATTTGGGACAAAGCTTTGCCCTCTGGAAGCAGAGTTCCACAGAGCTAAAAAGTCAAGTAACTGACTGGCAACATGAGCAGGAAAAGGAAGCAAATTAAACACAGTAACCCAACTCTACATTCCTTTTTTGGGGACAAAAAGGATCAAAGCATGGAATGGGAGGAAGACAACACAGTCAGAACTCCCACACCAAATGCTTCCAAGAAAAATATAAATAGGTTCCAAGCCACAGAGGAGCTTAAGAAGGATTTTGAAAACCAAGCAAGAGACACGGAGGAAATATGGGAAGAGAAATGAGAATGATGCAACAAAATCACAAAAAGCAAGTCAGCAACCTGACTGAAGAAAATAACATCTTAAAAATAGATTGACTCAAATGGCAAAAGAGGCCCAAAAAGCCAATGAGGAGAAGAATGCCTTAAAAAGTCAAATTTGCCAGATGGAAAAAGAAGCTTAAAAGCCCACTGAAGAGAATAATTCCTTCAGAATTAGAGTGGAGAAAATGGAATCAAATGACTTTATGAGAAATCAAGATACTATTAAACAGATTCAAAAAATGAAAAAATAGAAGGCAATGTGAAATATCTCTTTGAAAAAGCCACTGACGTGGAAAATAGATCCAGTAGAGAAAATTTAAAAATTATTGGAGTACCTGAAGGCCATGATAAGAAAAAGAACCTAGAAATCATCCTTCAAGAAATTCTCAGGGGCAAAGCCCAGATTGTGGTGTAGAAACAGCAAAGTTTCGCAGCTCCTACAAAACCACCTTAAATACACAGAAAATACAATTCTAAACAAATTTGAGGGCTTCCAAACTCACAAAAATACAGAAAACACATCTGTTGCTGAATGCAGCTTGGCAGTTGTGTCTCAGAGCAGCAGGCTGGGAGCCGAGGCCAGCACAGCCTGAAACCCCGGCAAGGCCCAAGGGCAGTTGGGAAAAAGCCATAGCTTGAGTATACAAGAGAGCAGATTGGAGGCACTTGGAGCAATCTCCACTTTTATCAACCCAGTTGAAACAAGGTTAAGAGAAAGGTCAGTGGAATTCAATCTGAATTTGGGGGAGGGGGGAAAAGCAGTCTCCACAAACTGCCCACAACGCAAGAAAGCAGACAAACATAGCTGCTTCAGAACCCCTGGCCTGCAGACAGCAGGGGGGAGGGGAGGGGGAAGCAATTGATCAAAGGCCAAAGGCTCTTGTTTTGAGTTACTTGGATCTAGATTATGGTGTTGGGTGGTGGCCCTGAGGTGTGCTTTCATCAAGCCAAAGATGGTGGGGGCTGCATCACCCCCTTAATAGCTCTGGCAGCTGTGAAAACCCCAGGGATTTGGGACAGAGCTTTCCCCCCTGGAAGCAGAGTTGCACAGAGCCAAAAAATCAATCAGTTAAATGACTGGCCAACATGAGGAGAAGGAAGCAAAGTAAGAACAGCAATAAAACTCTAGAATCCTTTTTTGGGGACAAAACAGATCAAAGCATGGAATGGGAGGAAGACAACACAGTCAGAACTCCCACACCAAATGCTTCCAAGAAACATGAAGATTGTCTACAAGCCATAGATTGACTTAAAAAGGACTTTGAAAACCAAATAAGAGAAGTGG
>CM053595.1:173255506-173268333 GCA_028646575.1 Pseudocheirus occidentalis
AGAATCTAGAACTTAAAGCTCTGCAATACATGCAACTAGGAATTAAGATATACAGGGACTGGGATAGGGAGACCTTCCCTGCCCTACCAGAAAATTAGAGGGGTGTTAGAGGAGGGCATAAAATAGAGCAGATCAGGGGAGGGCCTTTGCAGTGGGATCACTGTTTTGAGGTTGGGTGTTGGGGAAAGATGGGGAGAAATGTGTAACTTAAAAATCTCATGGAAATGAAAGATGTAAACAAGAAAACAAATAAAAAATTTATATTAGAAAAAAAGAAATTTTCAAGGAAAACTGCAAAGATATTTTAGAACCAGAGGGCAAAATAGAACTTGAAAGAATTCACCAATCACCTCTTGAAAAAGATCCCAAAAAGAAAACTCCTAGGAATGTTATAGCCAGGTTCCAGAGCTCCCAGATCAAGGAGAAAATATTACAAGTTGCGAAGAAGAAACAATTTTAATACTGTGGACACACAATCAGGATAACCCAGGATCTAGCAACTTCTATATCAATGGATTAAAGGGCTTGGAATATGATATCCTGGAGATTAAGGGAGCTAGAAGTAAAACCAATAATCACCTACCAGCAAAATTGAGTATAAACTTTCAGGGGAAAATATGGTCATTCAGTGAGGTGGGGGACTTTGAAGGATTCTTGCTGGAAAAAAAAGAGAATAGAATGGAAATTTGGCATTCAAATACAAGAAGCATGAGAAGGTAAACATGGAAAATAAATCATAAGGAACTTATTAAAGTTTAAGTATTTACAAGCCAACATGGGAAATCAATAATTGTAACTTAACAAAACTTTTCTCGGTATTACGATAGGTGAAGGGAATATAAATGTGTATACACACACATATATGTATGTACACACACATATATACATATACACATCTATGTACATATATACATCTATACACACATACATACACACATGTCTATATTAGAAGGTAGATATATGCTTATGAATACATGTTTGAATATGTGTATATATGTGTATGTAGGTAGAGGGCACAGGATCAATTTAATAGGAAGGGGTGATATTTTAAAAGGTCAAGTTGAGAGGTGGGAGAGGAATAGAATGAGAGGAGACAGGGAGAGGCAGAATGGGGTTAATCATCTCATATAGAAGAGTCAAGGGATAACTGTTACAATGGAGGGGAAGAACAGGAAGGAAAAAGGGAATGAGTTAATCTTTCTCTCACTGAATTTGGCTTAGGGAAGGAATGACATACACTCTAAATTGGTTACCTTTCCATACAAGAGAGGAGGGGGGAGGGGATCAGAGAGGGGATTATGGAGGGGAGGGCAGGGTGGAGGTAGTGGTGTTAGAAGCATACATTTCTCTAAAAGGACAGGGAAAAAGTAGAGAATAAGGGAAATATAGTCAGTCTTTCACAATATGTCCATTATGGAGATGTTCTACATAACTACACGTGTACAGATTGTATTAAATTGCTTTTCTTTCCAGTGGGGTGAGTGACGAGGGAGGAAGGGAAAGAATCTAGAATTTAAAGTTCTATAATCAAATGTTAAAATTACACACACGCACGCACACACACACACACATATGTATATGTATATATATACACACACACACATATATATACACATACATATGCATATATATACATACACACACACACATATATATATACATACATATGCATATATATATGATTATTGTTATTATTAATTACATGCAACTGGGAATTAAGATACACAGGCACTGGGATAGGGAGATCTATCTTGCCCTACCAGAAAGTCAAAGGGGTGATGGGGGAGGACATAGGAGGGAATAGATTGGGGGAGGGGGTATACATTGGGATAGCTGTTTTGGGATGATGTGTAGGGGAAAGATGTGGAAAAAAATTGCTACTCAAAATCTTGTTGAAATGAATGATGTAAACCAAAAATAAACAAAAGTTAATTTTAAAAAAAAATAGGAGTAAGGCAGAGGGGTAAAGCCAAGATGACACAAGTGCAGAGGTTGACTCATCTCTCCCCAGTTTCCCTTGGAAACAACATTAAATCAAGCCTATAAACAGATTTTGAAGTAACAGAATATAGTAAAACATTGAATAAAACAATTTTTGAACTTAATATAGCTTAAGGGGAAGCTAGGTGGCACCGTGAATAAAGCACTGGCCCTAGACTCAGGAGGACCCCAGTTCAAAACCTGCCTCAGACACCTGACACACTTACTAACTGTGTGACTTTGGGCAAGTCAATTAAACCCAGTTTCCTTGCTTTCCTCCCTCAAAAAATAGTAAGATAACTTAAAAGGACTCAGGAAAGATCTGTCTCACTTGAATAAAAGGGGAAGACAGCCCAGCCCAGACAGTGTCTGGGAAGGCCAGTGGGATCTTAGCCAAATTGCCAGGACCAGAAATCAGACCACAGCAAGTTGTCATGGCAAGCGAAGTAGTACTTTGCTGTTTGTTCCAGCTATTCAAGTGCCTTTGAGCCTCACCTTTGATTGTGTCAAGTCTTTGTTGGCAACAGCATACATTGTGTTGCTCTTAAGTTGGATTGTTGTGCTTGCTTTGCTTCCTTTGCCTGCTCATGTTGCCATTCAATTAACTTGACTTTTGTGCTCTTTGCCACAGCACAACTCTGCTTCCAGTGGGGAGAACTTTGTCCCAAATTGCTGGGATTTTTGCAGCTTCCAGAGCTATTAGGAGGCTGCCATTTCTACAGCTGCCCCCTGCTTTGGATCACTGGTGACACATCTCAGGATGACCACAGAAGACCCTGATTCCAATCCAGGCAGGTTAAGGCAAGAGCACTTAGCCTCTGAATGATTGATTGGCCTCCATGCAATCTCCAGGCAGAGAGCTCTGAAGCAGCTGCATGGCTGCACTTTGGCAGCTTCAGGCTGTGGGGGCAGTGGGCCAGACCGGCTCCTCTGTCCCTCCCCCAAATTCAACCAAGTTCAACTGACCTTGTACTTTGGCATTTATGGGTTGATAGTCTGGAAAATGCCACAGCTGCAGGTGATCTACTCTCCTGAATGCTCCAGCTGGGCTGCTCAGGAAACCCTGAGGCTAAAATCACTGTTTCATGACAGGCTGGGCTCTGCCCCCAGCATGGTGTGTTGAACCCTTCCTGTCTGCCTACTGGGCTGCTGTCAGTGGGAGATTTGTTTCTCTTTCGTTTTGTGGGTTCTGGTACTCTAAAATTTGTTTTGAGTCATTTTATAAGTATTTGAGGTGGGTATGGGGGAAGCTCATGGAGTTTTCCTGCTTCTACACTGCCATCTTGACTCCACCTCTCTATTACTTTTTATGGGAGATTCCATCCATTTACATTATGTTCACTGCGTATTTCCCTTCATTATATTTTTTCTCCTTTTTGTCTTTTCTGTATTTTCATCCTTTCTCTTCTCTGCAGTGTTTTGCTTTTGTCTACCACTTCCCCTAGTCCGTGCACTCATTTTTCCATTTCCCCTCCCCCCCACTGCCTTTACTCTCCTTCTTTCCAAATTTCCTGTCATGTGAGATATATTTTTTTGTATATATTCAAGAGACTGTGCATATTATTCCCTCTTTGAACCAATAATTTTGGGAGTATGATTTGAGCAATGCCTATCATCCGCACTCCCATCTTTAACTCTATTATAATAGAGTTTTTCCATCTTTTCATGTGAAATAATTTACCCCATTCTACCTCTCCTTTCCTTTTCACCCAGTGTATTCTATCATATCCCTTATTTATTTTTATGTTATTTCCTCAAATTCAACTTATACCTATTCCCTCTGTCTATGTATATTCTTTCTAGCTGTTGTATTAATGGTATAATTTTTTAAAGAACT
This sequence comes from Pseudocheirus occidentalis, assembly GCA_028646575.1. Taxonomy (NCBI): domain Eukaryota; kingdom Metazoa; phylum Chordata; class Mammalia; order Diprotodontia; family Pseudocheiridae; genus Pseudocheirus; species Pseudocheirus occidentalis. The sequence goes on from CM053595.1 coordinate 173,259,324, forward strand.
GTAGGTATCATCTTCCCATGGAAGGATGTAAACAGTTCAGCTCCATTGAATTCCATATATATATATATTTCTTTTTTGGTTTCTCATGGGTCTTGATACTGGAGATCTTTGTTGATGTTGTTCAATTCTGATCTCCTTATGAAAACTTGAAATTTCATTGAATGACCATTTTTCCCCTTCCAGTGGTATGTAGAATTTTGCTGGCTAGGTGATTTTTGATAGTAGTCCTAACTCCTATCCTTGCCAAACCTCCAAACCTTTAATGTTGCAGTTGCTAAACATATGCTGTCCTGACTGTGATTCTTCAATATTTGAATTTTTTCTTTCAGGTTCCTTGCAATACTTTCTTCCTTGACCTGATAGTTGTGAAATTTATCTATAATGTTTCTTGGAGTTTTTATTTTGAGATCTCTTTCCTGAGGTGAAAGGTGGATTCTTTCAATGCCTATTTTATCTTCTGGTTCTGGACAAAAGGGAAGTTTTCCTTGATAATTTCTTGAAAGATTCTGTCCAAGTCTTTCTTTTGAGTATGGCTTTCAGGTATTTCAATGACCTTATGTCTCCTGCATCTATTTTCTAGGCCAGTTCTTATTTTTTTAATGAGATCTTTTACATTTATTGTTATTATTATTATTTTAAATTTTCTTGATTATGTCTTGATGTCTCACAGAGCCACTAGCTTCTACTTGCCAGATTCTAAATTTTAAGGAGCTATTATCCCCAGGGAGTTTTTCTACCTCTTTTTCCATTTGGCAAATTGTACTTTCTAAGGAGTTGTTTTCATCAGTGGATTTTTGTATCCCTTTTTCCATTTAACCAATTTTACTTTTGACCTAGTTGCTTTCTTTTTCATATATATGCATATGTATGTGTATATAGATATGTGTGTGTATGTGTATGCATATGTATATGTTCATATATGTGTGTGTATATGTGGCATTTTGATGTCATTTTGTTTTTTGAAATGTTGATTTTTTCCCCCAAAATATGAATCTGCTAGAAACTGGATAAATTAATCATGTAAATATTCCTATTCTAGTTTTAACTAAATTGACCATTGCAGTCCTTATGTATTTCTAATAACAGAGACTCTGTTTCTAGCCTTGAATCTACTTTCCATCTCTCTTTGGTGTTTTGCCCATAGATATTTTGATATTGTTGTCCTCTTTTGAGTTTGTATCTTGGTCTTCCCTGTCACCATCATAACTTTCTATGGTCAGATTCTTTGCTTTTTGTTTTTTGTTCATTTGGGGGTTGGGTTGGAGGGGGTTGCCTTTCTTTTAAACTTGAACTCTGCACCCATAGTGGAAGCAGTTCTATCTCAGACTTCCTTTGTCAGTAGTTCTAAGCCCTGATTATTCAACTGGTACTTCAATGATGTTACCCTGATGCTGAGATGGGACCCTCATGTCTGGTGCTATTCTCAGGTGATGGGTTAGGGAGTTGCTGGTACTGCTGGAAACCATAGGAATCTGGCAGCTTACCTGGCACTGATCTGGGGTCCTAGTGCTGATGTCTGGCATGTGGTGAGGCTGGTGGGGGCATTTCTTCATTTCTCCAGTGCTACACAGAAGCACATGGAAATCTGGTCTCTGGCGGCTGCCTGATTGCCTGACACTGTGTATGTGGAAGTCTGGCCACTGGAGGATGCCTCAATCATTTCTTTAAAGATGATGTCTAAGCTCTTTTACTTATCATGTCTTTCAGGTAGTCCACTAATTCTTAAATTATTACTCCTGCATTTATTTTCTAGATCAGTTTTTTCCAATGAAATATTTCACATTTTCTTCTATTTTTTCATTCTTTTGATTTTGTATTATTCCTTCTTGTTGTCTCAAAAAGTCACTAGCTTTGACTTCCCTGTTTTAAATGTTCTTCAGTAAGATTTTGTATCTCATTTTCCATTTGGCCAAATTTCTAAAAACATTCTTCTCTTTAGTTAATTTTTTGTATTTCTCTTTCCATTTGGCCAGTTCTGATTTCAAGGCATTCTTCTTTTCATTGGGTTTTTTTTTTACCTCTTATATCACTGGCTTATTTTTAAGGTGCTATTTTCTTCATTATCTTTTTTGTGTGTCTCCTTTATCACACTGTTGATTCAATTTTCATGATTTTCTGGTATCACTGTAATTTCTTTTCCAAATGTTTCCTTCACTTTTCTTTTTTTAATCTTTTTGATATCTTCCAGGAATTTTGGGGGGATGCTGAACAATTCACATTTTCCTCCGAAGCTTTGAATGTAGCAGTTTTGGCTTTGTTGTCTTCTTCTGTGTTTTTGTTTTGATCTTCCCTGTTACCATAGTAACTATCTACCATCAGGGATTTGTTTCGATTTTTGCTAATTTTTTCTGCCTGCTTCTTTACTTGAAAGTTCATTTTAAATTTGGACTCTGCTTCCAAGTTAAGGGGGTGTTGTTCCAAGCTTCAGGTTTTTAAGCAGTTAGTTCTGAAGATCTATAAACATTTATTTCTCCCAAGATGGTATGAGCTAAGATAAGTTGTATTTACTATTCTTCTGGAATATTCTTTGGTTTATGAGTGATCACAATATTCTTTTCTCCTTGGAACTATGACCAGGGTCCCTGCTCTTTTGGGGACATTGTCTTAGTTCTACTCCTTGTCGTGGAACTGTGACTCAGGTCTGGAAACTGGATCTGAATATGGTCAATTTGACAGAATCCTTCACTCACGGGAGCAATTGTAATTTCTTTCTGGTCAGTTGTCTGACCCCCTTCTTTCTATAGGCTGAGAGTTCTGGAAGCAGCTGCTTTTGCCTTTGTTTCAATTGCTTCCAAGACCCTTTTCTACTTTGCTAGATTTCACCCTACACTAGCACAACCTGTGCTTCCCTTTCACCCTAGTATGATAGACCTTTCCTTCTGACTTCCTAAGTTATACTAGACTGAGAAATTGTTAAATTCCATCCTTTTGTGCATTCTGTCACTCCATTATTTATTTTGAGATGTCATTAAAAAATTTGGGGGAGGGAATTTGGTAGAGCTCTGGTGAGTCCCTGTCTTTCCCCACCATCTTGGCTTTGCCTCACTTCTCAATCTCTGTCCTCAGTGTTTTTAAGGGAACTTATTGGGAAAAAGTGGGATAATGATAATAATCTCTGAAAATGAATGGAAAGCATATTTCTAAAAAAAAGAAAAACATATTTTAAAATAATGAAATATTATTGCATCATATTATATATGAATATGTTTGTATATGCATATATCTACTGATGATAGAGAATAGAGATATGCAAAGATGATAGATAGATAGATAGATAGATAGATAGATAGATAGATAGATAGATAGACACTGCTGATTCACATTGAAACTTTGATCCTCTCTTTTTCTGGCTTGAGTAGAATAAGCCTTCCTAATAACCTGGTACACCTTCTGATACCCCACTCTCCTTCAATCCCCTATCTTCAGAGAGACAGACATGCCACATTGTATAATTATTTATTGCATTTAATTAATTAATTAATTCACCCATTCATTCATTCATTCATTTATGTATGTATGAATGTATGTATGCATGCATGTATTGTAGCATATAGAGCAACTAAGTGGTGTAGTGAATAATATGTGGGCCTGGAGTTAGGAAAATCCATTTCCATGAGTTCAATTTTGGCCTTGGATACTTAATAGCTGTGTGGTCCTGGGCAAGTAGCTTTGCCAAGAAAATCTCAAATGCATTTCCAAAGAGTCAGAAACGATTGAAAAATGAAACAGCATTGCTGATCACATACTCTTACCTTCTGGCATTCTGATGTCATTTTGTCTTTTGAAATGTTGATTTTTTTCCCCCAATATATGAATCTGCTAGAAACTGGATAAATTACTCATGTAAATATTCCTATTCTAGTTTTAACTAAATTTACCATTGCAGTCCTTCTGTATTTCTAATAATGGAGACTCTGTCCTAAAGAGAATATGTGCTGCTACCCATGACCAAGTCTTACTACCATTATTATTCTTGGGACCTTTGGGCCATACTCATTTGTATTACCCTCTATAGTAAGACCACATTAATTTGAAATCCAATAATTCTGGATCCTGTGTTGTTTTAGACAGGATTTAGGTTTAAACTGACCTTTGTTGTTTTGATAAAGAAAGGATTTGCTAAGTTGAATAAGAGCTTAGTGAGAATTACCAAGATATTGTTAATCCTTCTTAAAGGAAAAAATGCTTTCAAGGAGTCTGGGAATACTCATTTGCATATCACCAGTGGATATGCTAATTACAAATCAGTCTTATCTATTTAGTAAGGCTCAACTGCTGAGGATTTGCTATTTGTTATGCTAATTTGAGTTATAGTTAAAAGGAACGTCATTTCCAGGTCACATGACTAAGAAGATGGCTGACTAGCCATTTTCCTTCCACTAAATTTCAATACCTACCCCATTTTAAAAAAATAAGTGGCAAATGTAAAGCAATTATATCTAAATTAACTATACATGAAATTAAGAATACAGATCAAATAAAACTCCACAAATTAACAACAGATAATACTATTATCTACTCTGCTTATATCTCCTATAAGTTATTCTATATCTCCATTTCCCATGATCCAGCAGGGATGGTCAAACTCACCGGTAAGTTTATGCCTGGGACTTCCACAGGGATTCCTCCTTCTGCCTCACACTTCAAATATGATGATAAATAATATTTAAATTGAGCAATGTCAGTGATATGCAAGACTTCTACAAATATCCAGGAGAAATGCAGGCATGTTCTACAACTACCTAGGAAAATAGAGTTGTTGGCTTTTCTAATGTACACAAACAGATAAAGATGAAAGCAGAACTCAAAAATTAGGATGAGGAAAAGAAATGAATCACTATTAAACTGCACAGCATACTTTCAGGTGAAATGTTTGTTTTTTGCAGAACAAAATTGGAAAGGAGTTGGGTATGTAAATGGGAAGAGGGGAGGATGAGGATGAATGTTATTTACATTTATTTAAAATATTAAATATAAATATGTTGAAAATGATACAATAAAATAGTCATCATTTTACATAATGTTAAAGGTCAAAGGAAAAATCTTACAATCATTAATTACATGGAAGAAAATGACTGGGAGAGACAGTTACAGTAATTTTTTAATACAACTAAATTTTATCCTTTAAATTAGAAAATAGAAAATCAATAAAATCACAATAAAATGAATGAATAAATCAAAAATAAATAAATAAATAAAATCAAAAAAGAGTAATTAGTGAATTGAATATGCATTTTTTCAAATCAAAAGTAAATTTCAAATAATAACTAATGGAAAATAGAGTAACTTTGATGTGGGCAAATTAGACAGAGAAAAGACTAGAGGGAGGAACACAAGTTAGGAATCTATTGCAATCCTTCAAGCAAGTAGTGATGAGGGTCTTAATTATCGTGGTGACTGTTGGGGTAGCAAGGTGTTTTGCAAGAATTCCTCAAAAGAATTTGCAGACTCAGGCTATCTCCAAACCAAGCAAAGGCATTTATTAATTATTACTCTCTCAGTGGGCTAGGCTCCTTAAAGGAATAAGCATCCTAGCAAGGCAAGATAGGGATTTTTGTTATGCTATTAGCATAACTGAATATATAAATTTTAAAATACTGAAGGGATGGCTAACGGGAGGAAGACCTATAGTGGTGCTAGAACTGCACATGTGGGTATCCAGAATACATACAGAAAACTCTCTGGAGAGGATATCCATTTATGGTAAAGACATAATAATGTGCTCAGGTTAACCTTAAGGTGAACCAAGATGGAGAATGCACAAGCACTATTCTGGCAAAAGTCCATTCTGTGATTTAGTGGTCAACATCCTGCTCATTATCCTGTCTGTGCTGCTTTCTTATTGGCTGACTCTTATGGTGTGTCTAAAACCAGAAGGTGTGGTTTATGTCAGGTCCTGCTAGTTGTGGTAGTTGGCTATACGAGGAAGTTAGGATATTGGGACTGAGGCAGCAGCTAACATCCCATAAGTGAGCATCTGAATATAGAGAATGAGGTGAGAGACACTATAAAGTAAAATAGATAGGATTTAGCAAATGATTAGATATGGGAGTAAGGAAGAATAAAGATTAGAAAATGAGTATGTGGGCAAGTATCTGAGTGACCTCAAGGATGCTGGAGATGTTGACATAGATAGAGAAATTAGAAAGGGGCATGGGCTTTGTAGAAAGAGATGGGAGGACTGAGTTAAATTTTGAACATTTTACATTTGACATGCCCTAATGGTATAACATATGGGTAGAGAGCAACGCCTTAAGGTTCCTTAGGGTATATTGGTGGTAAGATGCCAATATCTGCAAGTCTGATCATCTGAACAATATGAATGGTGAAAATTATGCATAAAAGAAAGAGGAATGTGCAAGGGATTGTTGGGAAGTAGGGAGTGAGTTGAAGGGTTAAAATGAAGTGTTGATGGGGTAATCTGCTACAAGAGAGGTAATGGGTGAGAAGAAGGGTAGTCTCTTACATGGAGAGAGAAATGGGAAGGACACAAGGATGAATATCCAGTATTCTCCATTAGTAGCTACAAGACATCAAAAGATCTAGATGAAGGCTTCCATACCATGTGTGGAGGATTAATTAGATGACGTTGAGCAGAATTACCCAGAGTAATTAGGCATGCTTGGATTGTTATCAGTACTCTAGATCGTTCAAAGTATTATCTCTGTTATGGTGAACTACAATGGGAGACCACATGGGATGTTAGCAATTAAAGAGTCCAGAACACAAGTATGAAACTCAAATAGAAATGATGACCACTAAACCATGTATAAGGCTCTCAACTGGACACATGTTGTCTTAGAAACCCACACATTAATATTATCTTGGTTTTAAAATATATTTTTTATTTATTTCGTTAAATATTTCCTAGTTACATTTTAATGTGATTTGGGTCATAGTCAGAAGAACTGTGGGACACATATAGGCGAAAGGTCTAGTTTTTAACACCTCTGGTCCAGAGACATAGTTAGCAGTGATGGAATTTGAAAGTCATGAGCCATGGTACACTCTAGAAAACAAAAGTCAATACCAGGACCAAAGTCAAAGTCATTATGCAATTTACAGGATTTTAGCAAGGTCAGATCCACATGAAAGACATATGTTGCTTGTTGTATTCACTGAATGCACTGGTGAACATTTGAATTTTTTAGTAAAAGTCAATTTGGAGACAGGTAATATACTAATAATACAGGAGATAAGTTGGAGGAGAAGACAATGAAAGAAAGAGAAAAGGGGGGAGCAGAGCCAAGATGGTGGTGTAGAAGCAGGAGAGCACCTCAGCTCCCACATGGCAACCTCAAATACCCATAAAATATGACTATAAACAAATTTTAGGGCTCCAGAACTCACAAAATTACTGAGAGGCACATCTCCCACTTAAGGTAGCTCTGCAGGAAGGGCTCATCACAGCACACTGGGAGCCAAAACCTGTCCAGCCTGAAACTGCAGCTTGGCCCTGAGATGTCAATGACAAGCCGCAGCTGAAGCATTCAAGGGGGTGGATCAGTGGCAGCTGTGGAAGTTTCCAGAACTCTCAACCCATAAGAAAGAAGGACAAAGTGAAAGGTCAGTGGAACTCAGCTAAATTTGGGGGTGAAAAGCAGTCCAGCCAACCTCCCTCCAGGGCTGCTTCAGAAGCTCCTGGCTGGCAGATTGCTGGGAGGCCAAGCAATCATTCAGAGGCTAAGTGCTCTTGCATTAAGCAACATGGATCCAGAGCACAGTCTTGGATCCTGTGGTACATAATCAGTGAGCCAAAGCTGGTGGGGGATGCAGCAGCCTCCTAATAGCTCTGGCACCTGTGAAAACACCAGCAATTTGGGACAGAGCTCTCCCCTATGGAATCAGAGTCCCACAGACATCAAAAGTCAAACCTACCTAGAAAAACTGACTGGCAACATGAGCAGGCAAAGGAAGCAAATTAAGAATAGCAATCGAACTTTAGATTCCTTTTTTGGGGACAAAAAAGACCAAAGCATGGAACCGGAAGAAGACAACATAGTCAGAACTCCCACAACAAAAGCTTCCAATAAACATGTAGACTCTCTACAAGCCATAGAGTAGCTTAAGAAAGATTTTGAAAACCAAATAAGAGATGTGGAGGAAAAATTGGGAAGAGAAATGAGAATGATGTAAGAAAATCATAAAAAGAGAGTCAACAACTAGACTGAAGAAAATAATTCCTTAAAAACAAACTAACTCAAATGGCAAAAGAGGCTCAAAAAGCAAATGGGGAGAAGCATGTCTTAAAAAGTCAAATTTGCCTGATGATGAAAGAATTTCAAAAGGGTTCTTGTTACAGTTTTTGGGGGTCAGGCTGTATAGGTTTCACCTATACCCTTCCTCAACAGGCTTCGGGCGTCCCCAGCTCCTGGCTTCAACTTTCTTCGGGAGAAACAGCTGCACAGAAAACTTAAGACACAGGGTTTGCTTCTTGCTACTTTCTCTTAGGCTTGGCGTGGCTGGAACTTACTTTCATTCTCTAAGCTTGGCATGGGACTGGAAATCTTCTTCAGAACACAGCACTTGCTTCTAGCTCTCTAAGCTTGGTGTGGCTGGACTTCCTTCTGCCTCCGGGTAGCCTGTATTTAAGTCCTTTCTCCAGGGCCCCTCTAGGGCAACTCCCCTGGCCTTGCCCTCGCCACAGCGAGCCAATCGTGCATCACCCCGAAGGCAGAGAGATAATCCTGCTTATTGCAAACAGGTGCAACCTTCGCATTCTGTCCCAAGGTGATCATGTGCCTGTTAGTTGAGGATGGTTCAACCCATTACAAACAAGAGCCCCAACAGGTTCTGAAGAGAATAATTCTTTCAGAATTACAGTGGAGCAAATGGAAGCAAATTACTTTATGAGAAATCAAGATACTATTAAACAGATCCAAATAAATGAAAAAAATAGAAGGCAATGTGAAATATCTCCTCGACAAAACCAGACCTGGCAAACAGATCCAGGAGAGAGAATTTAAAAATGATTGGACCATCTGAAAGCCATGATAAAAAAAATCAACCT
>CM053595.1:173268433-173285776 GCA_028646575.1 Pseudocheirus occidentalis
ATGTAATAGCTAGGTTCTGCAGCCCCCAGATAAAGGAGAAAATATTAAAAGCTGCCAAGAAGAAACAGTTTGAATACTGTGGAAACACAATTAGGATAACCCAAGATCTAACAACTTCCACATTAAGGGATCAAAGGGCCTGGAATATGATATTCCAGAGATCAATGGACCTAGGATTAAAACCAAGAATCACATACCTAGCAAAACTGAGTATAATGTTCCAGGGGAAAATATAGTCATTCAATGAGGTGGGGGACTTTCAAGGATTCTTGCTGAAAAAACCAGAACTGAAAAGAACATTTGACACTCAAATACAAGAAGCATGAGAAGGTAAACATGGAGAAGAAATCATAAGGAACTTATCAAAGGTGAACTATTTACATGCCAATGTGGAAAACCGATAATTTTAACTTATGAAACTTTTCTCAGTCTGAGGATAGGGGAAGGGAATACAACTACACACACACACATATACATATATACACATATATATGTATGTGTGTATTCACATATGTGTGTATGTATATGCATGTATGTGTATATATGTATACATACACATATGTCTATATAGGAAGGTAGATATATGCTTATGAACACATATCTGAGTATGTTTATATATGTGTACAATACAGGATCAATTGAATAGGAAAGGACAATACTTTAAAAGGTGAAATCCTGAGGTGCGAGAAGATTAGAATGAGAGGAGACAGGTAGAGTCAGAATGGGGTCAATTATCTAATATAGAAGAGACAAGGGATAATTGTTACTATGGAGGGAAAGAACAGGAAGGCCAAAGGGAAAGGGTCAACCTTACTCTCATTGAATTTGGCTTAGGGAAGGAGTAACATAAACTCTTAACTGGGTATCTTGCCACACAGGAGAGTGGGGGTGATAGGGATGAGAGGTGGGATAATGGAGGGGAGCACAGGGTTGGGGGGGCAGGTTGCTGGAAGCATACACTTTTGCAAAGGGACAGGGACAGGGTAGAGAATAGAACAAGGGAGGAGTAGGATAGGAAGGAGGGATATATGAGCAGTCTCTCACAATATGTCCACTGTGGAGATGTTCTGAGTAATTATACATATGCAGCCTGTGTTGAATTGCTTGTCCTTCCAGTAGGGGTGGCTGCTGAGGGAGGAAGGGAAAGTATCTAGATTTTAAAGTTCTTTAATCAAGTGTTAAGGAGATATATTTATGTGTATATATATATGTATTTGAGTATATACATGTGTATCTATTATTATTATTATTATCTTATTATCTACATGCAATTTGGGACTTAAGATATACAGGCACTAGGGTAGGGGGTAGGGAGATCCATCCTGCCCTACCAGAAAGTCAGAGGAGGGGAGAGAGCAGATTGGGGGAAGGACTATACAGTGAGATGGCTGTTTTGAGGGGTAGGTAAGGGAAAGATGGGGAGAAAATTTGTAGCTCAAAATGTTGTGGAAATGAATGATGCGAACAAGAAAATAAATAAATCAATATTAAAATAACAGAAAAAGAAAAAGAGAAGGAAAGGGAAGAAAGAAAAGTGCCTATAAGAAAAATTTTGACTATGCATTTGTTCAAGGCTTTGCTTGTTGTACAATTCACTTACAAAAACATTTACTTAAGCTTCTGCTATGGTTACAGCTAGACACACTAGAAATTCAAGGTCAGTAAATGACAGGGTCCTTGTCCTGGAATAACTTACAAACACCTCTCTGGTTCCCAGTGGGATCTTAGAAAGCAGACTACCCTTGTATGTGACTGTCACTGGGATATAATCAATGCCTTTTATCCTGGTATTGATCTGTTCCTACATGGTATAAGCATTAATGGATAGTAAAATGTTTCTATTACATTTTAGAATAACCAGATTCATATTACTTTCTCCATACTTCTATATCTGTCCTCCATACTGCCATTCTATTAAAACAACCTTAACAAAGAGAAAATATGAAAGAGAAAAATGCTTTCATTAAACAACAGAGAAGACTTGCCTAAATGTGAACTTTAATACTTACTTCTTTTAGTAATGACAGCACAATACTATAGGGAAGGAAAATGTTCACTATGAGTTGATTTTCTTCAGTTTAGTTTAATTCACTAATATTTAGTAAGTGCCTCCACTATTGAAGACGCTATGGAATTTAAATTATGGGAATACAAATAGGAAGTTATGGGAATACAAATATAATCCCTCCTCTCAAGAAGCTTACATTCTACATCAGTATACAACATGTGCACAGATAAGCAAATTTAAGAGAGACAGGTAATAACTGACAGGAGCATGGTGGGGGGAGCACAAGGAAAACATTATGGAGAAAGTGGAGCCTAGTTTGAAACATGATGGAAAAGAAGGATTTTTGAGATGGACAGATAAGAAGTGATTCCTGACATGAACAGACTCTGTGGAGTACTTGAGGAAAATGCTGGAATGCCAGATCCACAAAAAATACATTTCGCTGAAATGTAGACTATATGAAGATGAATAGCATGAAATAAAGCTAGAAAGTTAGGTCAGGGCCAGCGTATAGAAGGCTTTAAAAATGTAACACCTATTATCCTGCCTGAAGAGTGACTGATCCCCAATTGCCTGAAGGTCAGCTATGTCACATTTCATCATTTTCCCAGAATTCTATGCAACTCTTAAGGGAGTTGTAGGTGTCTAAATTCTAGCACCCACATATGGTGTTCCCTCAAGTATAGGGTGAGGGGTGTCCTCATGATTTAAATTAAATAATGAAAAAACAACAGGATGGAAATTCAAAAGAAATTCACAAGAATGAGGTTGGTAAAGAAGTGCTTATGAACTTGTGAGTATGCATACACATAACACATGAATATATACTATATGTGTGTGTGCAAGCATGTGTGTAATTTTATTCAGTGTTATAGTCCGGAAGTCCTTTATGCCTTACATACACATGACTATGTTTGATTCTAAAAATCCAGCAAACATTTGTTAGGACTCTGCTTGTACAAGTGCTCGTAGAGTCAAGGAACTACAATTTTGTCAGCATTTGTTGTTTAGTCATTTTCAGTCATGTCTGATTCTTCATTACCCGTTGGGAGTTTTCTTGGCAAAGATAGTAGTTTGTCATTTCCTTCTCCAGCTCATTTTACAGATGAGGCAAACAGGGTTAAGGGACTTAGGCAGGGCCACATAGCTAGTAAGTATCTGGATTAAAACTCAAGTATTCCTGACTCCAGTTCTGGCTCTCTATTCACTGTGCCACCTAGTTGCCCCTTTTTATCAACATGGTGATGCCCTAAGTTGGGCAAAGCATTCTACCAAAGCAGATTGTGTAGGTCAAAGTGCTTATCAAAACTTAAAATTCTATACAAATGCTGCTTGTTACAATCATTACTGCTGCTACTACTTATTATAATTATGATTACAACCTGTATTACTTCTTGGATAAATCATAATGAGTTCTGAAGGAACATGAAGATTATCTTGTGACTCAACTAATAAGTCTCAGAAGCAGTTGTTGAACCTATTGGGAGGTCTTCTAGATTCTCCAGGTCAAATACCTCAAGCATTGTATTGTGTTGGTAGTCATCAAAAATTATAGGTAACTTTGCTGAAAACTGTAACATAAGAATATGTGTTTGTCTCCATTACTTTATTTTTAGAACTGATTCTTACCTCATTAGAATCTTTTTTAAGTAGAAAAATGAGTATCTCTATGTAATAAAACCAAAACACAAAGTCGTCAGTGGTTGATTATTCAGGTGCTGATTATCCAGTTTGAGTGGCTGATAGTGATGATGATGAAGATGACATCAATTATGTTTGCAATTATATACTGTTTTTTCTTACTAGGCAATACCATTTCTGATTTGGACAACACAGCTGTTGAATTCAATCGCTCTATTGATGGAAGACCTAAAATTTCTTTGATAATGTGCCAGTTTTTAAAGAATAGTGTTTTTTTCCCCTATTCAAACCACTGAAAACTCTGTTCCTATAATAAGAGGAAGCAGGAGGGAAATAATATCTTGTCAAATTGTGAATTTTAATGAAATAATCACCATATTAGCATTTTATAAATATAGTTTTCAAAAAACATCTAATGTTCAATAAATCACTTCTCCTTATTAAACAGCCTGGTTAGGAACTATTAGAGAAATAAAAGTGGGAAGAAAAATAAAAATTGAGAAAGGAAATCAAAACTTTGTTTCCAGTAGTGAAAAACCATTAAGGACTCCTTTTGTAGTGGGGTGAGGACAGCTGTTAAATTTCTTTCGGGGATGCATGGGGCCCTTTTATAAGCAAAACTAAATGGAGAAGTTTAAGAACTAGCACTATTATTGAATCCATTTTCAATTTTTATATTTAATTTATTGTTTTATCTTTTTTTAAAGAGAAAACATGGCATAGTGAATAAGGAACTGGCCTTGGGACCAGGAAGACATGGACTCAAGTCTCTGACCCATACTGGCCTTCTGACTGTAGTGAGCACTTCCTTCCTTATTTCCTTCCTTCCTTCCTTCCTTCCTTCCTTCCTTCCTTCCTTCCTTCCTTCCTTCCTTCCTTCCTTTCTTCTTCCTTTCTTCTTCCTTCCTTCCTTCCTTCCTTCCTTCCTTCCTTCCATCCTTTTTCCTTCTTTCCTTCCTTTACTTTCTTCTCTCCTTTTATTCCATCTTTCCTTCTTTTCGTCCTTTACTTCTATCCTTCTGTATCAACAATACAATATTCACAATGCCTACTGTAACTATAAATATGCTGATATGGTTATTAATCACAAAATGTAACTGGCTCTCAACATGAGAAATATAGCTAGAATATTTATTTAAATACCAGAAAACTGAGTCCCCAAGCCAGAAAGTCAAAGTAAACACAATATTCACGAAGTTGGCACATGTTGTTAATATAGTAAACACCCACATTCTCAAGCCTTTAAAACATGACAGGATACCTCAGGCAAAGAGCCTCCTCTCCTCACTCACAACAACTGCTCCATGTTCAGGCAGCTTGCTCCCAGCAGCTCCAGCCCCTCTGCAGTTCTCGTCCCTGGCAGTCCTCAACAGAAGTCCTTAGCAGAGATTCTGGCTGGTTCAACAAGAAAGAAGTTTGTGCTGCAACTACAGCCGCTGCTTCCTGTTACCACGGCACAGACTCTAGCTTGGCTCCAGCTTTCTCTCTTGCTCTACCCCTTCCTATTACATCAGCAAGTTCAAGGGGCATGGAAGATCTTCAAATCCCAGTATCATTATACCTTCATGCTTTGCTTCTTCACTTTGTCCTCTCTCCCTTTATTGTTTTTTCTTCCTTCCTTCCTTCCTTTGTCACTAATTTTATGGTGTGTCTTTTCAATAACTAGATACTTAATTATTATATTAAAATTACATAAAAATAAAGCAAAATGTCCTCTCTTTTTCACATCACTAGCATATTTTAATTAGACTGGAAAGGTAAAGCAGATGAGTGACTGAGAGTTGGAAAAATTTCAGGAGATTAGCATGAAGACTAGCTCATAGGATAACAAATTTACATTTTAAAGGAATCTTAAATGTTATCAAGTCCAATCTCTCATTTTTCAAATGATGAACTAAGGTTAACCAAGATTAAGAATATTTCCCAGGGTCATTCAACTAAGTGTTTGAGGAAAACCAATAACTACCCAATTCCAAGTTTTGACTCATTCTACGGTGATACATTGCCTTAAAAAATGAGTTTGCTGCTTGGTAGTGATTCAGAATTCTGATATCAGCCATACCCATAAATTATTTTGACTTCCAGCTTCATATAGTATTCTTAAAAGTAACCTAGTAAACTTGTAGAATGTCAGGAAGGGAATTCACTGTATCATCCTTTCCATATTCTGTATTTTAACCCAATGATACTAAAATTAAAAATAAAAAAAAACTGTATGGCACAGTGGATAGAGCACCAGGTTTGAAGTCAGGAAGACCTGAGTTGAAATTTGACCTCTGGTATATACTAGCTGTGTGACCCTGGGCAAGTCACTTAAGCCTGTTTATCTCAGTTTCCTCATCTGTACGAAATACACATGAAAAAAAAGTAGGATATATGGTTGTTAGCAAAGGGTATTAAATTTTCTTGGGGAAAAATATGAATCCTATTTAAAAGACTTAAAAGCATTTTGGAGTTTCAAAACTAGTGAAATGATGATCTTTAAGCATTTTATGTAAAGATACTTGTATATCAAGAGTGAATCTTAAAAAAGAGAGGAAGGAAATGATAAAAAAATATGCTTAGAAGAGCCATCTTTCCTCAGTGGTAAAAAATCAGACAGTTATAATAATGACACTTGAAATTTGTAGACACTTGGGGTTAAAATATGCTTTGCATTCATTCCTATTTGAAAGAAACATGATTTTACAAAGATGTTTTGCTGTTACTTTTTGATGGTAAAAGGAAAAGGATACAGGCATAAACAGATTAGGACTTTGAATGTTGTTATGAAGGGCCAAAGTCAGGTGAGCAACCAATAGGTATTATCTAAAGGGAAAAAAAGAAACTTTTATTTCCCCAAAATACTATTAAAAAGAAAACATTTTTTTTTTTTGCTTTTTGGAGGGGGAAGAGCAGGGCAATTGGGGTTAAGTGACTTACCCAAGGTCACACATCTAGTAAGTATTAAGTGTCTGAGGTTGGATTTGAACTCAGGTCCTCCTAGCTCTAGGGCCAGTGATCTACTCACTGCGCCATCTAGCCACCCCAAGAAAATAAATTTTTAAAAAAGCTTCTCATGGTTAAAAAAGGAAAATTAATTATAGATGAAGCTCTCAATACAAAAAATAAAGTTTGATGACTAAGATGCTTAATTTGCAAGTGTTTATTTTAGTTTTGTGGTAAATGTTTAATCATAACTGTTTATATGTGGAAATAAGATAAGTGTCTATATTTATGTTATTTTCATAAAGCGTTTTAGTTTTGCAATACTTGGCCCTTAATTAAAGTTCTGGCTCACAAAGGAATACAGATTCAATCTTGAAATGTTATCAATAATTAATATTATGCATGGTTTATCCTCACTTTGCATCAAGTAGTCACCTGGGAATCCCAGAATTTGGCTCATTTTAGCTTCTAGGGGCAGCAACTTTCTAACAACTATAAGTAAACCAAGAATTCTCATTACCATTTAAACATGAAATATATATATATATTGAGGACAGTAATAAAGAACTGGCTAATAGCCTAACCTCTTTTACAAAGTAGTAGGACATACATTTAATATTATTCTCCTTTTATTTTTTCCTTCCCACATCCATGCTCAAAATCATTTCATTGTGAGTTCCTAAAATCTCATGAAACTGATAGGGCAATACTAGTCGATGTTCCTAGGACTGAGTACACTGCAAAATTGGAGGAGACCTCAGTGAAAGATGGAATCCATATTTAGCAACACCCTTTTATAGTCACTGCTTCCATAACTCTCCGCCATCTTTATATGTATTTTAAACATTTGATTCTAAAATATCCAATTCTGGATTTTTTCCCTTCCTCTCTCATCACCCACCCCCACTAGAAAGACAAGCAACTCAATACAGGCTGGATATGCATAGTTATGCAAAACATCTCCATAATGGACATATTGTGAAAGACTGATTATATTTCCCTCTGTCCTATCCCCCCCTTCCACGTGTTCTATTCTCTACTTTGTCCTCGTCCCTTTACAAAAATGTGTGCTTCTAATAATCCCCTCTCCCCCGCCAAAGCTGTCCTCCCCATCAAAATCCCCCTTCTCATCACCTTCCCCCTACTCTCCTGTAGGGTAAGATACCCATTTTAGAGTGTATGTCATTACATCCTTAAGCCAGATTCAATGAGACCTTGTCTTCACCTTCATTCTAATAGTTATCCCTTGCCTCTTCTATATGAGATGATTAACCCCATTCTGTCTCTCCCTGTCTCTTGCCCTTCTATTCCTCTCCCACCTCTCAATTTCACTTTTTAAAATATCATCCCTCCCTATTCAGTTGATCCTGTGCCCTCTCTCTATATACACATATATACACACACTCACAGATGTATGTATATATACACCCTTCTATATAGACATATGTGTATTTGTGTGTATACACACACATTTATATTCTCTTCAACTATCCTCATACTGAGAAAAATTTCATAAGCTATAATTGTCATTTTTCCATGTAGGCATGCAAATAGTTCGAGTTTGTTAAGTTCCTTATGATTTCTTTTCCCTGTTTACCTTCTTGTGCTTCTTGTATTTAAATGTCAAACATTTTATTCAGCTCTTGTTTTTTTCATCATGGATGTTTGAAAGTCTTCCACCTCACGGAATGACCGTATTTTCCCTGAAACACTGTACTCAATTTTTCTGGGTAGGTGATTCTTGGTTTTAATCCTAGCCGCCTTGATCTCTGGAACACCACACTCCAGGCCCTTCAGTCCCCCAATGCAGAAGCTGCCAGACTCTATGCCATCCCAGTTGTGCCTCCACAGTATTCAAATTGTTTCTTCTTGGCAGCCTGCAATAGCGTCTCCTTCACCTGGGAACTCTGGAACCTGACCATAACATTCCTAGGAGTTTTCTTCCTGGGATCCTCCTCAAGAGGCAATATGAAAATTCCTTCAATTTCTATCTTGCCCTCTGGTTCCAACACATCAGGGCAATTCTCTTTGAGAGTTTCCCAAAGGATGATCTGTAGGTTCTCTTTTTGATCATGGCTTTCAGGCAGTCCAACAATTTTTAAATTGTCTATCCTGGATCTACTTTCCATGCCAGTAGCCTTTTCAATGAGATATTTCACACTGCCATCCACTTTTTCATGTTAGGATCTGTTTAATAGCATCTCAACTTCTCATAAAGTCGTCCTCTTCCATTTGTTCTAATCCAACTCTGAAGGAACCACTCTCCTCAGTGAGTTCCCAAGACCCCCTTTCCATGTTGCAAATTCGGCCCCCTAAGGAATTCATCTCCTCATTGGCCCCATGGGCCTTCCTTGCCATCTGAGTTAGTCTATTTTCCAAGGTGCCTTACCTTCCAGTCAGGTTGCCAACTCCCTCCTCATGACTTTCTTGCGTCATTTTCATCTCTCCTCCCAATTTTTCCCCCACTTCCCCTATTTGGTTTTCAAAATCCTTCTTAAGCTCCTCCATGGCCTGCAACCAGTTCATACTCCTTTTGGAAGACTTTGGTGCAGGAGTTCCAACTATGTTGTCTTCCTCCTGTTCCATGCCCCAATCTTTTCTGTCCCCAAAAAAGGAATTCAAAGTTGGACTTCTGGGCTTGCCCTGCCTCCCTCACCTGCCCATGCTGCCAGTCAATTAATTGACTTTTGAGTGCTTTGCCACAGTAGAACTCTGCCTCCAGAGGGGAGAACTTTGTCCCAAATGGCTTGAGTTTTTGCAGCTGCTGGACCTATCAGGAGGGCAACATCTCCATAGCTCCCACCAGCCCACCTCACTGGACATGCACCTCAGGACCACCACCCAAGACCATGATCTTGATCTAGGCATCTCGAGGCAAGAGAATTTAGCCTCCAAATGGTTACCTAGCCACCCTGCAATCTGCAGGTCAGGAACTCTGAAGCAGCCAGGTGGAGGCAACTGCAGGGCCACCACTTCCACTGCTTCTGGCTCTGTGGGCAGAGGGCTGGATTCACTCTTACCCCCCCCCCCACCAAATTCAGCTGAGTTCCACTGACCTTTCACTTTTTCTTTGGCATTTATGGGTTGGTCATTCTGAAAACTGCCACAGATGCTGGTGATCCACTATCCTGAATGCTTCAGCCAAAGCTGGTCCTGGCCACCTGGGGTCAAAACCGTTGGCTCGCACTGGACTTTGATCTGCTCCCAACATGCTGTTATAAACAACTCCCATTTGCCCACTGGGCTGCCCTCAGTGGGAGATTTTCTTTCTGTCACTTTGTGGGCCCTGGAGCTCCAAAACTTGCCTTGAATAACATTCTACAGGCATCTTAGGTGGTTATGGGGGCAGAGATGGATTCCTCCTGCCTCTATGACACCACTTTTACTCTGCCGCCTCCTCCATCCCCCTTGACTTCCAAGTTTGTGGTCCTTCAGCCTTTACATAGATTTCATATGACAGGTTCCACAATTCTCTCAGAATCCTCAACACACTACTGATGGGAGCTGATATATTCTTTTGCTATCATCAACTTTCATTTTCCTCTCTTATTTACTTTTCCAATTAACCTTTGATTTCTCAGTGACTTCTGCTGTTGCTCTCTTTTGGTCATATCTGAGTCTTTGTGACCCTGGGACCACCTGTCCACGATGTTTTCCTGGCAAGAATACTGACATGATTTCTATTTCCTTCTTTAGTTGTGGGCAACCAGGGTTAAGTGATTTGTCCAGGGTCACAGACCTAGTAAGAGTTAGATGTCAGATTTGAACTCTGGTATTTCAGACTCCCAGACCAGTCCTCTATCCACTGTGCCACATGGCTGCACTCCTCCCATCCTCAGTAATTTTGTTTTAGAGCAAAACATTTTTGGAAAATTAACTGTCTGTTTATGTGTGCGTGTATGCTCACATGTGCATAGGGTGTGTTTCACAACTAATGCTATGATTTATTCAGCGTCTATATGCACCCTCTTGGCTCCTCACAAAAGGGAGAAGGAAGGAAAGATGAAAAGGCCACTAGCTCTCATAAATTTCTGAAATGTTTATTATAGTGTGTGTGGGGGGGTGGTAAGTAGCCAGAATATATTATTATTATTATTTTCTTACTTTTACACACCTTGGGTAAATGCCTCTATTTAGACTATGTATGCTAACTTTGGTTCCACATACATCTAATTCCAGTTGTATTTTGTAGTCTTAGAGGAAAGCATCTATTTCTGTAGGACTGTTTTTTTTCAAACCCAAATGACAAAAGGTCATAGACATGAAAGTAGAATTGAATGCATGAAAGTGTGGGAAAGTTACTAGGACACTATGTTGATCAAAACATGAAAAGCAACATATATTAGATAGAAAAATAATTGGAGTCTGAGAAAACTGGGCTCAAGTCATGTCCCTGACATATATCAACTCTGAGACTATGGACATCTCATTTAATTTCTCACTGCTCTCTGAAAACTCCCTACAAATTACTTATGATATGCCCATTTTAATCTGTGGAGAGAGTTTCTAACCAAAGTCTTCCCAACCTGATGAAATTAAAGAGCTAGACCTTCCTTTCCCCTCTCAACTAAGCATATCCCTTTACATTGTATCCCTGAAATTGAGTCTTTATAACAGAAATAGATGTGTGTATATAACATACATACATACATATAACAACCAAAACAACCATAATAATAGCTAACATTTATGTGGCAGTTGGGTGGAATAGTGGCTAGAATGTTGGACCTGCCTCTGAATCATCATCCTGAATTCAACTCTGCCCTCAGCTGTGTAATACTTGGCAAGTGATTTAATCTCCTTTGCCTCAGTTCCCTTATCTGTAAAACAAGCTGGAAATGGAAACAGCAAAGCATTCTAGTGTCTTTGTCAAAAAAACCACAAATTGGATCACAAAAAGTTGGACACAACTGAAAAACACCCAAACAACAGCATTTAAATAGTGTCTGCTATGTTCCAGGCATTATGCTAAAAGCTTTCCAAATATTGTTGCATTTGATTCTCGCAACAACCCTGAGAGGTAAATACTATTATTGCCCCATTTTGCAGGTGAGGAAACTGAGGCAAATAACTGTTGAGTGACTTTCTCAGAATCACACAAGGAAGACATAAGTGAAAAGTTCAACTAATACTGTGTCTGTGTGTGTGTGTCTCATACAAATTGTATATTACACATATACACACAGGAATCACATATTCAAAGTCTCACAATAACTGTCTAAAACTGAACTCATTAACTTTCTGCTCAAACCCTTCCCCTTCCTCTCTTCTAAATATTACTATTATTTTCCAGGTCAGCAATGCCCCTCCAATTCTTAGGGCTCCAAACTGGAGTGATCTTTTTCACTTTTCACCATCCTTTGCCCCTCATATACAATCTGCTGCCAAAGCTTGTTGATTTCATTTTTATAACATGTCTCCTACAAGTCCCTTCTCCTCTGATACAGCCACTATCCTGGTGCATGATTTATCCTCCTCATGTCTTTTCTATTACAATAGCCTGATGGTTAGTCTGCCTTCTTTCACAAGTTTCTCCTCACTCCTCCATTCAGTCCTCAAAGTAATTTTTCTAAAGCACAAATCTGACATGTTTGTTTTTTTTTCCTTGCTCAGTAAAGTCCAGTTGCTCTCTGTTACCTCCATGATAAAATAAAAATCTTTTATTGGGCATTCAAAGCCTTTTACAACATCCCTCTCAACTTCCACCTTTCCAATCTTCTTATGTCTTACACGTCTCTCTTAGACGCACTGAATATTCTTTGATCAAGTGATATTGGCATCCTTGCTTTTTCTCAAATAGAACATTCCATCTCCCAACTCAAGGGATGTTTTCTGACCATCACCCATGTTTGGAATGCTATACTCCTTCATCCCCACATCCTGGGGATTCCATTCCCACCTCCAGATTGCATCCTACCTCTTGCAAAAAGGCTTTTTTAAAAATTCCCTTAATTCTAATGGCTTCTGTTTGTGGATTATTTCCTATTTATCCTGTACAGGTCTTTTAGTAACTGTTTGCATGTTAGTTCCTTCATTGAGCTTCTTCAGGTCAGGGACTGTCCTTGGCCTTTGTTTGTATCCCTAGCACTTAGCACAATATCTGGGAAATAGTAGATGCTTAATAAATATTTATTTACCATTAAAAATAATTAACACTAAGAAATTGCAACATTCTAAAGCAGCAGTTCTCAACCTGTGGTTTGTGACACCTTTGGGATTCAAATGACCCTTTCACAGGGATCACCTAAGACCATTGGAAAACACATATTTCTGATGGTCTTAGGAACTGAGACACCACTCCTCTATCCATCTCCAGGCAGGTCCACCCACATACAGATCCACCCACATACCAGTATTAAAGGGTTGGGGGCATTAGCAAGGTTGAGAACCCTGTAAAGCTTTTTCAAAGTAATCAAAGAGAAATGTTCAGTAGAGTTTGAGTATATAATTAATTGTATTTAAATTATAAAAGTGGGGATTTGTGTATTTTATATATCAGAATTCAGTATCAAAAAGAATAGTTGGTTAACTAAGACACTATTCCTAAATCTAAAATTTTAGAGACAGAAATAACCTTAGAAATAATTTATTTTAATCCTTTCTTTGTTATGGTACACAAAACTCAAAATCCTTGCCCCCCTACAAAAAAAATAATTAAGGGTACTTTTAATTAGTGGTATATGTAAAACTAGATCTCAGGTCTCCAGACATTGTCTTTTCACTATCTGGCCATTTCAGGCAACAGTTCACTCTACATTATTATTTTCCTATACTGCTTTCTTATGCAATATTTACATTACTATGCACATATCAGGCATTAATAACTATTAAAATAATTCTAAGAATTTCAAAGGGCAAGAGAAACTCTCAAAAAAAGTGATTTTAAATACTCTTTGTATCTCTGTCAGTGTCTCTCTCTCTCTCTTTCTCCCTCCCTCCCACCCTTTCTCTCTCTGACTTGTCCATGGATAGAGTCCTATTAAATAAATGAGCCTAAATTTTTCCTCAGGTCTTCTTATCCCCAATCTAATTTCATTCAAATATACTATGCTGCTTTTCAATAAAGTAATACATTCTTTAAGAAAATGGAGGCTAGTTAACCACATCCTGGGGTATTATAGAGGGGTTACTTCTCAGTAATAAAATATTGAAGTTACGCTTATCATGTTTCCCAAAGCAAGAGAAAATATAATTTCATAGGATACTTTGTCATCTTCTATTTCAGAACACTTAATGCATCTTTGTAAAAATGCCACAAGGAAGCTTATCTCATCTCATAAACCATCATCTGTTGCAGAAGATAAGACGGTAGAGAAATTCTATAAATAGCTCTAAAAGACCCTCCAAGTTCAATTAACATATAATTTTATAGTTTTTTCAGCCTAAGGGGGTACTAGAGATGGTGAACACTACATACCATCATGAAATTGAAATTATGAATAAATGATTAGTTATAAATGTGGGAGTCATTTTTGATACATACCATCAATTTATGAAAATCATTATGAGTGATAGATTAAAAGAAATGAAATGATACTACCTTTGAATAATTAACAGAGATTTACCCCAACCTAGTCAAATAAGTTATTGATTAAAAAAAGTGAAATTGATAAAAGGGTAGATATTAGTATAGACTACTGCTAGTTCCTAAGGAAGTTTACTTGACCCGAATTAATCTTCACAATAAGAGGAACACAACCTCCTTGCCAAATACATAGATGTGGAAATCCAAGGAAACAATAATTTAAAATAAAAATCATTTGCAAGAACTTAGAGAAAAGGATAATGGAAGAATATGAGCAGTCTTACCTCATAAAGGAGAGAAAAAGTTAGAGTCAAAACTAACTTTACAGAAAGTTTGGCTGGAGAAGCCACTAAACCAAAGAATGCTGAGAATATTGAAAGGGAAAACAGAAGGGTAAATGGCAGATAAAAATTATAATTAAACTTAAATATGAAATTATTTTTCATCAATTACAGGAGAGATAATACATTTATATTTTGTCTGTTCAATTTCTGCTGACCTATATCAGGGAATAGAGTGATGGAAGAAGCAATGGAGACAAATCAAGTGTAGAAAGGAGGAAGTCTCTACTGGAAGTGAGAAAATTTTAGTGCAAAATATATCAATTCTTGGGCTATTTAAAGAAAAAGAGCCCATGACAAAAATCTTATAAAAAAGACATAAATTTTATTGTTACACAAAAAGGAAGGTTAAAAAAATAAACCTAACTACTGAGCTAGATGCCTACATTTGCATCTCTACAAAATAATTATGAAAATATTCAAGGCACAAACTGATGTCCTTGATCATTAGGAAAAGAAAGCATATAGATTTTGCAAACAATATTCAGTAACATAATATCTTTTCATTCACACAACTGACTAAACTCTATGTAAATACAAGATTTGCATTACAATATAAACTTCAAAATATAAGAGAGCACTTGCATCATTCTTCACCATATTTTTTTCTCCTATTCCATTTCTTTAAGTAAATATGTTTCCTGTTCTCTTTTCTGAAAATCTTTCACAGTCCAATCAGAGTATGTGTGTGTGTGTGTGTGTGTGTATGTGTGTGTATACATACATATATATATATATATATATATTAATGATACAGATTCATTCTTACATATGGCGTGATATATTCTCTGTCATGTGACTCATTACTCAAGCTGAGCTTAATGGTGTTCCCAGGTTGATGTTACTCATTAATAAGACATTAGCTCTAAATCAAGAAACTATTTAACTTACACTATTAATTCCATGGAGGTATTAGGTGACCTAATTAATTACTTCATCTGCTCATGTGTAAGGCTAATTAATGGTTTACACCAAGAATTCTACTATGATATACAACTTGTTTGATTTTGCTATTCTCAGGTTTTTCATAATATTTGACAGTTATTAAGGTTGCTTACCACATTGCATTTAAGAATATGAACCAATGTAACAAAAATTAACTGGAATCGAAGCATATAAAATATCTAAGTTTTCTTGATAGGATAAATAATTCTTCTAAATTCCTCCTCAACTGCTTTATTGCTTCATGGATGTGAATCTCTGTTCTTGAAGGTTATCAGCAAAGTTTTTATTGATTTGTTTCAGTTGTGCCTGACTCTCAATAAGCCCATTGGGGGTTTCCATGGCAAAGATACTGGAGTAGTTTGTCAGTTCCTTCTCTAACTCATTTTATGGATGAGAAATTGAGGCAAACAATGTTAAGTGACTTGCCCAGGATCACGTAGTAAGTGCCTGAGTTTAGATTTGAACTCAGGTCCTCCTGACTCTAGGACCAGCTCTCTATCCATTGTACCATCTATCTACCCCTATCAAAGGCATGCTCACCCTTTAAAAAACAGTCTTTGACAGCACTATGCCATCAAATTATCATCCTTTATTTCTCCTACCATTTATTGCCAAACTAGCAAAAAAAAGTTTATATTTGCTTAACTTAGGATTTCACCACTCATTCATGGCTAAGTCTCTTGTAATCCAGTCTTTGACTTCAGCATACATCTAAAGCTATTCTTTCCAAAATAATCAACAGGCTTTTTAAAAAATTCCTTTTGATCTTTCTTTCTTTTTGATTCCTTTATTCCTTTCACAACTGTAACCAATATGGAAATATGTTTTACATAATTGAAATATATAACCTATATCAAATTGCTCAAAATCTTGTAAGAACTCAAAACTCAAAATCTTATAAAAATGAATGCTAAAAACTTTCTTGACATATAATTAGGAAAAATTAAATTTGATTTATAAAAATAAATAATTATTTGTTTACATATAAGACCCTTTTCTCTTTTTTTGATCTCTACACACAGGCCTAGTATTGGTATAACTGAGTTAAAGTGTATGCATAGTTTAGTACCAATCAACAGGCTTTCCACTGCCAAATACAACAGTCTTTTGTCAGTCTCCAACAAAAAACAAAACCCTCGGAGATTTTTTTGTTGTTATTGTTTGAGATTCAAGTACTCAAATGTAGGGTCATCTGAACTGTTATTTTCAAGGACCAAATCAAACTCTTTAATAGTCATCAATATCTTTTTTTTGGGGGGGGGATGTAGTGGGAAGATAGATGAAGTTGGAATAAAGGCCAGCAAGTTACAGAAAGGAGAGGTCAATGATTCTATGAGACATCAAGAATCAGCCAAACAAGATCTAAAAAATAAAAAAAAATAGAAGAAAACAGAAAATGCTTCATTGAAACACAACTGATCTGGAAAACAGATCCAGAAGAGATAATTTAAGAATTATTATTCTACATGTAACCGATGATAAAAAAAAAAGAAGAGTCTGGATGGCTTCTTTCAAGAAATCACCAATGAATACTACCCTGAGGTCCTAGAACCAGAAGGTAAAATAGTCATCAAAGAATCTACTGATCACTTCCTAAAAGAGATCATACATTGAAAATGCTAAGGAGTATTACATTCAAATTCCAGAAGGTAAGTGAGAAAATACTGCAAGCAGTCATAAAAAAATAAATATCATGGAACCACAGTCAGGATTGCTCAGAACCTTGTAACTTCTATTTTAAAAGACTGGAGGACTTGGAATATGATATTTCATAAGGCAAAGGAGTTTGGATTACAACAAAGGTTCAACAACCCAGCAAAATGCAGTATAATTTTCCAGGGGAGGAGACAGAGATTTAGTGAAATAAGGGACTTCCAAACCTTCCTGATGAAAAGACCATAGTGCAATGCAAAATTTGGTCTTCAAGACTCAAGAAAGGCATATAAAGGTAAACA
>CM053595.1:173286276-173296447 GCA_028646575.1 Pseudocheirus occidentalis
CTATAAAATAAGGAGGTTGAACTTACAATCTGTTAGTGCTAGATGATGATACTATGGTTCTCCCATCCAGTGATGGAAAAGTTCGATCATTATTTCCCTGCATCCTTTTCTTTTCCACATATGTGTTTGCTCTCATTCCAATTCCGCGAAATCCTTTGGAACTTTCATTTGATTTTTATTTAATAGCTGGAAGGGATCTTAGAAACCATCTTTTATAGCCCCTTCATCTTACAGATGGAGAAACTGAGACTCCAAGAGAAGCACAAACTTAAAGCATTATAGTGTAAATGCCTTTTAAAGTCACGGAAATTGTTTTTGATTGGACTGGTTTCCTTAAGGGCATAGCATAAGATGAAGAATAGTATGAAAATAGAACACATTTTTGGAGAAAAACCATGATCAATGGTTTCATTAAATTTCTATTAATGTGAAAAGTTTTTCCTGTTACTAGTTTTCCTTTCCCTTCAGATTATTGTTCCTTCTTTCCCTCCTATTTCTGATGAAATTAATTTTACAGTTATGGGATAATGAGTAGCCAAAGAAATGTCTGTTAACAACAAAAAGGTGTTTTATCATGATGACAAGACAGAAATTAAGAAGGAATGAGATGCTAGAGTGGTTCAATTCAGTTGAGCCTGGAAATCAAATTCAGGGTCTTTCAAACACAACTTTTTGATTCATTCATAGTAGAAGTATCAAGAAGAAAATTAATTGTAGGCCTACATTTTTCCTTGCTAGATTTCATGTCAGAGCTAAAAGATGAGCTTTCCTGAAATCACAGCCTGAGAATCCCATTATATCTTCACAATGCAGCCCTTTTGTCATAGAGGCAAAACAACATTGTTTCTCCTTCCTGACTTCACTTATTAACCTTCCTTTGTCAAAATATCTGAATTCAATTCAATTCAGTTCAACTTGCTAACACAGAAACTTGTGGAGGCAGATATATATTACCCTGCTTTTTGATTTGCATATCATAGATTAAGGTCAAATGTCCCTATAAGAAGTTATAATCTTTATATCACCGACCAGACTACTTTTCCTGTATTATATTTTTATGCCACTTCTGGGATGTAATTCATTATTGCATGAGCAATATTCTATTCATTTCTTTCCCCTTTCCCCTATCTCCTTCTCTCTCTCTCTCTCTCTCTCTCTCTCTCTCTCTCTCTCTCTCTCTCTCTATCTATCTCTCTGTCTCTCTCTCTCTCTCTAATCTTATTTTTCTCACCAATATTGGTTTAAAAGAGATAGTTTTCTGAATCATGAAACAACTCAAATTTATTGAAAGTATTTCATAATGCCCAAAATTATTTATTTCAATATGCTCTCTTCCTTCTATTCAAATATGACCTGAGTTCATTCTCAATGTGAAAATTCTACTTCTCCTTTTATATTTGCTGATCAACTAACTCAATGAGTTGTCTATCAAATTTTATTTCTTACTCTGGGTAATATACGCGCTTTGATGCATTAATTTCCCAAAGATAACTAAACCAAGTTATTTTTTAAATTGAAGTTCTATAGTATTCTAGGATTAAATGCAAATATGCACATTATCACATAAACAAAGGATATTGCCATTTGTCGGGAATTACACTTCTTTCAAAACTCTGTAAAAGATGCCTTTTGTGAAAATATTGAACACGTGTGGTGAGCAAATGATTCCTTGCTTTATGCTACTACTTGAATCAAGTGTTTTTTAAAGGTAATCAATAAATAAAAATTATATCCTAATTTTATATTTTTCATATTTTGTAGTCAATAATTTGACTCTGAACAGATGGTCTGCTTTAATAAATGACCTAGGAAAACATGCCTATTATCTGCTTACATTTTCAGCAAGGATAAACTTGACACATTTTTAGATTATACTAAAAAAATTGGGGGTATTTCATTTTGAGCCAGGGACCCCTTATCTTGCTCAGACCACAGTTTTAGCTTTGACATGGACTGTTTTCAACCAGGGCCTACTCCTTTTTCCTTAGACAATCTAGTAGTGCCCCTCTTTCGTACTTCAAAGGTTCACCATTTTGGAGTCAGATTTAGTGCCAATACATAGTCAGCATTATCCTATTGAAACTCAGGACTTATAAATTCAAGTGATATTCCATCCTCAGCCTTTCTGGTAGCAAGAAATACCACTATCCTGACTTATAAAGATTTTTAAAAAGTGAGAACATACATATAAACACATTTGCCTATTTACATTTAAGGAAAGAGGACCAAATGTTCTGACCCTCTCTTTATGGGAGGTTTCTCAGGCCTTTCTCACCCACACCTGCCATGAAGTTGGAGTCCTCCAAGGAAATTCTACTCTAACATGGGATTAGCTTTCATTTATGTATCTTTTCTTTTGGTACATTGTGAGACCTCAGTGTTGAGAATTCATGCCAAAGTTGTTAAACAGCTAAGCCCAGTGTGGGGCAATTTTCTTGACTCAGTGTATGACACCTAAAGTGATATGCCTGAAAAAAGGGAGTAACTCAGCCAGTGGGTAGGATTCATTAGGAATTCATTAGCTTCATTAGGAAGTACGCCAAGTTAGACAAATGCTTTGTGGCAATTACTGTAGGTTTGAATCCATTCTTCCTGGGGATGGAGGTGGTTTGGAGCAAGGGTGTTCTGTGGTTCAGAAGATACTTATTTTTCTGCTTTCATTATTTCTGCATCTCCTAAGAAAATATGACTTTTAGAAAACATATTTTTAAAAATACAGGCTTTATATATGAAATACACAATTTTTTGACTTTATTTTAATAAAAATAATAATAAAATAATATTTAACTGTTTACATTCTTGCATAGAAAGATGGCATTTGTAACTCATGGGATTTCTCTTAGTATTAGATTAATTGAAGGGAATGCATGTATGTGTGTGTACGTGTGTGTATGTATGTTTGTATGCATGTGTATATGTGTCTATATGTATACATAGACAGAGGGCATAGGGTGAGTTGAATATGAAAGGATGATGTCTAAAAAGTAAAATTAAGAGGTGAGAGAGGAATTCATTTGGGGGAGAAAAAGAGAGATGGAATAAGGTACATTATCTCACATAAAAGAGGCAAGAGAAAGTTACTACAATGGAGGGGAAGAGCAGGGAGGTGAAAGGGAATGAGTCAACTTTACCCTCATTGGATTTGGCTTAAGGAGAGAATGACATATATACTCAATTGGGTATTGAGGAAATTAGGAGGAAAGTGGATATGAGGGGGGATGATAGAAGGAAGGGCAGATTGGAGGAGGCGGTAATCAGAAGCTAACACTTTTGAAAAGGGACAGGGTCAAAGGAAAAAATAGAATGAATGGGGGGTGGGATAGGATGGAGTGAAATAGTCTTTCACCATATGACTACTATGGAACTGTTTTACATAACCACATATGTGTTACCTATATTGAACTGCTTGTCTTCTCAATGGGGGGGGGGAGGGAAGCATTGAGAGAATCTGTAAGTCAAGGTTTTAGAAACAAGTGTTTTTACATATAACTGGGAAATAAGATATACAGTCAATGGGGTATAGAAATCCATCTTGCCCTAAAAGGTAAGGGGGATTGATACAGGGTTTGATAGAAGGGAGGGCAAACTGGGGGAATGGGTAATTAGTATGTTTGCCATGTTGGAGTGGGGGGCTGGGGAGAGGTGTGGGAAAAATTTGGTACTCAAAATCTTGTGGAAATGAATGTTGAAAGCTAAAAATAAATAAATAAATAAATGAGGGAAAAGAAAAAACCATGAATACAGAAATAAAATAGGATCAAGAAAGGTTTTCCAGAGGAAAGGATGTCTTATTATTGAGAGCACTTTGACCTCTTTACAAGAAGGGCACTAAGGAAGGGCTAAACATTTATCATTAGACTGTATGATCTTTATATTGATACCTTTCAAGGAAAGAAATATAGTATTATATGTAGAATCACCCAAGGATACCATTTTCAGGCAGGGTTGTCTTTGGAGTTTATGGGAGATCTTCAAGAAGAAGGCGAAAGTTATATAGTAGAAAGTTGGGGAGCAGAAAACATACTTCTCATCTTTGATCCTTTCTTGAGCTTGTGTCTCAGAAGTCAGAGAATAGACACCCTACATTTAAATGAACTTTAAAAAGAAGGGCATTTATAGGGTTATTTAGAACTTGAAACAATTTGCTATAGAAGCAGTGCTATAGACAGTGTATAGAAGTTCATGCACCACACTGGAATATTGTTTTAAAAAGGCACAATGACTCTTTTTCCAATATCTGACACTAGCTAGTTATGTGATCACAAAGTCACTTTATCATTTTTAAGCCTCAATATCCTATTCTATAAAATTAAGCTTGTAATGACAACAATATTTACTTCACAGTATAGTTGAAGATATTTTTATCCAGAATTTGTAATAATGTGCATTTACTCAATATGATTATCCCATGACACCATGAATAAAGACATATTTATCATACTCTTAAGAATTAAAGGTTTTTGTTTTGTTTTTGTCGAGTCATTTCCATCTTCATTGGAAATGTCCCAGAGTTGCTTGCTCTTACTCTAAGGACCCCTCAGCATGTGGACAGAAGTTAGTATGGCAATAGGATGAGGCTATTGTGATGGACATAGGAATACCCAGCAACTGGATTAGGTCAGAAGATATATCATAAGATAACAGTTGAAGATTGAGCACCCCCCCGAAAAAAAAGATTTGTTGTCCTGTCTTCTACATGGCCTTTTTAAGGAAACAATATTGCAGTATTTTGTTATCTGAGACATACAGAATCACAAAAGGAGAAAAAAAAACATGACAAAGGGACCACAAGATGAATGTTAATGATAATAACAATTATGATTATGATTCATAAACATAATTGCTTCTATTCCTAACATTTAAGTAGTGCTTTAAGGCTTACAAATAACTCTATATGTATTATCTCATGAAATCTTCACAAATGACTCGATGAAACAGGTGCAATTACAACCTAAATTTTACTCATGAGAAAACTGAGGCTGAGATGAAGTACCTTGCTCAGCATCATACAGTAGATGCTTGAAGCAGGATTTGAACTCAGATTTTCCTAATTCCAAATCCAGTGAAGACATAGCTGCTCTTAAATAATGAAGATCACAGTTTTTTTGTTTTTGTTTTTGTTTTTCAAACATCACGGCATGTAAGAGCTGGAAAGGAGCACAAGCGTTCTTGGACAAGAAATCTCTTGAGCACAGGAAATCCCAATGCCACATGGTATCAAATGAAGTTGAAGTCCCTCTCTACTAAGTCATCAAACTTTTTGATCTTAAGTACCTTTTATATTACTAAAAATATTGAACCCCCACCCCAAGAGACTTTGTTTATATTGAATATATGAATATTGGCAATTTAAAATTAAACATCTTAATATCATTGCAAAACTATTTTTGAGCTGTCATACCTATTAAAAGGTTTCAGGGACTTTTAGGAATCCTTGGACCACACTTTAAGAATGGTTTTCCTAAACCCATTCCATTAGTGGATAGATTGAATTGTTAGGAAGTTTCCCTTATATGTTGCCACAATCTTCTTTTTTTTTCAACTGACAGACATTGTTACTCTTTCTGAATTCTAGAACCTAGCACGAAAAGTCTAATATTTGTTTGAAAAGACTAATATTTTTTCTAATATTACAAATATTAGAAAATATTTAAAAAGTGTAATATTCTTCAAATACTTGAAGTAGTATTTTCTTCTTCAAGATAAGCATCCTTACCTTCTTAAATAGATCTTGAAATGATAAGATCTTCAGTCCTTCAGCATCCTGGTTACTCTTCTCTGATTGCTCTCCTGTATATCATTTTTTTTTCTAAAATGCCAGTCTTTCAACGTTCTTTCTTTTCAGAATTCAGCACAACAGAGTAGGTCTATAGGTTAGCAACAGTCCCCAATTTCATCCAAGGGGAAATTTCCCCAATATCTGTTGTGAAGAAAATTAAAAATCAGTGAAATGTTGATGAAAAGATTTCTCTTACATATCTTTCATCTGCCTTTTGAAGTCTGATTTTTCTCTCCCTGAAGAGAATCTGCAACCACAAACATTTTCTGAAAGCAAGAATAAGGAAAATTTCTATTCTCCAGTGTACTTATACTGGTTTCACCCATCCCACAAGCATGTAATGTCGTAGAATCATTCTCTCCACCATTTAAGAGAGTCTTATGCTCCACACTTGCAGCCAAAGTTGCACTCAAATTTGTCTATAAGGATAGCACCACAAAATGCTTTGAACCTCTAATCTTTACATAAAATGGATGTGGAGTTATATGTATAAGGGAAAGGAAGAGGAGGAGGATGTAACAGAGAAGAAAAATGCTGAAAAGTTTCCTACAATTCTTCCTTTTCTTCCCCTTTTCTTCCATTTTTAAAGTTAACCCCACTAACAGATGTAACATGAGAATGAGAAGACTTGTTCTATCTTACACGCCTTGACAGGGTCATTATGAGAACTGAATGAAAAAAAATTAATACAAAAGTAATTTACAAAATGCCAAATCTATGCAAATGTTAGGTGTTAATAGTTTTATGGGTAAATTTACTCAATGTCCCTAGATCATATGATACACATTGGTGTGACATGGAGAATGAGAACACATGCAAAACTGACCTGCTTATTTGAGTCTGATCACATGTTGTATCAGACCCAAAAATGTGTGGAGTTTTGCTAAAATGTAGCAAATCCTATGTGCTCATCATGGGGGCTGAGGAGTGTTGCTGCATCAGCATATTTCTGGCTTTCTTTTTCCCTTGTATTTTCCCATAGGTTTAGCAAGTAAATCTTACATTAAGGAGGACCCTTCTTCCTAGTAGGGCATCATTGCCACTTGTTTCCATGTGGCAGATTGAGCAGGTACTCAACAAGGCAAGCTGACTAGGTCTCTGGATTAGACTTTTAAGTTAATTCCCTGACTACAGATGACCAAAACTTTGTATGATGGATGTGTGTGTATGTTCAGAGGCAACTTTGTGGGTTTGAGATATACTAGGTACTTTGGTAAAAAACTGACTAGTAATCAGGAAAATGTCTTAAATAGAAGATGCTTCCCAAAAGGAAGGTGAACCTAAACCATAGTTGGAGTGCCAGAATATATAGATTTTTGAGAAATTGTTTGAACATGGGTGCCACTTGTTCATAATTCCTATCCTTTATCTTTTGATTGTTGCATGTCTCAGACTCCTGGGGTAAGTGTAATAATAGTTACAACTTACTTAATCCTATATTAAATCTTTCTTTCAAGGACTACTTTTGGGTCATGTATGAATTAATCTTTTTGGTTTCTTGTGTTTGTACAGAAAAGTAACACTTGTTCCACACCTGATTCATATGATGCATTGAATAATTTTCTACTCCTTCCCTAAGGGAAGCTTTAGACATGAAAATAGACTGAGATATAAGTATTTTCCATGGACTGTGAAGGTTTCAGTGTAATGTGGGATATAATAAAAGAAAAATAACTATGATCTCAGAACTGAAACCTGAGTGTGTGTGTATGTTTGTACAGGTATACATAGACAGAAGGCACAGGATCAATTGAATAGGTAGGGGTGATATTTAAAAGGTGAAATTGAGAGGTGAGAGAGGAATATAATGAAAGGAGATGGGGAGAGACAGAATGGGGTAAATTATCTCATTTAGGAGAGGAGAGGGATAACTGTTACAGTGGAGGGGAAGAACAGAAAGGCAAGGGGGAATGGGTCAACCTTACTCTCATTGAATTTGGCTTAGGGAGAGAATGATATACAGACTAAATTGGGTATGTTGCACTACAGGAGAGTAGGGGGGAAGGGGATGAGAGGGGTAATGATGGAGGGAGGACAGATGGGGGGCAGGGTAGTTAGAAGCACAAACTTTTGTAAAGGGACAGGGTCAAAGTAGAGGATAGAACAAGGGGAAGGATAGCATGGAGAGAAATATAGTCAGGTTTTCAGAGTATATCCACTATGAAAATGTCTTGTAAAACTACACATGTACTACCTATTTTGAATTGCTTATCTTCCCAGTAAGGGTGAGTGATGAGGGATGAAGGGAAAGAATCTGGAATTCAAAGTTTTAAAATCAAATGTTTAAAAAATAATATTTTTATTATTATTTTTACATGCAACTGGGAAATAAGATATGTAAGCACTGGGGTATGGATATCCATCGTGCCCTACCAGAAAGTGAGATGAGGGACAGGGGAGATATAGGAGAGATCAGATTGGGGGAGGGGATATACAGTGGGATCATTGTTTTGGGGTGCTCGGGAGGGGAAAGACGGGAATGAAATTTGTAACTCAAAATCTTGTGGAAATGAATGATGTATACTAAAAATAAACAGTAAAAAGTGAAAAAAAGAAACTGCATGATAAATGTTTTGGCCATTCATTATTTTATGTGAGAATCATAATGTATTCATAAAAGGAGTATCTAAGCTAATGAAATCATTATTTTATTAAAGGACTGCATGATTAGTGGATATAACATTATCTGTTCATGACAGCTGGAGATGAAAGAGAACTGATGTAGAATTACGAGTTAGCAAAGAAAAGAAGAATTCTTAACATAGTAAATGGTAAGAAGATCCATTTTCACTCATCCCACCAGTTTCCTTCTCCAAGTTCCTGGCTTTTCCTGTGGGTTTTGTTGTTTGTTTTGATCTGTGTTTTAAGAGCTGAAATAGGTTTTGTTTTTGTGTTCTTTTTCAGAGATGATTGGAGTATGTGGGAGGAACGTTAAAAGATAATTTCTGTTTGATGGCAAAACAATAGAGTTGTGAACAGCTTAGATTTCTCCTTTCTAGGCTACGCAGGAAACAATGTATAATTGTGTACTTTTTCAGTAGGAAAGACAAGGACCAGGAAGATCAGTTTTTCAGTTCGAGTAAACTCAGCAAACAATCATTGTGTTACTATGGCAAGGTATTATATGCTACTTGCAGGATATGGAAAGATGGATGACTGGGGTCCTACTTTCATATGTGTGTGCATGGATTCATGTATTTGCATGCATTTATAGATATGGATACATGTGTATGTACAAGTACATGCATATGTATTCATGTATGGATATACATATATGCATGTATATTTATGTGTGTATATATATATATACATACACACATAGCTTTATATATATATGCATATGTATATATATATCCATCCATACATGTGTATATATGACTTTTTATTTACTCCAATTGTACATCACAAACATTCCATAGCTTGTTTCAGCCATTCCAAATTGATGGACATCCATTCAAGTTCCAACACTTAGCCACCAGAAAAGAGCTGCTATAAATATTTTGTACAAAAGTTCCTTAACTTTTTTTAATGTCTTTGTCTAGCAGTGTTATTTTTAGATCAAAGGACATGTAGAGTTTTATACTCCTTGGGCATAGTATTAAATATTCTCCATATTGATTGGTTCAGTTCACAACCCCCATAATCACAATTACACTATACTACTTCCAACAACCATTATTTTTCTCTTTTCTTCATATTAGACAATTAGATAGGTGTGAAGTGGTTCCTTACATTTGTTTCAATTTGCCTTTCTCTAATTATAATAGCAATCAGTTTAGCAGATACTTAGCACTTAGTAACTTAGGGCTAAGTATGGAAAGTGTGAACCTTGTCCCCTGTTGAGAGGGCATGAGCTCCCCTGTTGATGTGGAAGAAGGGGATTGGCTGAGACAGGAGGCCAGTGTGCATATATAAACAAGAATTCCAGAGACAGAGAGACAGAATTGGAATTTTCCTGTTGGAGGAAGCAGGATTGTCTCAGCATCTGGGAGATAAAGAAGTGAGTTGTAGATTTCTTGAAACAGAGAGAGAATGTTTCCTACCAGCATCTGGAAGCTGACTGAGATTTGAGATGGAGATTTCCTGAGACAAGAATCTGGTGAAGACCCCCCAGAAGGCCAATATTCCTTCTGATTCCTAGGGCCAGTTGAATTTCTGGAGGACCGAAGAACCATGACCAGGAAAAGACTCTGTTTATTCATGGCCTGGCTAATCCTTGAGTTTCAGGCAAGAGAAGTGGTGAAGGGTTTGAGATGTTCTGGACCCTGTGAACTTCAGTGTGTGCCAGGGACTGCCCTGAGGACTGGACAAGGACCTGGGAGCTGTCTGCTTCTGAATCCAGTGACTGTTTGGTGGATTCACGAAGGAGCTGGGACCATAGAAGGGGGTGCA
>CM053595.1:173302165-173326238 GCA_028646575.1 Pseudocheirus occidentalis
AAAAATCTTCTTAAACTTTGCTTAATCTCCCATTAGTCCGCATCACTATTACTTCCTACTTTATATTACGATTATTTGTACATATGTCATTGTTCTTTAATAGATAAAAATAATATATTTGCTTAAAGAGTTTTACCATCATACATCAACTCTTTCTTCACAATGACTGTGTGCATTACTCTATTATCGTACCAATTTTATAGATGAGGAAATTGTCTGAGACAGATTAAATTACTTAAATTGGGCATATAGGTAGAAAGTGTTTGAGCAAGTATTCATAACCAACTTAATTTTATTTCTTAAGAACAATACTCTTTCCATGATTCAGAGCTTTCTCTCTAATACTGGAAGGCCCTTGAAAGTAGGAGTTATTTTTTTTCCTCCTTAAATCCCAAGTGACAAGGACTCTATTTTGCACGTGCTATGTACCTAATTAAGAGTAGTTGGCTTGACACAAAATAAATAAACATGAAGTTAACTTGCTATATCCATCCCAGAATACAAAGTACTCTTCAGCAAAGGAAACCATTAAAGCACTAAACTGCAAGTAGATAAGGGAAAGTTTCTGATTCTGAAAAGGTAAAATCAGAATCCATATTTGAGTGATTACATCCCAAGTAAAGGTACTGAAGAACCTGTCTTAATATATTGAACTTTATATGCATAAGTCCCTTTCTTCCTTTCCTTTTTATACTCACCTAGTTTTTCTCTGCATGCGGCCTTTCTGGCTACATATTCTAAAGACAAAACATT
Source organism: Pseudocheirus occidentalis (assembly GCA_028646575.1). Taxonomy (NCBI): domain Eukaryota; kingdom Metazoa; phylum Chordata; class Mammalia; order Diprotodontia; family Pseudocheiridae; genus Pseudocheirus; species Pseudocheirus occidentalis. Next base: position 173,302,919 of record CM053595.1, read on the forward strand.
TGAAGGCAAAAAAGTAATTGTTTCCTAAGTTTAACATTATTGTATCTTTCATGAAGGAAGACACTCACTGAAAGTATATCAAGTATTACTGATCATAGATAAGACAGAATCTATAAGAAACATTAGCTACTAAGGTTGTGTCTTCACCAAATTGGTTGTTCTGACACATATTTTGATGCGGAGGAATTAAAATAGGATCTATATTAAAAACTCAATATGAGGGGTGGATCAGAAGCAGGACTTTCACATGGCTCCAGCTTCCACCTTTTCCAATACATGTAAAAAATGACTCTAAACAAACCTTAGAGCTATAGAACTCACAAAGTGACAGAGAGAAACAAATCTTCCTCTGAAGGAATCTGACAAGACAATAGGAAAGGTACATTACAGAACTCTGGGAGCCAAGCCCTGCCCCACATGAGCCTGCAGTTTTAGCCCCAGGGTAACCCCCACCAGCAACTGATGGGCATCTGGAGCAGACTTTACAAGAGCAAATCAAAAGCAGCTGTACTGGTTTCCAGACCTTTCAAACCACAAATGCCAAATAAAAAGTAAAAGGCAAGTATGGAACATTGTTCAAACAGGGGGAACACAGTCCTGCTGCTACTCCCAGAGTAAGAAGTGCAGGAGGAATGGTGGCTGCAGCCACTGCTGCGTGGCTACTTCCAGAGTTCCTGGCCTACAGGTTGTAGGGGGACCAAGTGAACATTCAGAGGGTAATTTCTCTTGCTTTGACCTGCTTGAATCCAGATCAAGGTCTTGAACAGTGGTTCTGGGGTGTATGACCAGTCATCCATTGCATGTAGGAGCTGTAGAAAGGGTGCCTACCTAATAGGACCAGCAGTTGCAAAACCCCCAGCAATTTGGTATGTATCTCACTCCATTTTGGAAGCAGAGTTCTGCTGTGGCAAAGAGCTCAAAAGTCAAGTAATTGGATGTCAATATGAGCAAGCACAGGAAGAACAAATAGATTATAGAATCCTTTTGGGGAGACAAAAAGGATCAAGGCATGGAATAGGAGGAAGACATTGATATCAAAACTCCTGCATCAAAAGCCTCCAAGAAAAATAAGAATTGATTATAGGCCATGGAAGAACTCAAGAAGTATTCTGAAAATCAAGTAAGAGAAATGCAGGAAAAATTGGGAGAAATGAGAATAATTCAAGAAAATCATGAAAAGCAAGTAAACAGTCTGCTAAAACAGACCCCAAAAATATTGAAGAAAATAACACTTTAAAAAAATAGACTAACTCAAATGGGAAAAGAGGCCCCAAAAGGCAGTGAGAACAAAAATGCTTTAAAAAGTCAAATATTCCAGATAGAAAAGAAATTTCAAAAACTCACTGAAGAGAATAACTCCTTCAAAATTAGATTGGAGCAATTGGAAGCTAATGAGAAATCAAGATACTATAAAACAGATCCAAACAAATGAAAAAATAGAAGGCAATGTGAAACACCTCATTGGAAAAAAACCACTGAGCTGGAAAATAGATCCAGGAAAGAGAATTTAAAAAATTATTGGACTACCTGAAAGCCACGATAAAAAAAAAGAGTCTAGACACCATCTTTCAAGAAATTTTCAAGCAAAATTCCCCTGATTTTCTAGAACCAGAGGGCAAAATAGAAATTAAAAGAATTTCCTGATCATCTCTTGAAAAAGAACCCAAAAAGAAAACATCTAGGAATATTATAGACAAATTTCAGAGTTCCCAGGTCAAGGAAAAAATACTGCAAGTAGTCAGGAAGAAACAATTTGAGTATTGTGGAAATATGATCAGCATAACATATGACCTAGTAGCTTCTACATTAAGGGATCAAAGGGCTGGTAATAAGATAATCTGGGGGTCAAAGGAGCTAGGACTAAAACCAAGAATCACCTACCCAGCAAAACTGAGTATAATGTTTCAGGGGAAAATATGGTCATTCAATGAAATAGAAGACTTTCAAGAAGGCTTGATGAAAATTCTAAGCTGAACAGAAAATTTGAATTTCAAATATGAGAAGCAAGAGAAGCATGAGAAGGTAAACAGGAAAAAGAAATCATAAGGAAGTTATTAAAGTTGAACTATTTACATTTCTACATGGAAAAATTATAATTGTAACTAATAAGACTTTTCTCAGTATGAGGAGAGCTGAAGGGAATATGTGTATACACACACATATACACATATATGTATACATGTGTATATGTTTATATATGTATGCAAACATACATACATATGTATTATGGGATTATATATGTGTATATAAATAGATATGTGATTGTGGGCATTTGTATGTTCATGTATACATGGAGAGAGGGCACGGGATGACTTGAATATGAAGGAATGATATCTAAAAAAATAAAATTAAGAGGTAAGAGAGGAATTTATTGGGAGAAGAAAGGAAGTAATAGATTAGGGTAAATTCTCTCATATAAACGAAGCAAGAGAAAACTGTTGCAAAGGAGGGGAAGAACAGGAAGGTGAAAGGGAATGAGACAACCTGATTCTCATTGAATTTGGTCCAAGGAGGGACCAACATACATGCTCAATTGAGTATCTTACCCCATAAGGAAACAAGAGGGTTAGGGATAAGAGGGGGGAGGATGGAAGAAAGGATATATTGGGGAATAGGGCAGTTAGAAGCAAATATTTTTGAAAAGGGATACAGTCAAAGGAGAAAATAGAACAAGTGGGGGGCAGGATAGAATGGAGAGGAATATAGTTAATCTTCCAAAATATAACTACTATGGAAATGATTTAGGTAACTACAAACATGCAATCTCTATTGGATTGCTTATCTTCCAAGTAAGGGTGGGTGAGGAGGCAAGAAGGGAAAAAAACCCCTAGAACTCAAAGTTTTAAAAGCAACTGTTTAATTTTTTTACATGCAACTTAGAAATAAGATTTATAGGTAGTGGAATATAGAAATCCATCTTGCCCTACTATAAATTTACTCAGGTGAAGGGGGAGGATCTAAGTGAGAACAAATTAGGGGAGGGTATTCATTAGGCTTGTTCTTTTAGAGTGGAGGGATAGGGGAAAGATGGGGAGAGAAAAATTTGTAAGTATAAATCCTGTAGAAATGAATGCTAAAAAACTAAAAATAAATAATTTTTTTAAAACCCAATATAGACTGGGGGAAGAATTAATCAAAATGCTTGCCATCTTGGAGTGGGGGGTTGGAGAAAGATGGGAAGAAAATTTGGAACTCAAAATCATGTGGAAATGAATGTTGAAAACTAAAAATAAATAACTTCTGAAGAAAAAAGTAAAAACAAATTAAAATAAAAACTCAATACTGTTTGGTTGGTAACAAATTTATCTAACTCTAATGATCCCTTTGTTGATGAAAAGCAAGGTTAAAAGGGAACTAGATTTTGAATCAGAGGTAACGACCTCAAATCTTAACTTAGTATCCAGGACTGGATAATATCTCCAATCCTTTCAGGCTTTCTACCTCATAATTGTAGAGCTAGATGAACACTTAAAGTTCATCTGTATCAATCCCCCTGCCCCCTTTTTTTTTGCTTTTTGGAGGGGGGAAGTCAGGGCAATTTGGGTTAAATAACTTGTCCAAGGTCGCATGGTTAGTTTTGTGGTTTGTGTTTGAGGCTGGATTTAAATTCAGGTCCTCCTGACTCCAGGGCCAGTGCTCCATTCATTGTGCCACCTAGCCACTCCAGTCCCCTTCTTTTTTGCAAATAAGGAAACTGTGACTGAGAGCTTTTAGACAACTTTTCCAAGATCATGCATGTAGTAAATGGCAGAGCTAGAGTTCAAACAGACTGATGATAAAGTCAACATTTTTTCTATCATGTGAAAATATGATAAAACATAATCCTAATATCAATAAAATGTATTTTCTACCCAGATATGATATTGATTTAATAATAATGAAGTGTGATATGTAACACAATGATGAAAATGATTTTTAAAACAAACATGGTAAAACTTATAAAAATGAATTTTGTTTTAAATATTATCTCCTTAGGAGCAAGGACATTTATTATATTCCCTTCTGTCCTATGAAAGAGAAACACAAGGAAATAAGCCTGGACCATCATGTTTACTTGATTATTTTCATATTTATTCACTCAAGTAATTTTGTAAAAACCATTTTACTTTTTCACAGCTTATTGTCTCACATTTTTATATCTCATTACCCTTTATAAAATATTTCCTCATGGAAACTTGGTAAGGTAGGCAGTATAAGTATCATTACCTCCATTTTACAAATGATGGTTCAAGTGATGAGGCATACAGAAGACAAATGCATTATTTAAGTCCATGCAGATAGTAAGCAGGAGAGCCTGAATTTGAACTAGATTTGAATCCAGAACCAGTGTAATTCACTATACTTGCCTGATTTAGAATCAAAGACTCTAAAAGTGAATAACTAACAAAGTGGTATCTAAGGAGGGAATTTACATTAGTGGATTACTGTACATAATATAAGGTGTGTATACTCTTGACCAGAGATAGAGTACAACTAGCAGGGACTGGTTATAATGCATTTTCCAGGTTTCTTTCAAATTTTATCTCATACATTTTTACATGCAACTGTGAAATAATATGTACATGCAATGGTGTGTAGAAATCCATCTTGTCCTAAATTAAAATAAGGGTGGGCAGGAGCGGGGGGGGGGAGGTGGCAAAGAGATGGTGGATAGGGCCAAAGGGTATTCAGTATGCTTCCCATCTTGGGGTGGGTGTAGGGGAGAGATAGGAAGAAAATCTATAACTCAAAATCTTTGGGAAAATGAATGTTACAAACTAAAAATAAATTAATTTAAAAATGTAAAAGCTAATGTTAAAAATGATTTTTGCATGAAATTGTGAAATAACAAAAAAAAGTATTTAAAAAAAATATTGCAGTCAGACAGCCTGGCAGAGAAAGCAGAAGAAGCCAGAGTACCTAGGACACAAGTCTAGAGGGAGGTGTTTGTGCTTAAAACTTGTACTCTATGTGCTATAAGGTTTGAGTGAAGGTATGATCTGTTCAATCCCTTTCTCCTCCACAAATTGAGGTGATGTAAGAAGGAAGGCAATTATGCTTTTGTATGTTGGGGCAGTATTTTGTGTATTTGTGATTATACCCTTTGAAGCAAATATTTGTATAAAAGCTGATCTTAGTGACTCAATGTAACTAGGTGCAGAAAGTGACCCCTACAACTAAGAGAACAACATTGATGGGGGCTGAAGCCATTTAAACAGAATCTAGACACCTTTACTGCCCACAATTCAATCCCAGAGTACTAAAAATCCCAAAGGGGAAAGTGAAACATAACATAGCTTGCCTTCAGATTATAGGTGCTATGGTTGACTGTGTTACATATTCTAGAGGCAATTGGAAGGTATTGAAACTTTTATAGCAGGCAAGAAATATATGTGGTTTTGAATCTTTGTAAAATTATTTTGTGGTACTTTGGAAAATAGATTGGAGAGAGAAGAATTCAGAATGCTGAAGTCCAATTAGAATACCATTATAATTGTGCATACAAAAAGTGATGAAAGAATCTACTCGGGTAGTAAGTGGGTGAATAGAAGGAATAAGATACATGTGAAAGGAAAGAAAGGAGGGAAGTCAGAAGGGAGGGAGGGAAGGAAGGAAGGAAGGAGGGAAGGAAGAGAGTCATAGAGACAGATTAAATGGGAGGTTGATAGAGGAGACAAAAGCACACCTGATATTGAGAGCATAGAGGGACAGTACTTCTTGAGAAAGACCGTTTCTTAATCAAGACTAGAATAAAGAGAGAGAGAGAGAGAGAGAATAGAGAAGATACTGAGTAGGTTTTTTTTTTTTTTTGCTTTTTGGAGGGCAGTTGGGGTTAAGTAAGTTGCCCAAGGTCACACAGCTAGTTTTTTGTGTTAAGTGTCTGAGGCCGGATTTGAACTCAGGTACTCCTGACTCCAGGGCCGGTGCTCTATTTACTGCGCCACCTAGCCGCCCCGATACTGAGTAGTTTTGAGACAAAGTCCTCTACTAAGAAAGAAGGCAGCAGGGAAGAGTGGTACAGTAGGATTGAGGAAATAAAAGATTTAGAACAATTGTTATGGCAAATATAATTCAGTTAATCAAAAAATAAAAAAAATAAAAGGATTTTCATGAAGCAATGAAACAAGTTGAAGTTACATACCATATATTTATAGTGGATATAGTTGATATATTTTGGACTTCTTGCATTGCTATTCAACAGCATGTGAACAGGAGAAGAGAAAGAATATATCAAGGGTAACTTAGGCTTGTTGTGTGGGATATCATGAATGACAACAGGACAAGAGGGCAAGGGAACCAAGAGCTAATTATACTGTACAGTTGAATGAGATAATGTAGTAACTGGAAGTCATGATGAAGATGAGATTAAGCTTACAGTAGTAGAAATGAGAAAAGATAAGGCAGTTATACTTAGACTGAATTAAGTTTCAATTCCTTATATTTAGCCAACCAGTTTAGGTAAACTAAGAACATTTTCTGAATTGGAATGGAGAGGGAAGTGAGACAGAAGAATGAAAACACAAAAAGTGTCATAACTCTGGGCAAGAATTCCTAAGACCTGTGGGAAAATTTCATCTTTGTCATTTACTCACTGCACAGTTTAGGGCAATTAACTTCTCTGTGCTTCTTAATAAATTTGAAAAATGAAGAAAAATATAATCAGATGCCCAATAATATCGTTTTCATCCCTAAGAGTCTACATTTCAGTGATAACATACCAACTAATAATAACAATAACAAAATATAAGAAAACAGTATCTTTGATAGAGTGTAGAACTCAGAGTCAGAAAGACCTGGGTTGTTTTTTTTTTTTCAAATTCTGCACATAATTGACCATGAGAAGCCAAGAAAATCACTTAAATCATTTGGGACCTGGGCACTTAAGACCATGACTATAAACTGTAAAAAAGTTACTGATTTGTATTATTAGAGGGAGCTTCTCCCCTAAGAATTCTCTAAATGGATCAAATCACAGGCTAGAACAAAAAAAAATATCAATAATAATATCGGGCTGTTCCCTCACCTGTAAAATGAGTGTATTGTATTAGATAAATTTTAAGGGTTTCTTTCAACTCTAACTCTATGGTCTTATGTGTCTCTGTAATGTTTTAAGATTCAAAATTGCCTTTCATAAATATTTACATATACTGGGCTATGTCTTGCACTCCTTCAGACTGCTCTCCATAATGCTCTGAGAATCTGCTCATCCTACAAGATCACATCACTTACAGCTTACTATAACTTATCAATATACTCTGCTCCTGGGACTTCTCTCATTAAAGAGTGGAACAGACTGTCCCTCTCAGGATCTCTGTTTAATGAGGGCACTCAGGCCACCCATTTATTTATTTCTGTATCACATATGTGATTTTCCTTTCTCTACACAACTTTCAGCTTTCTTTTGTGTGTTGTCTTCTCTAACTATATTTTAAGCTTCTTGAAACCAAAGACTTTTTCCTCTGTATCCTCAGTGCTTAGCTCGATGTCTGGTATATAGTTGGCACTTAATAAATGTTTACTGACTGATTGACTGACTTAATATTCATAAAGATAAATGTAAAGTCTTGGATTTTGGTACAAAATAATTTCACAAGTCTTTGCAGTTGGAAATGGAAGCTCAAAATATCTAACAGTCTTGGGTTGCATTCAGAAGGAAATAGTTTCCAGGAATAAAGGAGTGGTAGTCTCAGTCTAATATGCCCTTTGGATACCTTATCTAGACTACTTTGTTCAGTCTTGGGCATAATAAATTACTAATATGGGTGTTAGAGGTAAATCAACGAGAGGAAATCAGTCAGCAGAATGAAGTGCTTTCAGTTCTTGACCTGTGAGGATCAGTTGAAGGAACTAGACATATTTAGTCTGGAGAAGAGAAGATTCAGTGGAACATCATAACTGTCATCAATTATTTGAAGGGCTCTCACATGGAAGAGAGACTAGAATTGTTTGGTTTGATCCCAGAGGGCAGAACTAGGAGCAATGGGTATTGAAACTAATTTATGTTTCATACCAGGAAAAGACAATCTTTCTAACAATTAGAGATGTTTCATAAGTGGAATAGACTGCGTCAGGAGAGAGTGGGTTCTCTCTCTTTAAAGGTCTTTAAGCCAAGGTTAGACAATCAATTTTTGTATATACATATTATAGTGGAGATTCCTTTTCCATGTGGGTTTAATAGGATAGCCAACAAAGGCACTTCCAATTCTCAGATTCATTGATTGTGTGATAATATTTGAATTTTCTAACAAACCTGTGGGCTATATACTAAAGTTATTATTTTTAAAAAATAATATTAAAATAATTTTAATTATAATTTTATATAATTATAAAATTATAATAATTTTTAAAAATTACTTTTAAAAATGAGGAAGCTGAGAATGAAAATTTGAATATCTGAACGGAGGTTACCACTAGTAAGGGTGAAAAATGGGACTAAAATGACCGTTATTCCTGATTCCAAATTCTCCATTAAACTGAATATCCAAAAAAATGTAAGTTAATCATCCAAGTGTCACCTCTTAAAAGTATATAAACTTTTAATGACATAGCTAAAATTCTATTTTTCATATCAATAAAGTGGAAGCAAACAGTCACTACACATCACTGAAGAGGTTGCTTGAGTGTTTGCTGGTGCTCAGTCAGAGTGATAATTTAGGTAAGGCAATTTGAATCATTAAAAGTAAGGAGCACAATTTTTTTCCCATCAATCACTGACTTAATGGAATGCCAGAATAGCATGGCTGGCACTGACTTAATTTCGTGCCTATCAATAGCTGAGTAGCAACATAGGTCGAACTAAGCAGTAAGTCAAAAGGCTGCAAAAGGAGTGTCAATAAGCTGAGACCCAGAATGTTATTGAATCCCTACTGAAACTAGAAAAAGGGGCATTAACTTTACTTTTAAAAACTCAGTAAAACATGGGTCATTTTTTTCCCTTCATTTCTTCCTTTTTCTTTTTTTAAACAAATCTTAGGGAGGTTGTGATCCTTTATGACCATTTTAACTGGAAAGAAAAAGAATATTTGAAAATATCAAAGGATATTAAAATACCTAACTTTTAAAAATAAAACTGATGTTACCCTGTCTATGTTTTGCCTAGTGACTGATTCCATCAAAGAGTAATAAAGAAAATATTCCCTTTTCAAATGTATGGTAACATTTTCATAGTCTGGACCATGCTTATAATAGTGGGATCGTACAATTTGACATAGTAGAGATTATAGAAGCTTTCTAGTCATAACCCCACATCTTACCGATAAGGAAATTTAGCCCAAAGGCAGCTAACTGACTCACCAAAGGTTATACAAGTAGGAAGTGATGATTGCAAAATCTAAACCTAGTCCATTTGCCTATAATTCCACTTCTCTTTCAAATGTACTATATTGGCTTTTGCTAGTAACTTGTTGTTTATTTAACATTATCATTTGACTATTCATTGGCAGCTTAAATAATTTAATATTAAAACCTCCTCAATGTTTTTTGAGACCATGATTGCAGAGAACAAGTTGTTATTAGTAGTTTAAGGCCAAAAACCAACGCAAACAAGTTTATCACTTGAACACTGACCTTAAAAAAAAGAATTCTCACAAAATTGCCCATAATCTGATAGATCACATAATTTAACACTTGAAGGGACTTAAAATACCATTTATTCTTCCCTGTCTTTTTATAAACAAAGAAACAGAGACCCAGTGATGTGAAGTTACTTGCCCGAAGCCCAAAGATTGCAAGTACAACTGGGAACTGAAGTAAGTTTCCCCAACTTCAATTCTTTCTATAGAATTATGAAGTAGCTGATTTAGTTGATCATGTTATTTGCCACATAGGTCCTTTGATGGTGCCTCAAAGTAGTGTGAAACAGATGCCATGGATTTTTGAAGGCTTTACCAGCAGAGCACAAGCTCTTGCAAGATTTTACTCTGGAAAAACTTCAAATTTGAACCTAAATGATTTTTCTGTTATCTGAAGACATACCCAGCTCTGTAGAGAGATGAAGATCTCCAGGTATGAGCAATGGGGATTCAGATACTGTCAAGGCCATTTTCTAAGAGGGCTGTGAGTGTGAGGAGGGTGTTGCAGAGAGAAGAATCTGAAACAGACTGAAGGATGTCATTAGAGTTTTTCCATGTGGACTGCCATCTCCTTAACATCCTTCAATTCTAAAAGAAACAACTGACACAGACTGTTGACTTAAAATTATGAGATTATGCATGACTGGGGTTCTTTCCAAAATGCTGGGCCTAGGAGGGAGTTACCAAATGAGAGAGGAAGACCTCAGAGCAGAGATTTCTCCAACATGACAATGCGGCAGTTAAGAAGATATCCTGGGGCAGTTAGGTGGTGCAGTGGATAGAGCCCTGCCTGGGGAGTCAGGAGGACCTGAGTTCATATTTTACTTCAGACACTTACTAGCTGCATGATCCTGGGCAAATTACTTAAACCCGATTACCTCTAATGAAAAAAAAGGTATATAAGAAGATATCCAGAAAAAAGCCAGATGTGAGATGGGAAATTTGATGCTGAGGTAGGTTAAGTGTTGTAGTCAAGGGTTGTAAAGCTGGTAAATAACTATGGTGGGAAGTAAACTGAATTCTTCCTGGATCTAGATCTAGTTCTCTATGTACTTCACAACATTTGTATGTCCTATCTTTGAAGGGTTGTTGGGAGGATCACATGAAATAGTATTAATGATTTTGTAACCATGAAGCATTATGTGAATATAAATTGTTAGTCATATTTTAAGAATAGCTTTTTAAAATGTCATCTCATTGGGCTTATCATTAGGCTTAGAGTATAAGGAAACATATAAGCACCTACCATCTTATCTCTTTTATCTTTCCTATCTTAGTTTTGTGAATGTGTGGCTGAAACGTCTTCCACAAATTTTCTTGGAGAGAGTGTGTGAGTAATAATTTAAATTTTATTTTGAACCACTGAACCAACACAATCCCAACATAAACATGTACACTCAGAAATATATTGGTTTATTTGAAAACCTTAGAACAATTAAAAAACAATGAAAGATGAATTAAAATTCAATGAATAGTAATTCCACAGAAAGGGGACCAACCATGTCCATAGAGTAGCTGGATTTCAGGAAGGCTGGGTCCAGAAGGACTCCCCACCACCTAAACACAGATTAGTACCGACATTAGCCTCCAACAGTATCTCTGAGATTCCCCAAGCAAGGATAGTTTCCTCTGATCATTACAATGCTCTAAGAAGAGCTGCCAGACCTTATTAAATTTCTCTTTTCTCTGGCTGTGAGACTTATGAAAAAATTAACACACTTTCCTAAGAGCCAGATGGCATTCCAAATCAGTTCTTAGAAAAAGATATCCTTTCCCTACTTAAAGAAAATAGTGATATTACTTTTCAAACAGATCTGAAGATGGCAATTAGCTTCAATGTGGCATCTGCCTCACCTCTATAAGGGCAGGTATTACCTTGGGCAATGCTTTTCTCCTTCACCTTTTGAGGGTACTTTGTTACACACCTAAGTTTACCTGAGCTTATTTTGAGGTTGGACCTATTGATTTTGGAATTTTATAATGTAGTATGCCCAAGTCAGCTCATGCAGATTGTTACATTGTCAGTGTATTCTTACCTTGGAAATTAGCAAATTCTTCAAATCAGGGCAAAATTTATTATTTTGCAAATTATCTAGAATTCAGATAATGATGGAAAAATGGCAATAATACAACTTAAATATAAAAGTTAAGGCAGTTGATGGTTCAGTAGATAAAGCACTGGGTCTGGCAAAAGGAAGACCTGAATTCAAAACCAGTTTCATATACCTCCTGGTTATTTGACTTTGGGTAAGTCACTTAAGGACTGATTGCCTGACAAAAGCATCTGCTAGAGAAGAAAATGGCAATCACTACAATATCTTTGCCAGGAAAACCCCCATGAACAGTTATGATCCATGTGGTCACAAAATGTCAGACACCACTAAACAACAAACCTAAAAATGTGCTGTGCCTTTTTAGAGAGCCAGCTATTAAACATTGACTAGCACACAACCAACTATGAGTAAGATTCTTTCAAAAGTTTTATAACATTTAATTTATTTTCTGTCTTTAAAAGCTGTACTCAGGAAAAAAAAATTAGTTTCACCTTAAAGGATTCACATATTTGTTCTAAAGAGGTAAACTGAAAATCTGCTTCTACAGTCCCGACCTGAGTTGTAGTGAACATTCTTTTATATTTATATGCACACACACACATATATATGTATGTACATGTATACACACATATGTGTGTGCTCATGTATGTACATGTACACAATACACATATGCACACATGCATATTATATACATGTGTGCATAAATGTTTGTTCATATATATGTATATGCACATATGTGTATGTAACTTGTTCATCTATTTATTATGACCCAATAATTGGGGGAGCAGTGGTTGCTCCTGAAAATGAGACATGAGGTTCTCTTTCTACTCTTGTTTCTACCAGTGGATTCATAGTCCCCTAAGAATCCATCATAACTATGTTTACAAATATCTCAACCCTGGGGCTCACCCAAGCTTATGGGCTAAAGGTAGGTACCCACTGATGGGACTTCTGTTAAATCAAGACTGACAATTTGAAAACTCTCCAAGAAAGTCCACAATGGCAGCAAGTGAAAAGCCATGTTTCAATCACACTTTAATAAGGCACAGAAAATAGAGAGACTCCTGACCTGGAGAGGGGAGTACAGAGGTAGATATCATGAGTAGTGAGGATGAGTAGGAGAGGGAGGTAGGCAGTGTGAGTAAGAGAAGGGGAGACATAGAAGGACTCAGAGAGTCCATGATGTAATTGTGGATGTGAGCTGGCAGCACTTGGGCAGCTTGTACCCATAGCAAATGAAAGACTTGAGAGGGAAAATTTTGGGGTTACACTTTTATGGGATTTTGGTGGTGAAAGATGGATTAATTCTTACCCATGCCACTTTTGGCATTCATTAACAAAGCAACATCTGAAATTATCAGTACCATTCTAGGGCTAGTTGATTTGCAAAATGGTTTGCTAATTTTCCTTGATTTACAGATTGAGGGTAGCTAGTAGGACCCAGGACCCATTACCTTGGGTTTCCTCCTAATTTAGCACATAGTCTAAGAATGTGGCCTCAGTTAATTTGTAAAACAGTTCCAAGTGGTTCCTATATTCCCCTATTTTATGAGACAGTTTGCAAGTAACTGCTATGTTCCCTTGATTTATGGAACAGTTTGTAAATGACTTCTATGTTCCCTGTTTGTAATCTTATTACGTATTATCTTATACAAGCTACTTATACACATACCTACTATACTAATTTGAGGTAGAGAGTTGTCAGGAAGAGAGACCAGAATAAGAAAAAAATAAAACAAATTTGCATATCATTCCATAATTTTTATGTCTTTCCAACTCTACTTTTATAATCCTATGCCCTCTAATTCAACATGTCCAAATAAAAAGTTATCTGCCCCTATCAATTGGTTCTACTTTCTAACTTTTCTTTCTCCCTCATCTTCAATGGTTCTTGATTACCTACAAAAAAATCATCTAATAAAATCCCTTTGCTTTTCATTGAAAACCTCAACTTCTAATGTCAGCTTATCGATTCTCTTCTCCCATCACTCTACTACATGAAAACATTCTCTCTACTCAGGTTAGTCTGCTCACTGTCACTCAGCTCACTTGGTCTCTTCCCCCTTCCATGTTTTCATTCTCTTTTGATTTGCATAGTTAACATTTCCTTTCTTCCTATCTAAAGTTTATCTATTTTTAGATTTTAGGTCAAGTCCCTTTTCCACAGCAATGTTTTTCCAACAACCTTAACCTTTTGCAATCCCTCTCCATTGTAAACTGTTGTAGAAATCATTGCTTCATTATTTATTTGAATAATTAGCCCAAAGAAGATGTGAACTTTTTTCACCCTCTGTCTCTTCACCCATACTCACTCTTCATCTCATATAGATTAAGTACTGTTTTTCCTCTGAGTACCTCACTGTCTGCTCTCTCTTTTCATACTATATAACAGTCAATCCTGCCCCCCATTAAACTTTATGTATCAACTTCCTTCATAAACTGTAGCATCATAATATGCCAATGGCAATGTCTGAGCAATCAATTGCTCATTTTATCACCTGCTTCCATAGCAGTGAGAATTATAGAAGTCAAATAAACTTCTTTGTCTCCTACTTCCTGACAGAGTATAACTAGAAAAAGTCAACTCCATTGCATGGAAGGAGCATTTCACAATGAGTAGATGTTGAAATGTGCCATACAATAATAATACATGCTGCAATTTTATTTTTAACTGGACCTGTGATTATTTTGGAATAGGGAATACTTGGTAGGGAAAACTCTCTATCCGTGCAGATCGAACTCTGTTTTTCAACTTAGTCATAGAGTTCCCTATGGCACCATGGTCATATAGCAAGCATGTTGCAGAAGCAGTTATAGAATCTAGATCTTTCTGATGCTGAGGCCATATCTTATCCAGTATACTACATTGGTCTTTATACTGTGTGATACGCACTATATTAACTCACAATATAGGCGTGCTTCTTTATATAAAGCACAGAATTTCTGTCTGAAGAGTAGAGTGAGTAGCATAAAACATTAACTACTTATAGTTTTGCCACTGATTCTTACAATCCAGTATTTTCATGTTTTATATATTAATTTTATTGATTTTTTATTTTCATCTCACTTTCATTTTTAATGCATTCCATTAAAATGCAAAACTTAAAAGAGAGTAGGGAAAAGCATTAGAGCAAAACTAATGTCTGTCAGCTAAATCTGGCAATAAATGTAGTCTTCCTTACATATAGTCTCTCATCCCTGCAAATAAAGTAGAGGGTCATTTTGTAATGTCTTTTCTTTGTAACAAGCTTGTTCATTATCATTTAACAGCATTTCATGTAAATATATGTAGCTGTAATTTCAATTTACTTTGTTGAATCATTGCGCATATTGTTTTACAGGTTCTGTTTAGTCCATAGTTCATATGAGTCTTCCCATGTGGCTTTGTATTTTTCATATCCATAATACCTCTAAATAAAAAATTCCATTTCATTCATGTCTGAAAATATGTTTATGCATTCCCCAATTAATAGTAATTTATTTTTTCCAATTCTAGCTATTACAAAAAGTGTTGTCATAAGGACAGCTAGGTGGCGCAGTGAATAGAGCACCAGCCGTGAAGTCAGGAGGACCTGAGTTCAAATCTGGCCTCAGACACTTGACACAAAAACTAGCTGTGTGACTTTGAGCAAGTCACCAATTGCCCTCCAAAAACCAAAAAAAAAAAAGGTGTTGTCATAAATATTTTAGCATATGTAGAACTTAAAAAAAAAATACAATGGACTCCCTTAGGGCACATACTGCACATTGGGATACCTGGTCAAAGGATCTGGATATTTTTACAGTTTAATTTTTCAGCACAATTTCAATTTACTTTCCTTTATGATTCGATTAATTCAGTATTTTACTGTTTCCACTCTTCTATCACTCCTTGTAATGTGTTCTACTTTCCTGTAAGTGAGATGAAACTTCTGGCCTGGCTCAATATGCATTTCTTTTATTATGGGATGTGTAATATGAGTACTTTCTAAATTTTTCCTTATGATTTCAACTATTGCACAAGTTTTCAATTGTATGCGTTTATTCTAGCTCCATATAAATCTGTGATGGCGTGCCCTTAGCAACAATAATTGATGTCAGAATCTTTCTACTGTTTGACCACTTCTCTTCTCCTGGTTGCATTTATTTAAGTAACCTTTGTTTTGAAGGATTAGTATAAAAATTCAGTTCTCAAACTTTATTGCTCCATGACTACGAAAACGACTTAATAATGTATCCAATAGCCAAAAGCCTATGTTTCTAGTGTAAATCATGATCATTATGTCACATGTAAATTCTTCCCTATAATCACATGTACTCAGACAACATACCTCTTATGCTATATATGAGGATGTAAATATAAAAAATATTTAAAAATTAGAAAGCATGTGAAATTATTATGCAGTGGCATGGCAAGTGGATGAGTATCCATGGAATTTAGTGTGGTGGTACAGTGGATAGAATCCTGGAGTCAGGAAGACCTGAGTTTGAACCCAGCATCAGACATTTACTAGGTCTGTGACCCTAGAAAAATTACTTAACTGTTTGCCTCACTTTCTTCATTGAAAAAATGAGCTTGGAGAAGGAAATGGCAAACCACTCCAGTATCTTTTTGAAGAATATCCCAAATTAGGTCATGAAGAGTTGGACATGAAGGAAACAAATCAACAGCAACAACAAATATACATAGTGCCCTTCTATATTCATCAGATCATGGGATTTATCAAAGACATAAAATCAGAAGTCCTTATTTATTACTGGATTCCATTCTATATGAGATCTTGTTTTTATACCTTGCTTTATCATTTATCAAGTCCTTATTTATGATTGGATTCCATTCTATGTGAGATCTTGTTTTTATACCTTGCTTTATCATTTATCAAATAATCTATATATTTGCTTTCATTTGAGCATTAAAATAATGATCAATAATATATGGTAGGAAAGATAGATACTATCATTCCTATTTTTCTGCTATAGAAACTGATGTCAATAGACATAGAAGCGACTTGCCAAAGCTCACATCACCAGGAAGTTGTGAAACTGGAAAAAGAACCAAGGTCTATTAACACTAAGTCAATTTATTTTCTATTAGGAGGCAAGATCCTGACCCTACAGTCCTGAAAGGTCAAAGAGACATGTATTCATCCTATTTTTTCATTATGTGTGTGCCATATTATAATTTTTTTAAAGACTCATACTTCTGATTTAATTTTATCATTATTAGCAAACCTTGAAAGGTAGGTAAAGCAGGTATCACTATCTGCCTTTTAAATTGAGAATTTATGAAACCAACAATCTTATCAGTGAGAACACACTTTCCTCCCAAGTACATTACAATCTTCATACCTTGATAAACTGCTCTTCTGAGTTGTAATCCCTGAAATACTCTTTGCTTTATAAATTACTTGATGAGTTTCTCTAAACTCAGCTTGGTTAGCTCTTAGACAACAGATGTGTTCTGTTACTGGTCCATACCAAAGTATTTTGAGTTTTATGGGGTCTGTCAGAGGTTGTGCTCATCTGTCATAGCCCCTCAAGAACCTGGGATCACCTCTATTCCCTGGGAAGGCATAAGGATAGAGACTTAAGGGGATACTGAACTTATGGAGGAGGAAAATCAGATATTGAACGATTAAATGAATTGTATAACTCCAAATAGTAATTTAGAAACAATGTCTAGATCACATAGCTTTTAGTTTAGTATCCTTTCCATTTGACTAAACCCTAATGGCTTTAGTTTTCTTTCCTATTTGGGATGCATTAGAAATCAGGAGAAAGCTCAGATTTTTGGTCTTTATGAAATCTACAGTGTAACAGAAAATATCTCCTGCTCTTTAGTCAAGTCTAAGTTAGAACAAAGAACAAAATTAGACTTGAAGTGAAAAACAAAAAAATTTGTCCCTTTCGTGAACAGGAAAAAGCAGATGTATACAGCTTAATGAAACAATTACCCTCAACAGCTCTCACAACATTAGCTCTCATTACTCTCAGTTTAAGCATGTTACTGATTGAAATAATTAGTTACTTTTCAAATACAATTTGAACTGTGAATTTTAATTTTAAAATGTGATTTTCTGAAACTTAGGCCTTCTAATTTACCACTTGAAAGGCATAATGGATTTAAAAAAATGGCCAATAAATCAGGAAAGGAGTTCAAGTCCCATCTTTAATAAATAGTAACTGTGTGAACTTGGGCAATTTTTAAAATTTCTCAGTGTTCCAGAAAAATCATTCAGATGGTGAGTTTCAGAGAATATAGCCATCAGCATTGAGGAATGAAGTTAATTACCTGTAGTTTTCTACATCAGTGAAACCATAAGTCCAATTAACAACAAATATACAGACTCATAAAAATAGCTCATTATAACCCTCCTCTCATGAATTGCTTTGTCATTGGGAAAAAAATAAGTTCTTTAAAATTTACAACATGGCAAGTGGAATACAAAATGATCTGAGTTCATTGCTGATGATGTTAATAATGACTAGAACTTATATTGTACTCTACCTTTAGAAATAAAATTTCCTTTGATTCTCACAACAATTCCCATTTTATATATGACAAAACTGGGGGTACTTGTCTATGGTCATATAATTGGTATATTAATGGAGAGACTGGATTCTAGGGCTTCCTGTTGCCAATTCAAGTATGTTCTTAATTTCTCTTGCCATAGTAATCTGAATGACTAAAACATATCTTATCATGTTGAATTCAACTGCATCTATCAATGTTTGCATGGTACATTTAATCTTGAGAAAATAATAGTAAAGGAATGTTGCTCCTTTAGCCAGATTCCCCACAAACTTAGCAAACTTCATAGACAGATTATCTAGTCATTTTAAGGGGATCATTTCACTCAATGGCAAGACACTGCTTTGGCAGGAGCATCAATATTTAAAGTATTCTTGAAAGCAGAGACAAAAATTAAACCAAAAAGCAAAAACTACAGACTTATTGTGCATAGCAACGTTGTGGAAATGGATTGAGAGGCTGAATCTTACATTTATCAGTTGGGCAAGCATGACTAAGTTATAGAGCCTAAGGACATGAGCAGTGCAAGAGTCACAGGGGCCATGTAGCCACCCCAACAAGTATAAATGTTAAGGATAAGGAATTGAACCATGGATTCATAAGTATAGTGAAATTCTAGGTGAGGAAAATTGTTCTACCAATACAAGAAGAAACTTTCTCTACAATTTGTCATCTTTAGAGAGTTGCCTAAAGCACTGAAATGTTGAAGTTTTTGCTCAGGGTCATGCAGGGTCAATATGCTTTACAGAGGTCTTCTTAGCTTCAAGGCTGGTTATCAATCCACTATTTCATATTGCCTCTAAAAATAAAGGACAGGGATTGGACCTATGATTTCATTGATATTGGAAGGACACCACCTGAAGCAATTTAGACTGCATTCAAGTCCATGAAGATCTTTGGGATCACTATTGACATATTTGAAAAGCATAGCATATAATCTTTTATCATTCAGTGTTTAAAATGTTAAATAGCATACGACAAAGCACTGAGTACTCTTACTCCACTAGAGACCTCCTTTCAAGTTGAAAATGATTAATTGATGATTACTCCTTGGGTCTGATTTTTCAGCCTTTTGCAAATTCTCATAGTCATACTATTGTCTCATCCATATTTCTGCATTTGGTATATGAGAGCATTTTAAAAGAAATGCCTTGCTAAAATGTACAGAATTTTTTAGCTCTAGGATTGCTCTGGTGATTAGTATAAGGTACCTGTAAAAAACAGATACAATCTTAGCCTTCCATAATCTGTTCTTGATGTAAACATACTCTGGCTTTGAAATCATTGCTTTCTTGTTAAAGATTTATATCACCTTGGAAAGGATTCTGGGAAGATGGCGGAGTAGTCAGAAAATTCCAAGCTCTCAAGACTTTCCCCCACAAAAGAGATAAAAGAGCACCTTATGGCAAAATGAAGGTAAAAATAAATAAGAACAAGGGCACAACAAGGATTTTGAGGAACAATTTGAGATCAGAAGAAAAATCCCAGAAAGAGGTTTAGTCAGATTGAGAAGTAGGCTAAGGTTCCCTTAAACAACAAGGGGCAACCCCTGGGGGTTAGTTGGTTTGAGAGGCTGCCTTGGCCCCAGCCACCACAACTTTTACCTCTGGGACTGTGAGGAGAGTTACCTGAGATAGAAGAATCCTGTACTCACAAGGGACACCAGAGCAGGGTGGGGAGGTGGTGGTGGTGGGGACAAAAAGGAACGTGCACATGCCTGGTGAGTTTAGAAGCAGTGGGGCAGAAAGCTCTTGCTTGTGGGCACTTACAGAAAGTTAGAGGTTTGGTTCTGCTTGCAGGCTAAAGGAGAGAACCGAGGATCTGGGAAGAGGCACCATCCCACATAGCCCAGGGCTAGAGGTGATTACTAAAATTAAGCTACCACCACTAGATTTTTGTAATCTCTTTAAAAAATACATTCTAGATGGCTTTGTATACAGGATAGAAGGAATACACCTTGAAGGTGAGGTTAGAGGGAGTGGGAAAATTCAGTAAAGTGTTAGAAACTTGATCAATGCCTGTGAAGTCATATCTGTATTACATATATATATATATATATAAGACCATATTATACCTATTTCCACCTGTCACATGTTTCTCTGAAGGTAGATAGCATCTTCCTTCATAATTCCAAGTCCTTCAACATGTTTTCTAAATCTATCAGCTCATTTCCTGTATCACAATAATATTGTGAACCAATCTAATTTTATTTGAGAGTTTATCTATGAAAGATTTTCTCCCCAGTTTTCTACATTACCTCTATTCTTGGCAATGTTGGTTTTATTTATATAGGAAATTTTAAATTTAAAATAATCAAAATTATCTATTTTATACTTCAACACTGCTCTCATGTAATAATGTGATTTAAGGTCTGATACTACTGAATCTAGTACCTTCACATTTTTTCCCCTGGCTTCTTTGAAGCTCCCGACCCTCTATTCTTCCAAATGAACCCTCTTATTATTTTTTTTCTCACTCAGTAAGATTTTTTTTAAAAAAAATAATTTATTTGGGAGGGCATTTTATAAATAGATTAGGTTGGTAAAATTTTCACTTTTTTATTATATTAATGTTACTTACCTATGCACAAAAAATATTACTTCAATTATTTAGATCTAATTTTGTTTGTATAAAAGATGTTATATATTTATATTCATATATGTCCTGTGTCTGTTTTGGCAGATGCACTCTAATATTGTTTTTATACCCTTAAGTTATTTTATATAGTCCAAAGCTATTGACTAATATGACTGATATTTAGTATAATTTCCCTACTTTTCTCTCTTGAGTAAATGTATTTCAGTCTTAACTTTGTCTGAGATGATTGCTATCCCTAATAGTTTGCATTAAAAATTGTATTAATGACATTTATTTTGTTTGTGTGTATCTCTGATTTATATATCATTTCCTGAAAGTAAAATACTATTGAATTTGTTTTTAATCTGCTATCAGTTTCCGTTTTATGGGTAAATTCATTGAATTCACATTCTAAACTATAATTACTTGTTTATTTTCTTCCTTTCTATTTTCCTTTTTGCCATATTCCTATCCTTCATCACTCCTCTCCTTTATTTCTACTTGCTACCTTGCCCTTGTATTCCTTAACCTACTCCCCTTCATGAATCTCCCCGTTATCCTCTCCCTATACCCTATCACCTTACCCTCATTTCATTCTGAATTTAGAAGACTTTTATACATACATACATTTATATTTATATGTACACATATATTTATACACAAACACATACACACAATTTCCCTCTATAAGTTATTCCTTTTTTTGCTTATTTTACTTTGCATCATTCATTTCCATGAGATTTTGAGTTACAAATTTTCTAACCATAGTTCCTCTACTGACCACCCCAAAACAGCTATCCCACTGTATAGCCCTTCCCACAATCTGCTCTCTCCTGTATCCTCCCCCATCACCCCTTTGACTTTCTGGTGCAGCAAGATGGATCTCCCTCCCTCATTGCCTGTATATATCTTATTTCCCAGTTGCATATGAATAATAATAATGATCATACATACATATATATATACACACATATATACATATATATTTTTAACATTTGATTTTAAAATTTTAAGTCCTAGATTCTTTCCCTTCCTCCCTCATCACTCACCCTCATTGGAAAGACAAGTAATTCAATACAGGCCATACATGTGTAGTTACCCAGAACATCTCCACAATGGACATATTGTGTTAAGACTGACTATATTTCCCTCCTTCCTATTCCTTCCCCCACTTGTTCTATTCTCTACTTTGTCCCTGTCCCTTTACAAAAGTAAGTGCTTCTAACAACCCTACTCCCCCAACCTGCCCTCCACCACATCCTCCCCACTCTCATCCCCTTCCCCCCTACTCGCCTGTAAGTCAAGATACTCAATTTAGAGAGTATCATTCCTTCCCTAAGCCAAATTCAATGGAAGTAAGTTTAACCCATTCATTTCTGCCTTCCTGTTCTTCCCCTCCATTGTAACAGTTATCCCTTGCCTCTTCTATGTCAGAGGATTAACCCCATTCTGTCTCTCCCTATCTCCTCTCATACTATTCCTCTCCCACCTCTCAATTTCACCTTTTGAAATATTAACCCATCTTATTCAATTGATTCTGTGCCCTCTGTCTATGTACCCACATATACACATGCTCACATGTGTATACTTATGAAAATATATCCCCTATATAGACATATGTGAATGTATACATACAAATACATAGATACATACACACACCATATATATGCACATTTATATTCACTTCAACTATCCTCATACTGAGAAAAGTTTCAAAAGTTACAATTATAATTTTTCCATGTTGGCATGTAAATAGTTCAACATTGATAAGTTTCTCATGAATTCTTTTCCATGTTGACTTCCTCATGCTTCTTGTATTTGAATGCCAAATTTTCTATTCAGTTCTGGTTTTTTTCAGCAAGAATGCTTGGAAGTCCTCCACTTCACTGAATGACCATATTTTCCCCAGGAACATTATACTCAATTTTGCTGGGTAGGTGAATCTTTGTTTTAATCCTAGCTCCCTTGATCTCCAGAATATCATATTCTAGGCTTTTTGATCCCTAAATGTAGAAGCTGCTAGATCATGGGTTCTCCTGATTGTGCTTCTATAGTATTCAAATTGTTTCTTCTTGGCAGTTGTAATGCCAAGCAAAGGCAACTTCCAATTTTCAGATTACCAGCATAGCAAACCCCATTTATTCAGCCAACAATTGCAGAACAGGGAAAATCAAAATAGAGTATAACTCATTCATTTCACAAGCAAGTTCTGAATTCAGTCTGGGTACTACTCCACCCCTAGATGGCACATGCTTTTAGTCAAAGTCTCTTCTCAAATGGACATCAGACTACTCCACCCCTAGGCAGTACACTCTTTTAGTCAGTAAAAGTCTCTTCTCAAAAGGAGAGAGAGTTCTTCTCAAATGGAGATCAGTTTCCAATCATAAACAAAGTACACTCCCCCAAAAGGCCAAAGGTTTCCTACCCCTGTTCTCAAAGTAATTACAATACCATCCATTAATACTAAGCACTTTCTCAAAAGGGAGCAGGAGAGCACAAAAGGCCATCCACCCTTAAACCATAACAAGGTCAAGATAACATCTCAGCATGGAAAGGCCAAGGAAGGGCCCTTCTTTCATCTTCACTTGAGGCAAGCCCTCAGCAATCTCAGTTCCTGGGGAGACAAG
>CM053595.1:173326738-173365643 GCA_028646575.1 Pseudocheirus occidentalis
CTGACCAAAGCTCCCCTCAGGCCAGTGCTTTAGATTTTCTTTGAAGTAGACTCACACTGTGGCTTAGGAGGCTCCGCTGCTCCTGTGGCCGGCCTGGGACCTTGCCTGGCTGCTGCTGCGGTTTTGGGCTGGCCGATCTCGGTCCGTCCTGCTCCTCAAGCCTTGGCAGATGTGGGGGTGCTGGAGGCTGTAGAACCGCTGCAGGCTGGCTGCGGGTTCGGCTCAGCTCCTTCCCACCGTCCCAGGCCTGGCCACGGTCTCGGCTTCCGGCTGTTCCAGCCTCTGCTCCGGCGGCTGCCGAGCTGCCTTCAGCGAGAGCTGTGTTCTCTGGATTTCTGTGAGTCTGAGAGTCCTAGACTTTCCTAGACTTTGTCTGGGCTCGTATTTTCTGGGTGTTTAGGGTGGCGGTGTGGGAGCTGCGGGACCTTGCTGCTTCTACGCCGCCATCTTGGCTCCGCCCTGAGATAGCTCTTAATAAGTAAGGGAGGCATCCTGGTACCCTCTCCATGGGGAGCATTGTCTAGTGACTAGCATGTAGTTACAAACATCTTTTCAAAACTAATAATTATTATCATTTTGCCACTAAAGTGCTATTCTATTGTTTCATCATGCAGAAGAGGTGACCCTTAGTTCTGAAAGACAATGCTAGTTTTCTAAGCTACAAAGCTTCAAGTACATGCCTGTTGTTGGATTATGTACCTGTGGCCCAAGTATAGAGAAGACAAGAGATCACTAGGTAATGAATCTCACTCTAACCTGAAACAGAAAAGGGAGAATTAAATTCCTCCTTTCCCCACATAGACACCAGTTTCATGTAGAAATATGTCAAACTCACAAACATAAAAATCAGGGCTGGGAACTGGGATGGTGTTAACAAGAAAGATAAAACTAGGAGAAAAAAGCAATAGTCCCATGAAAAACAAATTTCCTGATTATAAGGAAATTGAAAGTTGAAGGGGAATAAAAAAGAATAGCAACCTCAAAGAGTATCTTTGTTTGCCTCTTAAACAATTGGGGAATGTCTAAATAAATCATACATGAATATATGATAAAATTATTTTATAATGAAAATGATCAAAGAAAATTTCATAGAATCCTGGATGTTATGAATTAGTGCAAAGCCCTTCATAACCAAACTGCCTCCTATCTTTGCAGTCTTCTTATACCTTACTCCCTATTATGTATGGACACATGCTCTTCAACTAAGTGATATTGACCTCCTGGCTTTTCCTTGAACAAAGTGTTACACCTCTCAGCTCCAGAAATTTTTTTCTGGCTGTCTCTCATGCCTGGAATGTTTTCCTTCCTGAACTCTTTCTGATCTTGACTTCCTTAAGTCCCAACTAAAATCATATCTTTTTACTGGCAGTGTTCCCTAACCCCTCTATGCAAGTGAATTTATGCTCCTAATGTCCTATGTATGCTAATTAATTACAAATTTATTCTCTACATAGATTACTTTGTACATATTTGCACATTGTATCCCCAGTTAGATTGCTAGCTCTTTGAGAGTAGAGACTGTATTTTGCTTCTTTATTTTTGTATCTCCAGCAATTAGTACTATGACTGACACATAGTGGGTGCTTACTAAATGTTGATTGATTGATTGTTTGATGCATAATGAAGTGAGTTGAATCAGGAATATAATTGATATAATGACAAGAGCATTACAAAGAAAAATAACTTTGAAATATTTAAGAACTGTGATAGTAAAACTTATCAACCATGTCACTAAAGGGTTTATGATTTATGATGATGCATTTTATTCACCCCTTGATAGAGAGGAAAACCATACACGGTGCAGAGATAAACGTTTTCCAACATAGTCACTTCATGAATTTGTTTTACTCTACCATAATTATATAACCAACATAGTCACTTCATGAATTTGTTTTACTCTACCATAATTATATATTATAAAAATTATCAGTTGGGGAATCAGGTAAAAGAAGATAAGCAATAATGATGCCAAAAAAGAGGACTGTTAAAGCTTTTTTTTTTCCAAATGTATATAAGAGAACAGAATAAAGTTTGGAGGGAGGCACATACCTGCAGTTTTTGCATATACAACACACATAACCAAAAATAATGATTTAGAGATATGTAGAATTTATTATATACTTAAAAAACAATCAGTATGAGAGGGAGATTTGTAGCTTCATGGAGAATACTCTTTTCGTGTTCTGCTGTGTGTATGAAAGTTTATCTCATTTTTGGTGTTCAAGTTCAGAATAAAAAAAATAAAGAGAAATTTGGGATTCTCTGAACATTGTGAACCTCAAATAATATTACCCATCCCCAGCACACACACACACACACACACACACACACACACACACACACATGCACACACACAAACAAAAATAAAATTATTTTGTTTTAAAAGACAAAATTATTGGTAATCAATGTGTGTGGGGGGCATCATTTCTTAATCATCTTTCTGTGTAAATGAAGGCACTGACTCCCCCCCAAAATTTATTTATTTATTTTTAGTTTTCAACATTCATTTCCACATGATTTTGAGTTCCAATTTTTCTCCCTTTATCTCTTATGTCCCCCACTCCAAGATGGCATGCATACTGATTACCCCTTCTCCTAGTCTTCCCTCCTCTCTATCACCGCCCCATCTCTATATACCCCCTTACTTTCATGTAGGGAAAGATCGATTTCTATAACCCAATTCCTGTATATCTTATTCCCCTATGGCATGTAAAAACAATTTTTGACATTTGTTTTTAAAACTTTGAGTTCCAGATTCTGTCTCTTCTTCCCTCCTCATAGGCCCCCATTGAGAAGACAAGCAGTTCAATACAGATTATACCCGTGTAGTTATGCAAAACCTTTCCACAGTGGTCATATTGTGAAAGACTAACTATATTTCCTTCCATCCTATACCAGCCCCATTTATTCTATTTTCTCCTTTGATCCTGTCCTTTTGCAAACTTGTTTGCTTCTGACTACCCCCTCCCCCAATCAGCCATCCCTTCTATCATTTCCCACCCTTATCCCCTTCCATCCTACATTCCTGTAGAGTGAGATACTAAATTGAGTGTGTATGTTATTCCCTTCTTAAATCAAATCCAATGAGAATAAAGTTGACTCATTCCCTTTAACCTCCCCATTCTTCCCCCTCCATTATAACAGTTTTCTCTTGCCTCTGTTATGTGAGATAATTTACCCTATTCTATATCTCCCTTTTTCCTTCTCCCAACATATTCCTCCCTCGCCCTTTTATTTTTTTAGATATCGGCCCTTCATACTCAACTTATGTATGTGTATATGTGCGTGCATGTACGTATGTATAGACACTCATGCATATGTACATGTATGCATATACACACAAATACATATATTCCCTTCAACTACCCTTCTACTGAGAAAAGTGTCATGAGTTACAAATATCATTGTAGGAATGTAAATAGTTCAAATTTAACCATTCCCTCATGATTTTTCTTTCCTGTTTACATTTTTTTCTCTTGATTCTTGTATCTGAAAGTCAAATTTTCTGTTCAGTTGTGGTCTTTTCATCAAAAATGTTTGCAAGTTCTCTATTTTATTGAATGTCCATATTTTCCCCTGATGTATTATTCACAGTTTTACTGGGTAGGTGATTCTCGGTTTTAATCCTAGCACCCTGGACCTCCAGAATATCAAATTCCAAACCCTTTGATCCCTTAATGTAGCAACTGCTAGATCTTGTGTTATCATGATTGTGTTTCCACAATACTCAAATTGTTTCTTTCTGACTGCTTGTAGTATCTTCTCTTTGATGTGGGAACTCTGAAATTTGACTACAATATTCTTAGGAGTTTTCTTTTTGAAATCTTTTTTCAAGAGGTGATTTGTGAATTATTTCAATTTCTAATTTACCCTCTGGTTCTAGAATATCAGGGAAATTTTCCTTGACAGTTCCTTGAAAGACAATGTCTAGGGTTTCTTTTTGATCATGTCTTTCAGGTAGTTCAATAATTTAAAAATGATCACTCCTGTATCTGTTTTTCAGGTCAATGGCTTTTCCAATGAGATATTTAACATTGTCTTCTATTTTTTTCATTCCTTTGGTTCTATTTTATAATATCATGATTTCTCATAAAGTCATTAGCTTCCATTTGCTCCATTCTAATTTTGAAGAAATTATTTTCTTCTTTGAGCTTTTGAACCTCCTTTTAGATTTGACAAATTCTTTTTAAGGCATTCTTCTCCTCATTGGCTTTTTGTACTACATTTGCCATTTGAGTTAGTCTATTTTACAATATTATTTTCTTCAGTATTTTGGGGGGTCTCCTTCAGCAAATTCTTGACTCATTTTTAATTATTTTCTTGCATCACTCTCATTCCTCTTCCAAATGTTTCCCCTACCTCTCTTACTTGATTTTCAAAATCCTTTCGGAGCTCCTTCATGGACTGCAACCAGTTCATATTTTTGCAGGTTTTTGATGCAGGAGTTTTGATTTTGTTGTCTTCTTTAGGTTCTATGTTTTGATCTTCTTTGTCACCAAAGAAAGATTCTATACCTCGAATATTCCCCTTTGTTTGCTCATTTTCCCAGCCAATTACTTGACTTTTCTGTTCTCTGCTTCCAGATTGGAAAGTGCTTTGTCCTAAGTTTCTGAGGTTTTGTGCAGCTGTTATCAGAGCTACTTCTAGGCACCTGTAAATTTTCCATTCTTCTAAGGTGATATGATCAAAGGAGAGATGTTTACTCCTCTTCTGGCCTGTGGTCTGATCTGTGAGTGACCACACACTCTTCTTTCTCCTTCAGAACAGTTAGCAGGACTCCTTCTCCCCAGCCACCACAGTAAGTTCTGCCATACCCATGCTCCTCCTCACTGCAGTACTGCCACCCAAGATTGCCACCCAGATCCAAGCAGGGAAAAGCCTCAGGCCTAGCAAAGAGATCCCTGCAATTGCCGTATTATCAGTCACTTGATTCCCCCACCATTTGTGGTCCTGGAGTTCAGGAAGCAGCCACCACTGCAGTTGTTGATACTGCTGCTGCCACTGTCACCTCCACCACCCCAGGGCTGGCACTGGACTGTGCTCTTCTCTCATGCAAGTCCAAAAGAGTTTCCCTACTGACTTTCTACTTTGTCTCCAGTGTTTGTGGGGTAAGAAGTCTGGAAACAGCCACAGCTGCCAGTGATTCACTTCTCTGAGGCCTGCTCCAATTCCCTCTGCACCTGGTGCTGCCAATGAGGGCCTGTGCTCTGCTCCCATCCCAGTGTGATAGACCCTCACTGTTGGCCTGTCAGGCTATCTTCAGGTAGAGATGTGTTTCATTCTGTCAGTTTGTGAGTTCTGTAGCACTAGAATTTATTTAGAGTTGTTTTTTATAGCTATTTGGAGGTACTGCAGGGGGAGGGGAGAGCTCAAACAAGTTCCTCCTTTGACTCTGCCATCTTGGCTCTACCCCCCCCCCCAAGGCACTGTTTTTTAGAGCCAAATCAATGCTCAAATAAACAGAAGGAAGAATCAAAGTGAAATGTATATATGCTACA
The DNA here is from genome assembly GCA_028646575.1 of Pseudocheirus occidentalis. Taxonomy (NCBI): domain Eukaryota; kingdom Metazoa; phylum Chordata; class Mammalia; order Diprotodontia; family Pseudocheiridae; genus Pseudocheirus; species Pseudocheirus occidentalis. Next base: position 173,332,237 of record CM053595.1, read on the forward strand.
CAATATATGAAAATACAACACAACCTATTTAAAGAAACTACTTATATCAAAGAAGAGAAATGAACAAAAAAAGAAACATAAGGCAGAATAAATAAGTAACATTTCGTAAGGAAGTTTACCCAATGAAAATCAATTGGTGCAAAAAAAGGAGACCAAACAAAACTAAAACACAAAAAAATCTTAAATTCTCCATGAATGCTAGTGCCTCCTCCCTGTGGATTATGTCTAACTTATCCCGTATAAATATTGTTCATACATAATTGTTTGCATGCTATATCCTCTATTAGACTGTGAACCCCTTCAGAGTGGGGTCTATCTTTTGTCTTTGCTTTCATTCCTAGAGCTTAGCATAATGCCTAGCAAATAGTAGCTTGATTGACTTACTCACTAAAGACTTATTTGAAATAGAAATTCATTTTAAAAAATTACAGAGATAAATGGTGAAAATTATGAGCAATGCTGTCTCATAAAATATTTGGAAATTGGGGAAGAAAAAACAAGTTTAAAAAATGGTGAGAGATCCAGATGATCACAAGAAAATTTAAGAAATAAACTGAAAGCTAATAAAGAGTAAAAAATTAGAAAATATCTTTGAAGATAAATGATAATATAACCATGACATTTGGATTATAATATCACAGTTTCTGATGTACTTACTACATGAGGAGGTAGAAATGATAATAAAAAATAAATATAAGGAAAGCAATGGGTTAGATCAAGTGTTATCAGAGAAAATCCAAACTGGAGTCAAGATATTTTAAGGATGATGTTTAAATATATTAAAATACCTGAAAGAGTGGAGAGTTCCCAAATACTTAGAAAAATACAATTTATTGTTACTAAAAACCAAAGATAATTGTGGATATATCAAAAAATTAATGATGCCTATACATCTCCATGCATATTATATATATATATATACATATACACATATATACATATATATATATATATATATGCACACATACTTACATACATTTTCCCTTTCTTTGAACCATTTTAGATTAGTGTGACATTCAAGCATTACATATCCCCCCACTTTCTGTCCACTGTAAAAGTAGGGAACAGATAAGCTTTCCAAATTATATTACAATAAGAATATTCTATATTTTATTGTATAAAATATTCAATTTCATTCTACAACATAGTTTTATTCTACATCATTCTAATCAATATATTTAGAGTCAGAAAATGAGCTGAATGGTAAAGGAAATATAAGATCCATTTGTGTTTGTTTATTGCTCACTACAAACATATTTACTCACACATTTGATTAGGTAGAGTAAAAAACTTTCATGAAGGCCCTCCATTACTGAAAGTATCTCCCACACGTAGATAAAAACCATACAAGGTTCTTTGAGATATAGAACAGCAAGAATTTGCTTACCAACTTTCAATTTCAAAAGGAAAAATATTTTAACCAAATATATTCACCTTTATTATGGGGGATGTCTTATGCAAAGGCCAAAGTGAAAAGGGGAATTCCCTACAGATAGATGATAAGGTCCTCAAATTAGTAATGTTTTCATTTTATATTGAAATTATTGCTTCAAGTTTTCATACTTTGCCAAGTCACTTAAGTGAGATACATAATTATTCAAAAAAGTAGAGCTAAGTATCTACACAGCAATAAATAAATAAGTAAGTAAAGAAATAAGTGGATGTAACATATCTATTTTTCAGTCTACAGTATGCAATTAAAAGGATAATTTTGTTCCTTCGACAAATATTTCATTGACAGACACTGCATAGGGACATTAAGTTGAACTCAGCATTGACTAAGAGGGAGAAAAAGGTCTAGATTTCCTTTGGGAAAGAGTGCAAAGCTTTTAATGACCTTAAGTTTCTTGTTAAAACTTAGGCCCAATATTTTACTATATTTATTCTCTACATGACTAACAAGATAGAAGTTTAAATATTGTTTCTGATTTTTCTTTTGAATTATTCTGGAAATTCTTGTGCTTTCATGTGTGAATACATAGGATTTTCATTTTCCTCAAATGTTGATTCAAACCTAAAAATGTTTTTCCCTCTTTGAGCAGTATGGGGACCCTCCACAGACAGGGAATAATTAGAAAGGTATAGAACTTAATATTAAAATCATTCTGCTTTAGCTCTATTGAATCTTAGAATCCCAGAATTCAATCAATTCACTAGTCAACCTCCCTAGTTCTGAGGACTCTAGACTTTTGCCACAATTCCTTGTCCCCTTAAATCTTTATGGACAGGTAAATAAATGGATAGATAGATAGATAGATAGATAGATAGATAGATAGATAGATAGATAGACAGACAGACAGACAGATGTACACATACATACATTCAAACACATGAATCAGAGGTAAAAAAGAGGAATCTTTTTCCACAGGCCAAGAAACCAAGAAGTCTAAAATGTAATTAAAACTTTATGAACAGTGGAGAATACTAATTCCTAATCAACTCACTGTACAGCCCTCCTGAAACAGCTTCTGTGTTGCTCCAGGATGAAATCCCCGCTAAAAAATTTTTTGTGTTACTGCTACTGCTGCTGCTGCTGCCCCTGCACTCTGCCAGAAAATGTTTATGTGAGGTCCATGCTTTACCTTAGGCACATGTGGTCAGGTAAAAAACTAAGTAACTGGGGGAAATGGAATAGAGCAATGGCTAGCAGTACTATACTAGGCATGTTATAAAGGGAATTAGCATCCATCTTTAATCAATGCTATCTCCAAGCAACTACTTGAGAGATATATTGAGGCTAATGCAATACGAATTTATCATTATGGAAGAAGACTGAGACATCTAGTCCCATCCTAAAGGAAGGAATCAGAAAATGAACAATAAGAGCTTACAAAGAAAAAAAAGATTATGACAAAGTCATGAGGGAAAAGAAAACTGAATTAAAACCTAGAGCACAAATAGAAAATTCAAGAGACAAAATAATAAAATTAGAAGGGAAGATAACTACCAAGATATCTAAGAGATTACAAACTAATGCAAGATGAAGGAAATGGACCAATATGTGATGAAACACAGAACCCTGTGTATTCCAAAAATAACATGAAAATACAATGTGTTTCCAAAATGATACAAAATTCAATTTTAAAGAAGACAGTCTTGAAATATCTGGAGATCACCTCCAGAAACAGGCATGCAGGAGGCGAATAAAGTGAAGCAAACAAACAACAAAAAAATGCTTAAATATCTGCACCAAATTCTACAACAGTTAAAAGACTATCAAATATGAAAGGAAGGAAATTTGAAAAATAAGGAAGTATTCTGCATTTTCCCAGAAGCTCTGAAAAAAATGTGATAATATTTTCCATAAATCAAAGGAACTCAAGGCAACTCAAAATTATATACATCATAAATCTCAGCCTAATTAAATCATCCATGAGCAAAGGTACATGCTCCATAAGAAAATAATTTGAAGCATTTCTACAGCATATCAGATAGAGAGATTAGATGAAAAAATAGTTAAATGAAGAAGCAGATTGTCTGAGACAGACAGATTGCGTAGTAGAAAAGGCACTGAACTTGGAGTCAGGAAAACATTCAATTAAAATTTGGCCTCAGACATTTATTAGATTTATAACTCTTGTCAAGTCATTTTGTTTACATCTATTTCATTTTCCATATATATAAAATGAGGATAATAATAATGACATCAGGGTTATTGGATGGATAAAATGAAATAACATTTATAAAGTGCCTTGAAAATCCTAAATAACAAAAAATTTTTTAAAGTAAATTTATACAACTACCAAGGACAATGCAAGTAACAAAATAAATTTACCAAATTATAGCAACTATTGAAAGAAAAGAGAAAGATAACTTTGGGGTTAATTAAAAAAACAAAAGTGGTACAATTAATAAATTTATTTCAAAAAGTTTCTAAAAGGAGATAAAGATGAGAGCAGAATATAAGGAAATAGATGTTATGATGGAGGAAGACACTTCAAACACCATGGACTACCTTTACTACCTATCCCTACAGGTAAAACAATATATGTTGTGGGGGTAATTACAGAATGAATGGGTGCAAAAAAGGGGGAGAAGATGGATAAAATAGAAAGGAAAGTAGAGTGTATTAGAATCAAGTTAATGATAAACAGAAAAGAGAAAGAAAAGAAAAATTCCTGTAGTTCGCAGGAAAAAAATTTTTAAGATATACAAAAAAATTGTTGAGGAAACAAAAGAAGTACTGAAACAGGGAGAAAGGAAGAGAAGCATCAATTCAGCAATGGGAGGGAGTCCACTGAAAAAAATACTGCAATGGCAATGTGGGGTGGGGGTATTCTACAAAGTAATATGAGAAACTTGTAATGGACCTGATAATACTGATGGTGTTCAGGAAGACCTCATCCTCTGAGAAAGTTTTGTATATTCATGAATGACATCATATCTCAAGAAAACAGAAATCAGAGCTAATGAAGAAAACTGAAATCCAAAATGGTGACAGGGAAGTGATCTAGTTAGGAGAGTATATGACAAATAGGAAAGAAAATTATCATGGAGATGTCAAGACACCATGGAAATGTTTGGGAAACTGCCAAATTTCTGTCATGGAGCCTTGTATCAATATCCTTCACTTGCCAAAGGAATTGATATTTTAAGAGCAATAGAAAATAGAATAGTAAGGATGGTGGGTGGGTGATGGGAAAAGATCTGTAGTCAATAATAATATTTGTTTAGAAGAGTACAGTTCAAACTCCTTACTTTAGAAGCTTTAATTCCAATGAAAAACACAAAAAATAAGTATAAAAACCATGATTCAAGGGGCAGAGCCAAGATGACAGCATAGAAACATGAAAACTCTGTGAGCTCCCCCCATTACCACCTCAAATACCTATGAAATATGACTCTAAACAAATTTTAGAGGTACATAACCCACAGTGACAAAGAGAAACAAATCTCCAGCTGAAGGAAACCCAGCAGGAGGACAGGAAGGGCCTATCACAGCACATTGGGAGCTGATCCCAGCCCCACATGAGCCACAGTTTTAGCCCCAGAGCAGACTCTACCAACCAAGGCTAGAGCAGACTTCTGGGGAGTGGATCACCAGGAGCTGTGGCAGTTTCCAGAAATACCAACCCATAAAAGCAAAAGACAAAGTAAAACATCAGTGAAATTCTGTTGGAACAGGATGAAATGCAATATGGCCACTGCCCCTAGAGAGAGAAGTGGTAGAGGCATGATGGCTATAGCCACAGCTGTGTGGCTGCTTCAGAGATCCTGGCCTGCCTGCAGATTGTAGAGGGACCAAGAAAATCATTAAGAGGCTAAGCACTCTTGTTTTAACATTCTTGGATCTGGATCATGATCTTGAGTGAAGGTCCTGGGGTGTGTGACCAATGAGCCAGAGCATGTGCAGGGCAACAGAGAGAGCACCCAACCAATAGCTCCAGAAGCTGTGAAAACTCCAATGATTTGGGATAATGCTCTCCTCTCTGGAAGCAGAATTCTACTCTGGTAAAGTGCAGAAAAATCAAGTAATTCAGTGGCAACACGAGCAAGCAAAGGAAACAAAGAAAGCACAGACATCAAACATTAGAATCATTTTGGGGGACAAAAAGGATCAAAGCATTGAATGGGAAGAAGACAACTCAGTCAGAACTCCTGCACCAAAAGCTTCCAAGAAAAATATGAATTGATTACAGGCCATGGAGGAGCTCAAGAAGAATTTTGAAAATCAAGTAAGGAAAGTGACTGAAAAACTGGGAAGAGAAATTATAATGATGGAAGAAAATCATAGAAAGAGAGTCAAAAACCTGGCTGATGAAAATAATACCTTAAAAAATAGATTAACACAAATGACAAAAAAGGCCCATAAAGCCAGTTAGGAGAATAATGCCTTAAAAAGTTGAATTTACCTGATGGAAAAAGAATTTCAAAAGCTCGCTGAAGACAATAATTCTTTCAGAATTACACTGGAGCAAATAGAAGTTAATAACGTTATGGGAAACCAAGATACTATTGAACAGATCCAAACAAATAAAAAAAATAGAAGGCATTGGAAAATATCTCATTGGAAAAACCACTACCCTGGAAAATGGATCTAGGAGAGATAATTTAAAAATTATAGGACTACCTGAAAGCCATAATCCAAAAAATGAGCCTAGAAATCATCCTTCAAGAAATTCTCAAGGAAAATTGCCCTGATATTTTAGAACCAGAGGGCAAAATAGAACTTGAAAGAATTCACCAATCACCTCTTGAAAAAGATCCCAAAAAGAAAATTCCTAGGAATATTATACAGAGGTTCTGGAGTTCCCAGATCAAGGAGGAAAGATTATATGCAGCCAAGAAGAAACAATTTGAATACTCTGGACACACAATCGGGAAAACACAAGATCTAGCAGCTTTTTCATTAAGGGATTTAAGGGCTTGGAATTATGATATTCCAGAGGTTAAAGGAGCTAGCTTTAAAACCAAGAATCACCTACCCAGCAAAACTGAGTATAATGTTTCAAGGGAAAATATGGTCATTCAATTAAACAGAAAACTTTCAAACATCCTTGATGAAAAAAACAGTTAAATAGAAAATTTGACATTCAGACACAAGAAGCAAGAGAAGCATGAGAAGATAAGTAGGGAAAAGAAATCATAAGAAGTTGTCAAAGTTGAACTATTTACATTTCTACATGGAAAACTGATCATTTTAACTTACGAAACTTTTCTCAATATGAATATAGTTGAAGGGATATATAGATATAGATATAAATATATACAAATAAATATATATAGACATATATATAGACATACATGTATGTATATATAGACATTTATATGTGCATATGAATACATATGTGAGTGTGTATATGGGTACTGGTATACAAAGACAGAGGGCACAGGTTCAATTAAATATGAAGGGATGATGTTAAAAAATTAAAATCAAGAAGTTAGAGAGGAATATAATGAGAGACAATAGGGAGAGACAGAATAGGGCAAATTATCTCATATGAAAGAGGCGATGGAAAACTGTTACAATGGAGGGGAAGAAGAGGAAGGCTAAAGGGAATGGGTCAAACTTACTCTCATTGATTTTGACTTAAGGAGGGAATAACATACACACTAAATTGGGTGTCTTTCCCAACAGGAAAATAGGGGGAAGGGGATAAGAGGGGGGATGTTAAAAGGGATGTCATATTGGGGGGAAGGGTAGTTAGAAGCACACACATTTGAAAAGGGACAGGGTCAAAGTAGAAAATACAACAAGTGGGGGGGGCATGATGGGATGGAGGGAAATATAGTCAGTCTTTCACAGTATATCCACTACAGAAATGTTTTGTGTAACTACACATGTACAACCTATATAGAATTGCTTATCTTCCCAGTAAGGGTGGATGACAAGGGAAGAAGGGAAAGAATATGGAATTCAAAGTTTTAAAATCAATTCTTTAAAAATTTTCTATTACTATTATTTGTTTACATGCATACAGGTATTGGTGTATGGAGATCCATCTTGCACTACTAGAAAGTTAGAAGGAGTATGGGGGAGGATATAAGAGAGAGCAAAATTGGGGCAGGGGGTTTTCAGTGGGATCACTGTTTGGGGGTGGGTGGTAGGGAAAAGATGGGGAGAAAATGTATAACTCAAAACCTTGTGGAAATGAATGTTGTAAATTAAAAATAAACATAAATATTTTTTTAAAAAGAGGTTACCAAAGTAACAGGTTTTGGTTCTATGTATGAAAATGTCATTCAAGCCCATATTGTTCAACCCATACCCAAATGAATATCTTTTCAATAAGATACTAAAAAAAAAGACCATGATTCAAAATAACAAAAATTTGTATAAATAGGGAAAAAAATAAAGGGGAAAAGATTAAGGAACTATTTTATAGGTGGAAAGTACACACAGAGGAAAAGAATACATGATGTTTTGAATTAATAATTTTAAAAAGGGAGAAGGGAGATAATTATATAACTATATAAAGGGAAGAAAGAAAAAAGGAACAGGGTGGAGCCAAGATGGCACCATAGAAGAAGGAAAACTCCACAGCTCTCACATAGCCAAATCAAATACCCATAAAATATGATTCTAAGCAAATTTTAGGGCTCCAGAACTCACAAAATTACAGAAAAAATACATCCCCCACTGAAGGCATCCTGGCAGGCAGGACAGAAAGGTCTCATCTCAGCACACTGGGAACTGAGTCCAGTCAGCCTGAAACCATGGGTTGGCCCCAGGACAACCAGGACAAGCTGCTGCTGGAGCCTTCAGGAGAGTGAATCAGTAGCAACTGCGGTGATTTCCAGAATTATCAAGCCATAAGAAATAAGGACTAAGTGAAAAGTTAGTGGAAGTTGGCTAACTACGGGGGGAGAGGATATGGCCAAACTGTTCCCAGGGCAAGAAAACAGTAAAAGTGGGGGCAAAGCAGCAACTTCCATGTGGCTTCTTCAGACCTCCTAGCCTACAGATTGCAGTGGGGCCAAGCAATCATTCAGAGGCTAATACTCTTCTTTAAGCTGCCTGAATTGAGATTGTGGTCTTGGGTGGTGGTCCTGGGATGTGTTTTCAGTGAACCAAAGCTGGTGGGGGAAGCCTCCTAATAGCTCCAGCAACTGCAAAAACCCCAGTGATTTGGGACAGAGCTTTCCCCTCTGGAAGCAGAGGTCCACAGATCTAAAAAGTCAAGTAATTGACTGGCAACATAAGCAGGCAAAGGAAGCAAAGTAAGAACAACAATCCAACTTTAGATTCCTTTTTTGGGGACAAAAAGGATCAAAGCATGGGATAGGAAGAAGAAAACACAGTCAGAGATCCCACACCAAAAGCTTCCAAGACAAATGAGGACTGGTTACAAGCCATGGAGTAGCTTAAGAAGGATGTTGAAAACTAAATAAGACAAGTGGAGGAAAATTGGGAAGAGAAATGAGAATGATGCAAGAAAATCATGAATAGATAGTCAACAACCTGACTGAAGAAAATAACACCTTAAAAATAGATTAACTCAAATGGCAAAAGAGGCCCAAAAAGCCAATAAGGAGCAGAATGCCTTAAAAAGTTGAACTTGCCAGATGGAAAAAGAATCTCAAAAGCTTTCTGAAGAGAATAATTCCTTCAGAATTAGAATGGAGCAAATGAAAGCAAGTGACTTTATGAGAAATCAAGATACTATTAAACAGATCCAAGCAAATGAAAAAATACAAGGCAATGTGAAATATCTCACTGAAAAAAAAAGCCACTGACCTGGAAAACAGATCCAGGAGAGAAAATTTTAAAAATACTGGACTACCTGAAAGCTATGATCAAAAAATAACCTAGAAAGCATCCTTCAAGAAATTGTCAAGGAAAATTGCCCTGATATTTTAGAACCAGAGGGCAAAATAGAACTTGAAAGAATTCACTGATCACCTCTTGAAAAGATCCCCAAAATAAAAATCCTAGGAATGTTATAGCCAGGTTCAAGAGTCCCTAGATCAAGAGAAAATATTACAAGCTGCCAAGAAGAAACAATTTGAATCCTGTAGAAACACAATTACAATAACCCAGGATCTAACATATAAGGGATTGAAGGGCTGGGAATATGATAATCTAGAGATCAAGGGAGCTGGGATTAAAATCAAGAATCACCTACCAATCAAAATTGAGTATAATGTTGAAGGGGAAAATAAGGTCATGCAAGAAGGTGGAGGACTTTCAAACATACTTGCTGAAAAAACAGAAAAGAAAATTTGACACTCAAATACAATAAGCATGAGAACATAAACATGGAAAAGCAGTCATAAGGAACTTGTCAAGTTGAATGATTTACATGCCAACATGAAAAAATGATAATTGTAACTTATGGAACTTTTCTCAGTATGAGGATAGGTGAAGTGAATACAAATGTATATATGTATGCATACACATATGTCTACATAGAAATATATATATGTATATATATGCATACATATCTGAGTATATGTACATATGTGTACAAAGAGGGCACAGGATCAATTGAATAGGAAGGGATGATACTTTAATAGGTGAAATTCTGAGGTGAAAGGGGAATAGAATGAGAAGTGACAGGAAGTGACAGAATGGGGCTAATGAACTTATGTAGAAGAGGCAAGAGATAACTGTTACAATAGAGAGGAAGACCAGGAAGGCAAAAGGGAAAAGGTCAACCTTACTCTCATTGAATTTGCTTAGGGAAGGAATGACATGAACTCTAAACTGGGTATCTTGCCACACAGGAGAGTAGAGTGATGGGGATGAGAGGTGGGATGATGGAGTGGAGGGCGGGGGGGGAGGGTTTGCTGGAAGTACACACTTCTGTGAAGTGACAGGGACAGGGTAGAGAATAGAACAAGGGATGGCAGGATAGGAAGGAGAGACATATAATCAGTCCCTCACAATATGTCCATTGTGGAGATGCTCTGTGTAACTACACATGGGCAGCCTGTATTGAGTTGCCCATCTTTCCAGTGCAGGTAAGTTACAAGGGAGGAAGGGAAAGAATCTAGAATTTAAAGTTCTATAATCAAATGTTAAAAATATATGTATGTATGTATGTATATATGTGTGTGTATATATATGTATGTATGTAAATAGATATAGATATATATGTATATTTATTTATTTATCTACCAATTTATTTGGTAGTTTCACCAGATTTAGTGCTTTCACCAATTTAGTGAAAGCACTAAAAACTTGCAGATACCAAGAACTAGCTCTGAAAAGTGAAACATAAAAAAAAATGAAGCTTGGGATACTACCTCACCACCCCTACGTGAGTAGTTCCCAACTTCAACATAAAGTTCAAAGACAAGAAATAGTCTGGAAAGATGAACTACCAAAAAAAAAGAGCTTGACCATAAAAAGTTACTATGTGGTAGTGAAGACCAAGACATAAACTCAGAAGATAGCAATGTGAAAACTGGTAGAATCACAGATTTAAAACAGTGTTAATTGAGCAAAAGCCTAAAAAGGCTTCTTGAAAATGTTAAACAAAAATATGAGTAAAAGAATGAAAATTGAGAAAAGACATGAATGAGATGCAAGAAAATTATGAAAAGAGAATTAACCACTTGATAAAAAAGAAATTTGTCTAATAGCAAAAGAGAAATACAAATTTATTGTAAATAATAACTGCTTAAAATGCAGAAGAGGCCAAATGAGAAAGGATGTACAGAACTTCATTGATGAAAATAATTCCTCTAAGATTAGAATTGGTCAAGTGGGAGCAAATAACTTCAAGAAAGATTTTCAAAAAATAAAAAGTAAAAAATCAAGAGAATGAAAAATTTTTTAAAAACGTGAAATATCTCATTGGGAAAAACAACTGACCTGAAAAAAATAGTTCAAGGAGAGAAAATTTAAAGAGTTATTGGACAAATTGAAAGCCATGATCAAAAGAAGAATCCAGATGGTATACTTCAAGATATTTTTAAGGAATACTGCCCCAATAACTTAGATATAGAGCATAAAATATGAAATTGAAAAAAGTCAACTGATGACCCCCTGAAAGAGGTTCCAAAATAAAAACTCCCAGGAATATTGTAGTCAAATTCAAAAGTTTCCACGTCAAAGAAAAAGCAGAAAACAAAACAAAACAAAAAACCATGGAACCACAGTCAGGATCATACAAGATTTAGCAGCTTTCAATTTACAGAAGGAGAGGGCTTGTAGTATGATATTCTGGAAGATAAAGGAGCTAGAGTTACAATTAAGAAAAACCCACCAGGAAAAGAAAAAAAGAATAACCTACACAGAAGACAGAGCCAAAATTGCCAATTAAAGGGTAATTAAAAGGAGTTTGTATTGACAAGTCAGGCTATGAGTTAAATATTAGAGGGAACTATCTAAAAATAATAAAATTAAGGGGTGAAAGAGGGATGTACAGGAAGAAAGAAAAATGGAGAGATATTATGTGGTATATTATTTCACATAAAAGAGACAAAAATAAAGATGTGGAGGGGAAAACGGGGGAGGTAAGGGGAAGTGAATGAAATTGACTCTCATCATAATTGAATCATAGATGAAATAACATTCACACTCAAATAGGTATAGAAATTTATGTAACCCTACAGGAAAGTTGAAAAGGAAGGGGATAAGAAAAGGGAGGTCATGATTAGAGGGAGGATAGATTGGGGGAGGGTAGAGTCAGAAGCAAAACACTTGTAGGAAGGAAAGGGTGAAAGGAGAGAGAGAATAGAATAAATGGGGGGATAGGAAGGAGGGAAAACACTTAGCAATAGTAACTGTGAAAAAATGAAACAAGCTTTTCTGATAAAGGCCTCATTTCTCAAACATATAGAGAACTGATAGAAATGTATAAAAAATGAGAGTCGTTGCTCAGTTGATAAATGATCAAAAGATATGATCAGTTTTCAGATGAAATAATCAAAGCTATATATAGCTGTATGAAAAATATACTCTAATTAACTATTGATTAGAGAAATGCAAATTAAAACAATTCTGAGGTACTATCTCATATCTATTAGATTTTCTAATAGGACAGCTAAAGTAAATGAGAAGTGATGAGGTTGATGTGGTTTAAGAGAAAGGTGGGAATGGTAAAGGGGAGGACAGGTTAGGGAAGAAATATTCAGAAAGAAACAGATTTCTGAGGAGGGACAGGATTAAAAGAGACAAAAAGATAAAACAGAATAAATAGTATAGAATGAAATACACACGTAGTAACCATAACTGAATGTGAGTGGAATGAGCTCACCTATAAATAATATAATGTATTGAAACCAAGAGACACACTAGAAACCAAAAGACACACAGCATTAAAATAAAGACATAGAGCAGAATTTATTTTGCTTCAGCTGAAGGGAAAAAGGCTGGGGTAGCAATCATGATCTCAGACAAAGTAAAAATAGAACTAATTAAAAGAGATAATCTGGGAAATTATATTTTGATTAAAAGTACTATAGACAATGAAGCAATATAAAAAATTCTCACAGTTTTCTCTGATGAATGCATTTTTTCAAATATATACAGAATTGAATCAAATTTATTTTAAAAAAAGGAAACATTCCCCAACTGTCCAGTCCTCAGGGCAATCCCCGGCACACACTGAAGTTCACAAGGTTCAGCACACCTCAAACCCTTCAGTACTTCTCTTGCCTGGAACTCAAGGATCAGCCAAGCCATCAACAAACAAAGTCCCATGCTGTTCATATCTGCAGTCAGCCACTCAGGAACCAAACCCAAAGTCTGTCTTGTCTCTGAAATTCTCCTGCTTATAAAAACCAGCCTTCTCCCAAGTCAACATGGTTCAGGGGAGTGTCTCAGCCAATAGCATTCTTCCAAGTCACAGGGAAATTCCCCCCTTCTCACCAATGGACAGAGTTCTATACTTAATACTAGGTTACTAGGATCTACTTAACATCTGATCAAACAAATTAATTACCATTACACAAATGGTCAAAGGATATGAACAGGGAGTTTTCAGAAGAAGAAATGACAGCTCTCTATACTCACATGAAAAAGTTTCTAAATCACTATTGATTAGAGAAATGCAAATTAAAACAACTCTGAGGTACCACATCAGTTATTAGAAGTGACAATACTAGAAGGGATGAAGGAAAATACACCAAGGAACTATTGGTGGAGTTCTGAACTGTTTCAACTGTTCTAGAGAGCAATTTGGGAACTATGTCCAAAAAGCCATAAAACCATACATGCCCTTTGACCCAACAATACTATTACTAGGCCTGTACCTCTGGTGAGATCAATGAAAAAGGAAATCAATCTTTATATACCAAAAATATTTATATTAACTCTTTTGTGGTAGCAAAGGATTTGGAATTGAGGGGATACTCATCAGATGAGGAATGACTGGACAAGACATGGCACATGATTGTGTGGGAAAACCATGGGTAGACCTATGTAAACTGATACAAAAATGAAGCAAACAGAACTAGGAGATGATAGTATATAGTAACAGGAATATTGCAATGATGGTAATCATGAAAGACTTACTTATGCTAATGAATACAAGGACATAGGACAATTCCAAAGGGCTCATAATAAAATAAATGCTTTCAATCTACAGGAAAAAAACACCTGATGAACTCTGAATAAAATTTATAGTTTCTTGACTTTATTTTTCTTTGCTGTTATTGGGATATGGAAAAGGGTTTCATAAGATTTCAATTGAACAATTGATATATTACTTGCTTTCTTAGTAAGTAAAATAAGGGTAAGATGAAGAGAATGTGGAACGCATAAATAAAATTAAGAAATGTTATAAATAAATAATGTTTTTTGAAGGAGGAGGAATATAATTATTTGAGAAAAATGGGATAAAATAGAGGAAAATAAAAATCTAATTTTCATACCTTCAAATATCAATGAACTAAACAATCAATTAAAATGAAAGAGTGATAGATAGACAAGGTAGCAACCCCCCCTAATCTTTTGCTTACAAAAAAACACACCAAAAATCAGAGAACATGTTAGAAATGAGAGTGGTACACAATTTACTATTCATCGGTTATATCAAAAAAATTAGGAATTGCAATCAGGACATCATGATATCAATGTAAAAACAAATATTCACAATGAAACAGAGACGTATAAATGAATATTATGCTGACAACAACCAAAGTAAACAGAGCAGTGTCAATATTAAACATTGTTTTAAATGTTCATGAATATAACTGAATTCATAAATGAAAAATTAATAAAATTTATAGATATAGATAAAACATGCATATACATAAGGTTTTTAATGTATTTGTGTATGTATGTGTGTGTACATACATATGTATGCATGTGTATATATGTGCACACATGCAACAAAAGTTACATTTTAATGTTTCAGATTTGGATCAATTTTATAGAAAATTAAATAAGAGGAAAAATATAAAATTTAGCAAACTTATGGTTAACTCAGAGATAAAATAATGTGATCTTAAGAAAAGGATCATCACAAGTGTACCTCAGGATTGCAGGAAAAATATTAATTACACTATAATAGAACATAAACATATTGAAATTGAATTTTTAAAAAGAGAGATATAGTAAACATCCATCAGAGATGTTTTCTCTAATGAAATAAAAAAATAATAATCAATTCAAAGAGCCCAAACAAGAGAAACCAACCTAAAAGGAAGAATAAGGAAATACTAGATGATTAATGAGTCAAGGAACAGCTCATAAAAACAATAATCTTGTAAATGTCAATGCTAATGATGAAAATAACATGCCAAAATTTCTGAGATGAAGCTAATGCAGTTCTTAGGGGGAAATTATATCCCTACAAACACATGTCAACAAAAATAAATAAATAGAGTAAAAAACCTAATGAAGTGCATATGCATTTAAAAATAGAAAATATGCAAATCAAAAATATACATAACAGAAGAGATACTGAAAACTAGAAGATAAATTGAAACCTCAAAAGCCTAGAAACAGTGAATGAAAAAAATATGCTTCTTTAAAAAATTACCAAAATTGGTAATTAGCTGGTCTGGTTAAAAAGAATTCAAAAACCAAATTAACAAAATACCAAAGTCAAATCACAGTAAAACCAGAAAAAAAAATGATTCTTTGTACTTACTTTTCATATTAATGTGCAAATGAACTGGGAAGTTAAAGAATTAGAACATCTATAGATAGATAGATAGATAGATAGATAGATGTCTTTGTATATCTCTATTTCTCATATAACTATATATCTCTCTACACACACATGCACACATATGACACAAATAAATAAAATTCTATCAAATATTTCAAAGATAAGTATTATCAATGATACAAAATCATTCTCAAAAAGTGACAAGATAATGACAAAGCACTTTTTATGAGATAAATGTGGTCCTGATACGTAAACTAGAGAATGGTAAAACAATGAAGGAGAATGTAGACCAACATATTAATGAATGTCAATGATAAATTTTTAAGTAAAATTCTAATACAACAGCAATTTATGGAAGAAATATTTCATTATTACTAATTCAGTTTGTTTTTCAATTATGTAAAAATGGTTTAGAATTAGGAAAACAATCAATGCAATTTTAAAAAAATCTTAAACCCTGTTATTATCTCAATAAATCTAGACAGAAATTATGACAAAATACTACTCATTTATACTAAAAACCCTACAACCTGTGAGCACAAATAAGTTTATCTATCTAAAAATGAAAGCAAGCATCACATGCAATGGTTTTACATTCAAAAGGATATTACTTTTGCCTTATATTGCCAGCCTATAGCAAGTAAGAGAGGTAAGACACCATCTAAAAGAGCATTTTCTATCCCTTATGTATCCCTTTAGGAAAGAAAAAGAAAGTTGGTAGGAAATGGAACTTTCATACTCTCCTACGTGGTTTTGTTTTTTTTTTTTTTGGTGTTCTTATCAGCTACAATGGGTTTAATTTCCAACTTTATGATAATGCATCTCAAATGTCTATATCCTGACCCAGCCTCTTTGCTAAACTCCAACTTCACATCTCCAAATGCCTTTAAGACATCTTGATTAAGACAGCTAGTAGACATCTTAAACACAACATTTTGGAAACAGAATTTATTATCTGTCCTCCTAAACCCATTCACCCCAAATTCCATATTACTATGCAGGGCACAAATATATTCCTATTTTCCCGGGAGCCATCCTTGACTTCCTTTTTTTTTCCTTTTTGGAGGGGGGAAGACAAGGCAATTGGGATTAAATGACTTGCCCAAAGTCACACAGCTAGTAAGTATTAAGTGTCTGAGGCTGGATTTTAACTCAGATCCTCCTGACTCCAAGACCCATGCTCTATTCACTGCACTATCTATCTGTCCCCATCATTGACTTCTTAATATTTCTGTAAGGGGCAGGGAAGATCTTCAGATTCCCTTATCATTACATCAGACCTGTGTACAAAATTCCTTCTCAAACACATCAGGGAATTTTATGTAATGTATGATTCCCTAAGACTACTGAAAGGTGAAACTACTTGCATGAATTCTCATAGACAGGAATGCGTATGTATAAATATCACAACAACACAATATCAATTTGAAGGTTCTTCTAACTTTCTTTGCAAATTAAGGTATAAGAAAATCCTCATTATCCCCACACATATACTCACAAACTTCATGATAGTATGGGAAAGTATCCCATGTACTATCTTTAACAGTTTGTGTCTGTGTACACACATGGATAAAGCAGTTGGGATGTAGCTGCTTAACCAGCAGATGGTGACAGTTGGAATCTTTCCCATTTTTCCCAGTGTGTCACAAAATCACATGTAATAGGGTTATGGGAGTCATAGATTTAAATTTGAAGTGACTTTAGAGGCTATAAATTCCAACCTTCTCATCTTCCATTAAGGAAAGTGAGGCCTAGAGTTTAAAATGAGACAAAGCTTGAAAAACAGATGGGAAACATTGTTTTAGGACGTGATCCATTAGTGATATGTTCTAAGAGCATAAGCTTTTCATTAATTCCATTTTTAAGACCAACTCTTTGATCAGAATTGGAACTATATAATTTAATAAATAAACCCCAAATGTTTATAAAATACATTTACCAAATTGCTTTTGCGTTAAAAGAAAATAAATCGTTATAATAACTTAAATTTCACTCTAAAGTTTGAAAAGTCTTCTGCTAACAATCACTCTGTGACATGTCACTACTCCTCATCTATAAATGAAAAAATAGCAGATCCTATACATGATTGTATGCCACATTGGTGGGGGTGGGGGATGGGGAGGAAGGGGAGAAAAATCTGAAACTCAAGTGACTCTGGAAGTGAATCTTGTAGTCTAAAAGTAAACAAACAAGTCAATAAAATAAAGTTTAAAAATAAATGAAAAAATAAAGCAAAACAAAACAATGACTTACCAAAGATTACCTCACTTGTAAGTATAAAAGTTGGGGTTTTAACACACATTTCTTGACAGCACTCAGCACCCTCAAATTGCACCTAGTAATCTTTTATCAGTCAGTTTGCTAACTTGGACAAAGACAAATATCTTATCATATTATTCTAATTACATAAGCATAAAGCGTGCCCTGCATAAATATCACTCCTGAATGTTACACAGAAGAGATTAGGTGACTTATGTCATTGGTTATTGTAATGCCATGCACTAGCAGATTCCCAAAAGAAAGCTACTGTGAACAGCTTTTAAGGTTCTGGTTACACAGTATAGGGAATATTTTGTTTATTCCTTTACAAATCAAGGCAAACATTCACAACAAATTACAATATAATATTCACAACATTACATCTTATCACAGAAAATCACAATATAGTATTCACAACAGCTTAACATTAGAATGGACACAAAGTTTTCACTACAGTGGCCACAATATTTAGAACAAAGAACAAAAGAATAATCATCTGGACTCCCTAAGGGGAAACCTTCCTTACTTAATCATCCGATCAGTTCACAAAACAATAACCAATACTTGATAATTCAAACAATTCACAATACAGTAATCAATCTTCCATTCATGGTGCAATTAAAGATTAACTTAATTAGTCACTTATCTAGCAATCAGTCACTAAATACAATCATTAGAAAATTACACAAACCCTCCACCCTTTGGTGTCCAGTAAACTTCAATTTCATCAGGCATTCTTTATCCAAGGAGAGGGCTTTTCTTCATTTTGACTAGGGGTAGTCTCTCTGATTCCCTGGATCCCCTTCCATGGTCCCAGCTCCTACTTGAATCCACCAAACAGTCACCTGGATTCAGAGGCAGACAGCTCCCAGGTTCTTGTCCAAGCCTCCAGGCAATCCCTGGCACAAGCTGAAGTTCACAGGGTCCAGTACATCTCAAAACCATCACCACTTCTGTTGCCAGGAGCTCAAAGATCAACCAAGCCACAAACACAGTCTTATCCTGGTCATGCTTCTTCAGTCTTCTAGCAGTTTAGCTGGCCCTAGCTCCCAGGAGAAATCTTGGCTTTGCAGGCATCCCTCTCACCCTTCCAGGTGGAATTCACCAGATTTTGGTCTCATAGAAAACTCTAACTCAGTTCTCAGTCCAGCAGCCCAGCTTCCAGATGCTGGGGCAATTCGGCTGCCTCCACTAGGAGCCGCCAGTAGGAAAATGTTTGATTCTGATTATGTCTCTGGAATTCTCCTTATATACACACTGGCCTCCTGTCTCAGCCAACCCCCTCCTACTATGTCAGCAAGAGAAGACAGATTTCATGCCCTTTGTTCACAGAGGAGACAGATTTCATACCCTCTGCCTCTTTCACATAAGTACTTAGCCCTTAGTTACTAAGGACCAGATACCTGATAAATTAATTACCCATTACAGTTATACACACAGTTTCATAAAATTCTGATGATCTGTATAGTATGGTATTTTATAAGCAATGTGCATAGTGTTGAACAGCTGAAATGGGTAATCATCAAAATTTATAAAAACCCTTCAAAAGGAAAGTTTATCTGTGCACCTTAATTAACAAAATATGCTTTCCTGTCAAAAAAAAACATAAGGAAATGTGACTGATGTACTTACCAGAATGTCCTTTGGTCAGTAATATATGCAAAACCGAAACAAAATTTAGCATGTCACCATTGAAGGAGCAGCCCCATCAGCAAATTAAGATTTGTTTAATAACTGGATCTGTGGAAAAGAAAACTAGATTAGCAAAGCATGTATCTTCATTAATAAAATATCCAAAGTAAGTCAAATGACTATTCTCATTATTGAACTATATAAAGTGGATTAACCCATGTTGACATTATTTTAAAATGACTACGTTTTGAAAATCTCATGTCAGGATTGAAGGATTATATTGCTATTTTCAGAGTCTATTACAAACCAGGTCATTAGGCTTTCACCCTATCATATTAAACATTCAATGTTGAAAATGATGTGATAATTTGGGTAGATATTTGGATATTTGGGGAGGTAAGCATTCTCCCCTTTATTATACACTTTTAAGACTAAACCTAAGATATAGACTTTTCCCATCTCTCCTCCCCATTGTCCTACCTTGCCAAATAAAATTGTTTTGATTGAGAGGGACTTCCACAAATAATAGAAGTGGCAAATATGTATGTAGCTACATAAATATTTATTCTAAATGGCCTGAAATAATTTCCATTTTAAGACATATTCTGAACATAAAAGTTTTGTCAAAAGCAAGCATATGTGTGTTTTTAATTGTTTGTTTAAAAAGTCAAGAGTTTAAGCAGATAATTAAAAAATAACACATAAAAATATGATACTGAGCTTACACTATTATGCAGATTGGATTTTTTTAATCAAAACATTTTACACAGCAATGTATCACCTCTCTTCCAGTAACACAAAGAGGCAGTATGTGAGTGCATAGTGATGAAGTCAGCAAGACTTGGGTCTAAATCCTATCACAGAAACTTCCTAACTCTGTGACACTGGAAAACTCATTTAATCTCTCCCAGTTTTAGTTTCCTTATCTGTAAAATGGGCTATAAATATCATTTACCTCATAGGGTTTATATTATAAGGATCATATGAAATAGCATTTATAAACCACTTTGAAAGCCTAAGAATAGTGTACAACTTATATTTATCATTAAAATCTTGAACTTATCCTTGTCTATCAGTAGCACTCATTATAAAGCTCTTTACATTAAAAAGTTTGAATTTACAAGCTAGAAACTATTATGAGTATTAGCTTGGATTATGGCCTTAAAACGTTAACTGAAGAGAAATCTGAAGTAATCAGCACAAATTATTTAAAAGATGGGGCACAGTCTTTACATCATATTTTTCTGCTAAATGTTGGTGCTTGTTGGTTTGTCTTGGTATTTCTAAACAATAAGTACAGGAAATAGAGTGTGATATTGTGGATAAAATTCTGAATTTGAAATCATTACGACTGAAGTTCAGTGTTCAACTTACTTCCCCACACTCCCCACTTCCAGACAGCTATATTACGTCAATTCTAGCTCTAACACATCTCACAGAACTATCCCCTTCTTTCTATTCACACAACCAATTTCATAGTCATCTGATCACCTTCATCACCTCTTGCCTGAACTATTCCAAGTGCCTCCTAATTGATCTCCCTATGTGTAGCTTCTTCCCCTCTATAATCTATCCTCTACATAATTCATAAATTAATATTCTAAAAGTACATGGTATTTTCCTGCTCAAGAGTTTTGAATGGCTCCAAAATACCTGTAAGGTAAAATGAAATATACTCTATTTAGCTTTCAAAGTTCTTCACAATATAGCTCCTGCATATCTTTCCAGATTTGTTATGCATTATTCCTCCTTATATTTGTGTTCCATACACATTAGTATTACTTGCTGTTCTCCATACATGATATTCTATCTTCTATCTTCAAGCACTTGTATAGTCTGTACCCCATGCCTGGAATGATCTTTTACCTTACCTTCATTTCTTAGAGCCCCCAGCTCCCTTTATGGCTCAGCACAAGTTCCACCTTCCTCGGGACCTTTGCTGAGTCTCCCAGTTTTTAGTAGCCACCCATAAAAAATAGTATTGCATTTATTTTCCACATATTTTATTTTTACTTATCTATTACATGTTATACATTTGATATTTGGCAAGGCCCTTGAAGATAAGGATTGTTTGCTTTTGTATTTGTACTCCTATCACCAAGTACAGTTCCTTGTAATACTAGGTGCTTTATAAACATTTCTGAATCAAAACTGACCTTTGATATATAATACCTACCTATGTGAATATGGTCAAAGTGAATTAGACTTTCTACACTGCATGCAGTTTTCCAAGATGACAAATTACACAAAGGAAAGGCTTTGCCTAATTGGAGGGAGCTCTCTAGCCAGAGATATGACAAGCCCTTGGTATATGTATATAATTGCACATAGATGAAAATACTTGATGGAAAATAACTATCGGCTATTCCTCTTAATAGAATGAGCATTATTTTCTCACATGGAAAAATCCTTAAAATAATTGATATATACATATATATGCACACACATATATGTATATAGTATATATACAGTATATAGTAGTCTAAAATTTTCATTGCACTTTAAGTATTCTACCTCATATGATCCTAACAACTTCGTGTAAGTTGGGTCTAGTACATGGCCTTATCTCATCAGCTTGAACAGTTCATGCAACTCCTGTGTAAAGAAGCTAGAGAGCTTGCTTGCAGGAAAATATTCACATCAGTCAAACAACCTGATGGGTTCTGCACATGTACTAGAACCTGGTTGCACCTGTGAGGTTGGTTCTATTATTGCCTTCATTTTAGATGTAGGAACTGATATTGAGAGAGGTTAAGTCAGGGGTGGGGAACCCAAGGCCACATGTGGTCCTCTAGGTCCTTCAGCACAGCACTTTGACTAAATCTGAACTTCACAGAGTAAATTCTTTTATTATGGGCATTTGTTCTGTGAAGTTTGGATTCAGACAAAGGGATGCAGTCGAAGATGTGCCATATGTGACCTTGAGGCTGCAGGTTCCCTACCCCTATAGTGACTGACCTAAGGTCACACAGTTAATGTCTGAGGCATGATTAGACCTCAAGTTGTTCTTAATTTACTATGATAGGACTTGCTGATTAAATCAAAAATGACAATTGACTAACTGAACTACTTAAGGAAATGAGGCATTATCCATAAAGCCCTGTTTACTTTGTTCATATCATACCAAAAGGTATCTTAATGTACCACTGCTTAATATCTGGATTGACACTATGTATGCTCTCATTTAAGTTTTGAAAAGAACAGTTGCAAGCAATACTCATCTGTCATTTTGTCATCTGGAATTATCCCATGATTATGGTTTCTTCAAATCTACCTTATAAAGATGTTTTGTTGAATAATGACCATAAGTTTCTACAAGATCCTGGAGTGCTTCAGGAGGCAATAAAATAATATTAAGTGGTCTTCAGAGTAATTTTAGAATTAAATGTCATTCTAATTTATTATAAGTTCTTAATATTTGATTAAATATAGGGTGGCCAACTGGACCAAAGTTAAAATTCAGAGTTCCCTATTATCACTGGCAAAGGGGCACAATATATTGAGGGATAGTGATAATGACTGTTTCCCCCTCTAGAGTCAATGTGGTGTAATTGTTAAACTGTTCGATTTAGAATCAACAAAACCTGGTTTCAAATCCCACTTCTAGCATTTACTAATTCCTTTATTCTGGAGAAACCACTTAACCTCTATATTCCCCTGGAAAAATCCCTGTAATATAGCTATTAAGTTTAAAAGTGTTGTAGAACTGTCATGGGAGAAAGAAGTTACTACACTAGGAGGTTCTTCTGTTTGGGTGATATTATGGATCCTTTCCTAGTTTCCATAGAATCCTTCTCTTGGAGCTTGAAAGAATGTTAGAAGTCATCTATTCTAATTCCTTCATTTTACAAATGAATAAACTGATGATCAGAAAAATTAAAGGACTTTCTTAAAATCATTCAAGTACAAAGTGGTAGGGCCAAGATTCAAAGTCTAGTTCTGTACCTTTAAGCCCACTGAACCATGATGTTTCCCTATACCTGACTCATAATTACAGAATGCTTTCCTGTTAAGCAGACTTTTTATGCATGATCTTATGATTGTCAAGCATAATCTTATGAGTTAAATAGTATAAACTTTATCACAAAAGTACAATTTCCTTGTGTGTAAAATGAAATAATATCAACCACTTCATAGAGTTGATATGAGAATCAAAAAAGATAATACATAATTCACTTCACACATCAGGGGGCAGAGTCAAGATAGAAGAAGGAGAATTCTACAGCTCCCAACATAACCACCTCAAATACCTATAAAATATGACTGAAAATCAATTTTAGAGCTCCAGAATGCACAAAATTACAGAAAAACACATCTCCCACTGGGAGCCCAGCCCAGCCTGGCCTGAAACCACAGCTTGGACCTGGGGCATCCAGGACAAGCCAAAGCTGGAGCACTCTAGAAAGTGGATCACCAGCAGCTGTGGCAGTTTCCAGAATTATCAACCCATAAGAAACAAGTAAAAAGTGAAAGGTCAGTGGAACACAGCTAATTTGGGGGAGAAAAGAGAATCCAGCCAACTGCCGCCAGGGCAAGAAAGTAGAGAAAGCAGCCCCTGCAGCTACATCCACATAGCTGCTTCAGAGCTTGCAGCCTGCAGATTGCAGGGGAGTGGTGGATCAAGCAAACATTCAGAGAAGTGCTCTTGCCTTAACCTGACTGGATCTAGTTTGTAGTCTTGGGTGGTGGTCTGGAGGTGCATGACCTGTGAGCCAAAGTTGGTGGGGGCTGCAGAGACTGCACCTCCTAATAGCTCCAGCAGCTGCAAAAACCCCAATGATTTGGGGCAAAGCTCTCCCCTTTGAAAGCAGAGTTCTACTGTGGCTCAAAAATCAAATTAATTGACTGGCAACATGAGCAGGGAAAGGAAGAAAACCAAGCTCAGCAATGCAACTTCAGATTCCTCTTTTGCAGACCAAAAGGATCAAAGCATAGAACAGGAAGAAGACACCACAGTCAGAACTCCTGCATCAAAAGCTTCCAAGAAAAATGTAAGCTGGTTACAGGCCATAGAGGAGCTTAAGAAGGGTTTTGAAAACCAAATAAGAGAAGTGGAAGAAAAACTGGGAAGAGAAATGAGAGTGATGCAAGAAAATCATGAAAAGAGAGTCAACAACCTGACTGAAGAAAATAACACCTTAAAAAAACAGAATAACTCAAATGGCATAAGAGTCCCAAAAAGCCAATGAGGAGAAGAATGCCTTAAAAAGTCAAATTTGCCAGAAAATTTGAAAAGAAAAAGAAAAAGAATCTCCAAAGGTCACTGAGGAGAATAATTTCTTCAGGGTTAGAGTGGAGCAAATGGAAGCAGCCATTTTACTTTATGTGGAATCAAGACACTATTAAACAGATCCAAACAAATGAATAAATAGAAGGCAGCATGAAAAATCTCCTTGAAAAAAACAGTGACCTAGAAAATAGATCCAGGAGAGACAATTTAAAAATTATTTGATCAAAAAAAGAACCTAGAAATCATCCTTCAAGAAATTCTCAAGGAAAATTGCCCTGATATTTTAGAACCAGAGGACAAAATAGAACTGGAAAGAATTCACCAATTCTTGAAAAAGATCCCAAAAAGAAAACTCCTAGGAATGTTACAGCCAGGTTTCAGAGTTCCCAGATCAAGGAGAAAATATTACAAGCTGCCAAGAAGAAGTGATTTGAATACTGTGGAAATACAATCAGAATAACCCAGGATCTAGTAGTTTCTACTTTAAGGGACTGAAGAGCCTGGAATATGATATTTCAGAGATCAAGGGAGCTAGGATTAAAACCAAGCATCACCTAGCTAGCAAAACTGAGTATATTGTTTCAGGGGAATACATGGTCATTCAACAAGATGGAGGACTTTCAAGCATTCTTGCTGAAAAAAACAGAACTGAATAGAAAATTTGACATTCAAATACAAGACCATGAGAATGTAAACATGGAAAAGAAATCATAAGGAACTTATCAAATTTGAACTATTTACATGCCAACATGGAAAAACAATCATTGTAATTTATGAAACTTTTCTCAGTATGAGAATAGGTGAAGGGAATATAAATGTGTATAGATAGAGATAGATATATACAAATACACATATGTCTACATAGGAGAATACAAATGTTTTTAATAAATATGTGAGTGTGTGTATATATGGGTACAGGTATACATAGACAGAGGGGACAGGATCAATTTATTAGGAAGGGATGATATTTTAAAGGGTGAAATTGAGAGGTGGGAGAGAAATAGAATGAGAGGAGACAGGGAGAGATAGAATGGGGTTAATCATCTCATACAGAAGAGACAAAGGATAACTATTACAATGGAGGGGAAGAACAGGAAGGCAAAAGGGAATGGGTCAACCTGACTCTCCTTGAATTTGGCTTAGGGAAGGAATGACATACACACTAAATTGGGTATTTTGCCCTACAGGAGAGTAGAGGGGATGGGGATGACAGAGGGAATGATGGAGGGGAGGGCAGGGTGTGGGGTGGAGGTTTGTTAGAAGTACACACTTCTGTAAAGGGACAGGGACAAAGTAGAGAATAGAACAAGGGGCAGGACAGGAAGGAGGGAAATATGGTCAGTCTTTTACAATATGTCCATTTTGAAGATGTTCCACGTAACTACACTTGTCAAGTCTGTATTGAATTGCTTGTCTGTGCAGTGGGGGTGAGAGACAAGGGAGGAAGGGAAAGAATCTATAATTTAAAGTTCTATAATCAAATATTAAATATATACATATATGTATATACTATTATAATCATTATTATTTACATGCAACTGGGAATTAAGATATACAGGCACTGGGGTAAGGAGATCCATCTTGCCCTACCGGAAAGTCAGTGGGGTGATGGGGGAGGATATAGGAGAGAGCAGATTGGGAAGAGGGTATACAGTGGGATTGCTGTTTTGCAGTGGTGGGTAGGGGATAGATGGGGAAATATTTGTAACTCTAAATCTTGTGGAAATGAATGATGTAAACTAAAAATAAACAGAAGTTAATTTAAAAAAATAATTTACTTTACAAACCTGAAAGCATTATATAAATATTAATTAACATCATTATCATTATTGTTACTATTATAATAAGACTGATTTCAATAAGCTTTTATGATAATAGGGGGAGACAATTCATATAACAAAATACATATGGGGGAATTATGCTCAAACAAAAGTGCCTAGAATGTCATAGGGGAAATGCTTGTTTTCTTTTTTTTGCCATAAGTCAGCCAATTGATAAACTTTTTCCCCCAAAAGCAATCATAATATTGATGTGATTACTATGCTCAAATTGACTGGTAGAAAGCTGGCCTTTTGGTAGGATTATATATATATATGTGTGTGTGTGTGTGTGTGTGTGTGTGTATGTATATGTGTGTATATATGTATGTATGTATATATGTGTGTATATATATATGGTGTTACGGCACATGGGAAAATGACTTAATTGGTAGTTGGATGGGATGTGAAACATAGTCTTGCCTGGAGCTGACTAGAAAACACAATTCCAAACCTGAGTGTATTAACTCTCACAAAACCTTGGGTACGATTTTGAGAGAATTTCTCCTAGAGGGTGGTGTTCTAATGGGGAAAAGTAGGACATGAACAGAAAGTAACTAAGGGGATAGAATGGGAAGTATGATCTTGCTGAGTCTGGCTAGATATTATAAATTGAGTTTGCACTCAGCCATTTATCCATCAAGACAACTCAGCTCCAAGGTTAAGGTTTCAAAGTTGAGTGGATCAAAATTTTTTTGTGGGCAGGAGGCATGTTTTCTGGTGAATCTAGTTGAAAAGAAGAAGGATCAAGTCAGATGGGAGGAAAATACTTCAAAATATCTACAACTTCATATACAGAGCACTACATCTATCAACACAGCTCCAACTCCTGGTTGCTTTAATAAATTATTCTAATGGGTTGCATATCAATAAAATTGATCAGCTCATAGTAAGCCTCTAGGTAACAAACAGTTCACTATCAGATTAGTATATAAAGTCTTTGCAGCTTATTAGGAAGTGTTACAGTTTGAACTTTACTGTCATAAATACCTGAATCCAGGGTTATCTACACATTGAGATCTCCCAGAGGGACTTTTTATTCAGACTGTTTTATTCAACAACAATATATCATCACATTCTGTTCGAGATAGCAGAGTGCTTACTGAATCCTCATAAAATCATACATGGTGCAGGAATTGCATTCAAGAGTATACAGCTTCTGATCCTATCAGGCACTCTAACAAACTCAAAATATATTAGCATTTCTGTTTCATATTTATACAACTATCAGCACACAGAAAAAAGTAATGTAGCTATTACTGTAGAAAGCAGAAAAACACTCACCAGAAGCTATGTGAAGAGATAATGTGTTTTAAAATTAAAGTTTTCACAACCTAGAGATAACAGCCATATTGAGACTTACTTCCAGAGGAAAATTATTTCTTTACATACAACTAAGTGTTTTTTAATGAGAAAAAACATAGTGGACTTAACTTGAAGAACAGTTATATTCCAGAAGAATTTCTAGCCTTTTTCTCAGTAACAAATCTCCCCGGGAATTGGCAATTGCATGTGGAAAATAAAAAAAAAATATCAGTTGAAGAAGGCACTTTCATCACAGATTATTTACTTAATACTAGGTGGATGCCTTTATTGCTTCAGAATAACTATCCAAAGATAATGAGTTAAACAAAAAGAGTCAAATTCTTTATCAAATATTCTTAGGAAGACAGTTAAGACACAATTCCAGAATTTTTTATTAAGTACATACTGTGTGAAAGGCACATATTGTTTTCTTTTACAGTTATATGGATATAGAAGATAGAAAAAACGAAGGGAAGGAAAGAAGGAAGAAAAGAGAGAAACAAAAGAAACAAAGGTAGACAGATGGAGAGAGGGAGATGGATAGATAGGTAGATAGATAGATAGATAGATAGATAGATAGATAGATAGATAGACAGACAGACAGACAGACAGACAGACAGACAGACAGACAGCTGGTAAAGATACAGACATTTGTCTGTGGACAAAGGAAGTCTATTCTTCCTATAGATTGTGAGCTCTGGGCAGGAAGGATAAAAAAAATGAACTCCAATGTTTTTTTAATTCCCTACTCTCATCTCATCTCAATCCAACAATTCCACAAATGCATCTAACCGTCCCCACTCACACAGTAGCCATCCTGGTGCAGACCTTCATCTCATACCCAAACTGTTTTAATAATTTTTTCATAGTCTCTTTACCTTATGTCTCTTTGTATTTCAATACATTCTCAAGTTAGTTGACAAAGTGATTCTTAAAATAAAGATGGGAATATGCCACTGGCTCTGTATCACCTCCAGGATCAAATATAAAATTCTCTATTTTGTTTTAAATTCTTCACAATTTGACTCCTTCCTGTTTTTCCAGTCTTCTTACACTTTCCCTTTATGTACTGTAAGATCCAGCAATATATGATTTGCAACTCCTCAAGCATGATACTCCATTTCTCCATATGCCTTTTCACTGTCAAAAGACAGTTAAACCTACACCTATAAGGCTCTGTCTCCTCACATTCACCTACTGGCTTTCCTAGCTTCCTTCAAAAATCAACTTAAATTCTACTTTTTTTTTCAGTTTTACCAACTTCGCCTGAAGTCCTTCATAGTCAGATTAGGTACCTTATTTGGACAATCATCTGCCATTATTGATTCTCCCATTTGACTGAACTTCTTGAAGATGGGATTTTTTTTTTGCTTTCTTTTTCTACCCAGTGCATCTTACAGTGCCTGGAACAAAATAAGCAGTTAATAAGTAATTGCTCATGGACTGTCTGATAAGTTATGCACTAAGTGACTATAGAAAGACACATATACGTAGTACACAAACACACACATATGTACACAGTGTCCCTAAAGTCTGGACAAATAAGAAATCTCATTAACAATGCATATTTTAAAGAAATGAAATTAATGAAATTTTAACCATGTTTTATTTAATTAGCATACATTTTAGCTATGACAATTTCATATGGAATAAAAGCTTTCATTAGCTTTGGGGGATTATATTCCATATTAATAAAATTAATTTAATTTTATTAATGTAATTAACTAATGGGATTTCCTATGTGTCTCCTATGAAATCTCATTTATGCTAATTAAATAAAATGTTGAAAATTTAATTTCTTAAAAATATGCATAGTTAATGACATTTCCTATGTGTCTAGACTTTAGGGACATAACATATATCTATACTGATAGATAGATAGATAGATAGATAAACAAATAGTGCCAAATAAATCTTAAATTGATTAATCAAGTTTATCATCTCCTGATCTCTGACCTTTTAGGAGTACTATTTTGCTTTCTCTTAGGTATAATTTTTGTAAGCAGCTAGACTCTTGCTTTGTCCATTTTTACCAAATCCTATAATTATAATCTATAGCCTTATCTCTATAAATTCTTATGGATTTGTTCACTGAAATTTTTTCTAAATCAAACCACCCTTCATTTGAGCAGTATTGTACCTTTTCCCCTAGCATATATGACATGTTTCTTGAAACACTTTGTTTCAAGGATTCCTGATTTCACAGGTGTGGGGACTCCTTTTAGTGACACAAGTTAAAAATCCCACTGCCCCTTAGCAAATGATCCTCCAAGGGCCTCTCTCTACAGAAGAATTAATTCCTCTGCAGCCAAACTGATGATGTGCTCTATAAATTTGACTAGTCTGGGTCTCAGGCAACAAGCGCCTTACTGGTCCCTATCTCCAAAATTAGAGCCTTTTCATATTAGTAGGAATTTACCAATATGGGATAGCTTATCCTCTATTAAGCAAAGACTTTGAACCAGAGGTCTACATGACATGCAAATAGCACTTTCATGTTCACAAAGCACTTTACAAATGTCTAATTTTACCCTCACAACTACCTTGAGAGGTAAGTGCTATTAATGCATCCATTTTACAAATGACTTTAAATGGTTCCCCCAGAGTTACACTGCTCATGGCTAAATCTGAATTTAAACTCAGGTCTCCCTGACTCCAGGATCAGTAATCTATGCATTAAACCATCTAACCACCATGTGAGGAGACATTTAAGGGAAGATTAAATGGACAACTAAGCAACAAGTAAGACTTATCTCTTGAATTAAGTGGAATAATGATCTTAGATTTACCCTATCACTTCTAGAGTACAGATACATTGGTAAAATATTTTGACAAACAATTGGGCATTAAGTATATAATAATTTTGCCTACTATTGGTGTCACATTTTCAGTGACTTGGCTCTTGATATTTGAGGGTTCAGGGAGGCAGCTAAATTGTTGAGGGGCAGGTTGTGGGGGTGATTTCACAATCTACACTTATAATGATATAAAAATTTTCTTTATCCTATGATATGATTTGTATGTCCTTCATTGGAAACTGAGGTACACAAAGTCTCCCTTCATATCTCTTAATTGTTGTTGTTTTTCCATTATTTAGAGATGGAGTTATAATATGATGTTGGCCTTGCTAAATGCTTATCATTTTTATCGCATCCTTTTTTATCACATCCCATTTGTCAAAGAAGAATAAAGATGTAATTTTTGAGAAATCAGTGAAATTCAGTTGATTGACATTGGATGGTGAATGTAGAGGCAGCTCAAGGCAAAAAGTGAAGTCACTGCCTCCTCAAATCCTACTGATCCCAAGTCTCTACAAATAAAAGGTAAAAAGCCACCTTCCTTATTGCCTGCCATTGACAGACAGCTCAATTCAAATACTAAGAAAAATGAATTTTTAAGTTCAACACTATTTAGCTTTCCAGCAGACCAGTTCCTTCAAAAACATTTGAAGGTTCAGCACACATATTCAATTTTAGATCCCTCTGAAAATGGAATGTATGAAAGTGAAGTCTGTTTCATTGAGATAAGATGTTGTTTGTGATTCTATAAACAAACATTACATAGCCTTTACCTCTATAACTGCCCCATCCCCATTCTGACATGATGTCATTTACCTTGTCATCATAGATGCCTTAAAGCAGTTCTGCAATCAGCTTGCCAGCTGCTGGGCTAAACACACCTAAAGAATAAAACAGTTAATGCTATTTAATCTTGTAGTACAAAACTGCTGGGTATGAGTTCAGAATTACCATGTATTGAAACCCAATATCTTCTAAGACTGTTGTAGAAATTAGCAAAGTTAATGGAGAAGAAATAATTCACATTCAAATAATTAATATTGGTTTCATAATTTCACCCACATAAAGATCTTGAGTATAGATCATAGGTCATCTATGAATTAGAAGATGGATCCTTGAAAATTACTTCAGACACACAGAGTTTAATTGACTTGCTTATGTTCACATCGTTAATGTTTCAGAAGCGAGATTTGAATACAGGTTTTCCTGAGTCAAGTCCACAACACTGTTTCAGTTCCATTCTATACTTTGGAATTTGTGAAAACTCAAATAAAATTCAAATCTGATTCAAACAAAGCTGACTAAAATGGTACATGCTCTTTAGCCATGAAATAGGTTCAGAGTTAAGTAAAAATAAAGTTATGATATAAAGGAGGAAAAGACATGAAAATAAGACCTAAAGATAGCTTAACTGGAACAATGAAAATAAAATCCAAATTCAAAAAAACCAGCCCTAGAGGTAGCTAATAATATGTAATTAACTATGCATATCCCATGCCAAGAGCTTTATTTGAGACACTGTGGGTCATATAAAGAGGAAAAAGTATAGCAAGTATCCCAAAAAGGCCTTAAAAGTTTTTTTGGAGGGGGAGTGAAATAGCAACCTTATAAAGATATAATGACATCCTACTAAAATAATATCAAAATAGTTCTTAATAAATGAATGCACAGCCACTAAAAATACAAAATTGTGCATCCTTTAAAGAGCAGAATGTAGAGTCAGATGGTCAAGTCAAGAAACATTTATCACCATTTTCTAGGTACTATGCTAAGAAAGTCATCTCCCTACTCCTCCACTTCTACAAGCTGACATTTACTCTCAAGGAACTCAGAGTATAATGGAGGATTGGTGAGACAATATACAACAGCTATGTACCAACAAGATATACACAGGATGAACTGGAGATAATTTAAGAGAGAAAGCACCAAGGTTAAGGAGTACTGGGGAAAAGCTTCTTTAAAATGATGATATTTTAGATGAAACTTAAAGGAAGCCAGAGAATCAAGAAGCAGAAATGAGGAAAGAGAGAGTTCAAGGCATGGAGAACAGCTAGAGGAAATGCCTGGAGTTGGGAGGTGGACTATCTTTTTTGAGGATCAGAAAGGAAGTCATTTTCACTGGATCAGAGAACATGTGAAGGATAGGAGAAAGAAAAATGGAAAGATAGAGAAGGTCAAGTTATGAAGGTATTTAAAGTCAAATAATGAAATTCATGTCTTATCCTAGAGGTGATTACTGGAGTTTATTGAATAAGGGATGGAGAAGGAAGGAAGGAAGGAAGGAAGGAAGGAAGGAAGGAAGGAAGGAAGGAAGGAAGGAAGGAAGGAAAAAAGCATTTATTAAGCACCTATTATGTGTCTAGCACTGAGCTAAGTTCTTTATGAATATCATCTCATTTGACCATCACTACAACTGTAGGAGGTAGGTTCTATCATTATATCTATTTTACAGTTCTTTTATTGTCCCTCTTTTACAGGAAAGTGAGGCAGAAAAGTTAAGGGATTTGTCCAAGGTCATACATCTAATAAGTGTCTGATGACATATTTGGATTTAGCTTTCCTACTGGGGACTCAGACTTCTATCCACTGAGCCACCTAGCTATGTCTAAACAGAGGGTGAGGGGTGGTGGCATTTGCCATAGTCTGACTTGCTTTTACAGAAATCACTTTGGTAAGTAAATGAATCATGAACTGGAGTGAGAAAAGACTTAAGACAAGAAGAACCCACAAGCTCTTACTATTAGTTCAAGTATGAGATTATAAGGGCCGGTATTCATTACATTCCATCTTCTCCAGCAGATGTCCTCCTCTGTCATCCCTACATTCTCACTAATCTTCAACACCTCACTATGTCTTG
>CM053595.1:173366143-173433759 GCA_028646575.1 Pseudocheirus occidentalis
AGGTCCATTTGGATAAAGCACAGCAGAACAATGTGGAGCACAAGGTAGAAACATTTTCTAGCGTTTATAAGAAGCTGACAGGCAAAGATGTTAATTTTGAATTCCCAGAGTTCCAGCTGTAAATGCAGAAATGATTAAATAAAGTCCATTGTTCATAAAAAAATAAAAAATAAAAAAAATAAAAATCATTTATTTTGGCCTTTCATAGTTACCTTTATCCCTCATTTGATTAAGGATGTTTCCCTTGAAGATACTACTTTCAATTCTTTCACAAGTTTTTTCTTTAATTTTATACCATTTTATCTTTTTATTTTCTAACAGTATTACATTATACATTGAGGTCAAGTATCCATTTGGACCTCATTGTATTATGTGTCATGAGATGCTAGTCTGAACCTAATTTCTTCTAATCCGCATTACAATTTTTTTCAGGAACACTTGATAAATAGAGATCTTTTTCCTAGTAACTAATGTCTGTGGATAGCATTCAATTTTAATGGAGTCTAAATTTGTACTGCACTGTCTCAAAATCATGATTAATCCCTTCTAATTCTAGTTTTACTTCCTGCTTTGATTGCTCCATTGAGTTTTCCAAATGTTCAATTTTTTAACCTGCCTCTTGCAACTCAGACTGACAACTAACACCATTCAAGATAACAATAAAACAATGAGAAGATCTATTGTGATCTACAAAGATTTGATTAGTAGTTTTGATGGCAAGCAACAAGTACTTAGTGCCTTGTTTTACTTGAGCCCTGACTGTAATTATCAAGTCTTTGTTAAGAAACAGAACTTGTGAAACCTGCAATGGGAGGGACTTGCCAAAGACAGGAACAGGAAGAACATAAGAGGTGAGCAGAACAGGGAGGAGCTAATGACTAGAAAAAAAAGCTGAGCACAAGCTGGGAGATAGCAGAACTGAGAAGGGAACACTTGTAGTGGCAGAGTTGAGAAGTAGAAAACTTGTGGTATCCTGGCACTCTGTTTGTCTGTTCTGCCTGTGTTGATTTTGTTTGTGCTACTTTGTACAGAAGCTCTGGAACTTTACTGGAAGCCCTGAAAAAGGATGTTCTTGTTGTCTGTTTACAGAAGTCTTGGAGGAGGGTTTCAGAGGTCATGGGACTTTACTTATGATTCATGTTGACCTCTCAGACCTTGTTTGGGGATCTGTGTTGATTTCACAGGCAAACTCTGAATTGATGATGGTGCTGACACTGTGTACGAATGTTGTTTTGGCTCTGTTAAACTTTGTCTTCCAAGAAACAGAGACTGCAAAGGACTTGATTTGAACTGGACACTGTGAACTGGACAAGGGGCTGGACAAGAAGCTAATATTTGTCTACCTGTGAATCCAGGTGATAGTTGGGTAAATTCAGGCAAAAGCTGGGACCCTGGAAGAGGAACCATGGAATCTGGGAGCCAGTCTCAAGCCAAGATGAAAAGACCTTCTTGGGTATTTAATTCTTACTGAGAAGATCATAATACACTGTGGCCTAGGGGTAGGAGAACTTTGCATTCTTTGCCTTGTACCTCTTAAGGATGATTGAGTTAAGGATGATTAGATCTTCTAATCAAGAAGAAAGAAGGCTTTTGATTGAGAAATTAAGACAATATGACCTAGATGTGGAGAACATTGACCTTTGTACTTTGTGTCCCTTAAGAAATCTTGCTCTTTAAGGATGATTGCTCCTTAAGGACTTACAAAATGATATCTTTTGTTTAAAACTGTGTGGCCACTTTAGTGATAAGTTGTTGTGTTGTAACATTGCGAATGCTGTACTTTGGTTTCTGTAAATGTTTTGCTTTAGTTTGCTGCTGAGAGTTCACTATACTGTGTGATCAGAACCTTAAAGCTGTTCATACTAGCACTCCTCTGAAAAGCTGCTCATGCTTGGTTTTACAGTAGTCAATCTGGTCTTTTGTTTTCATTTGTTTCTTTGGGTTTTTGGATGGATGTGTTTTGTGGGCAACCTGAACAAGCATCTGTCATTGAAATATTATGTGAATTACTCCTGCAACTCTAAAATTTATTTCAACATTCTGCAGTGACTGGGCTGTACCTTTCCTGTTTCAGAATCCACTGTACTTAAAATCAAAATTTGAAATTGTAAGATTTCAGAAATTGTCTAGTCCAACCTTTCATTTGCATATGAAGTATCTAAGACCAAAGGTGGTTAATACTCCAATACATTAGCTTCTCCTACAAATTATCAAGATTCAGTTTCTCAATGCCTTTTTTATTATCAGATTAATTTAAAAATGATAATCTTATTGAGATTTCATAACTGCTTTCTTCACAAAATTTATAATAATTTTATAATATTATTCCTTTCAGAGGGATTTGAAGAAATACAACTTGCTTCAATTATTTATTAGCGTATGTATTTTATTCAGTAGGTACACACTTGAATAGGTGAGCTCCACTGAATGAATAGTAAAGTGAGAGAGAAATGGTTCATGAGAACTAACAAGTACATAAATTTGGGGAAGGGCTTGAGTCAAAATCAACATTACATGGACACATATTTCCATATACATGGGAAATATAATTATTTACAGTAATCCTTAAAATCTAGACAAGTCAAGTTGCAAAAGTATTGAATCAAATTACTTCTTTCAGATGCAGTTGGGTCTACCTTGACATGAATTCATACAGACCTCCTAGATTCAGAGAGAGGCAGAGAGACAAGGACAGATGGAGATAGAGACAGACAAGAAGAGAGAGAAAGCAATAGAAAGATCCTGAACACTTGAGACAACTAGGTGTGATAGGAATGAGTGTATTTGGAATCAGAAGATCTGTACACAATTTTCACCTGTTTGTGACTCAGTTGTCTCAGCTGTACAACAATAAAGTTTGAATAATTGTTCTTTAAAGGTATCTTCTATCTGTGAATTTATCTCTCTCTCTCTCTGTCTCTCTCTGTGTGTGTGTCTCTCTCTCTGTCTCTCTCTCTGTGTCTCTCTCTGTCTCTGTCTCTGTCTCTGTCTCTCTCTCTCTCTGTCTCTCTCTCTCTCTCTCTCTCTCTCTCTCTCTCTCTTTCTCTGCTGTGTGTGTGTCTGTTAAAGGTATAAATGTGAAGGGAATCTCCCAAAGAGAAAAGATAGAGTGTCTGGGACAGCTGAGTGGGAAAAGCCACCAATTCAAGCCATTCTTACTTTTACCTTTATGGCCCCCTGTGCCTTGCCATCAGTCTTGTCACTAAGACTTTTAAGCAGAGGGGAGAGACAATAAGATCTAAGAATCAGAAAGTTTCTTATTAAAGCCATATGAAGGATGGATTGTAAAGCAGAGGAGAAAGCAAAACCAGGAGAGGTAGAGAAAAATATTAGCAGAAAAATACAAGAAGCTATGCAACTGGGAATAAGTCAATATTATGGCAATAGCAGTGGACATTGACAGTAGGAGAATGTGAGGACTGTTGTTTAGGTGAGATTGGCAGGCTCTAGTAAAATGATTGATTGTTCACAGGCTATACTTCTCTTCTCCCAGACATCAGATATTAGGAGTCCCATGTTAACCAGTCTTTTTGATTGGTTTTTGGGTATGATGGATTTAGTGCTGAGAGGGAGTCTTCTCTAATAGGATCATTCAGTGAAGTTCAGTTGAAGAACCATGTTGACACCGGAAGATGAATGTGAATGTGCTTATACTTCTAGAAGTAGACGTCAACTTTGAAATTAACACAGGCTCTTCCTTTGTCATCTTCAATGCACTGGTGAGTTCTTTTAACTGTCTGGATTCGTATGAGCATCACAATCTATCACAGAGTAGTATAAGGGGGAAGAGAGTTTTATTTCAAAAGCTCTATCACCTAGTCATCAAAAGCCAATGTTGGGCATTGAGTCAAAGTCTGAAGTCTCAAAGATTTTGAATCTTATAAGTATGAATGCCTAAATAACTGAAATATTATGATCTCAAGGAATGTCTGTCTCTTCCTATATTAGGATAAAGTGGTTTTTTATACATGATTATGAGATGTGCCACAAACTACTTAATTGATGAATAATTTAACTAGACGTACTGAATTTGAAATCAGAAATTCAGTTTTAATCAGTCCCAATATTAACTGTTACCCTCATTAAATCATCTTACCTTTCTGAGCCTCAGTTTCTTGGACTCTGAAATAAAGAGGGTTGGACTAAGTGATCTTTTCCTTGGAGATGAGCTGCCCTAATTCATGGATGAGTGAATACAAACTTACCTAATTTGATGTCTAGCTGATATCTAATCATGCTATATCCCATCTAGTCATGTATCGGGAAAGAATCACCTACATGGGCATCTTGTTTTCCTGTCATTACATATGTGTACCTACTCTTCCCATACCCACAATTTCTGCATCATGTTCCAAGAACCATAATCAATACTAATAATGTGACTAAAAAGAATGAGATAATCTATTTTTGTATAATTAACCCACATTTAGTTCCTATCACTCCCCAAGTATTTTGTTGCCATTGTTATGTGCCATAAGGAACAGATAAAATGACAAGAATGTAGAGGCTTAGTAATAGGTTTTGTAGTCTTAAATCCATCCATAGGTAGATACTTCCAGAGTTAGAAATAAAAACCCAGCATGCCTGACTCTTAGAACATGAATCTTTTCACTACAACATGCTAGGTCTGAAAATTAGAACCTTTAACTCTTAACTCTCTGATACAATTCAAATATGTCCTATATGAGAACACTCACTTTAATAAAACAGATAAGGTCATGTGAATTTGTAAAGTGAGGCACAGAGAAGTTATGTGACTTATCCAGGGTAACACAGATATTAAGTGTTTAGGGCAGGATTTAAACCCAGATCTTCCTGCATATAACTCCTGCACTCTATGTTCTTTACTGCCCAGTAGAAATCAAAGTGTCTTAAAGGTCATTCATATAGTTATTTGAATGCTGTTTTCCCTATTAAAATAATTGTTCCTTGAGTGTAGGTATAATGTTGTCCTCTGTCCTTATTCATTTTTTTTAATTGCAAAGGTTTAACATTCTTCCTGACCCAGAGTAAATGCTTAATGAAAGCTTTATTCTAAGGGCAGGATAAGGAAGGCATAAAAAGGGATGTGACTTGCCAGAGCTCTTACCAAAACCCCTCTGAACACCTTTAAATAATCCCACAAAACAATTCCTGGAGCAACAGAAATCACAAAAGGATGGGGTGAAATAATTTCCCAGCAAAAAAAAAAAACAACAACCTGAGAACTTTAGTAGGAAAGGTCTGCCACACCTGGGCAAGAGTGGAACACAGTCCAATCCAGGCTGGAGCCAAAGCAAACAGGAGCAGGCCTTGGGAGCCACTGAATCAGCAGCTGGAGCAGCTACTTCCAGAGCTGTCAGCCCATAGAGAATAAGGAGGTTGAACAAGTTGTCAGAAGGAGATTACAGGGGTCTCTTTTGGTAGCACTGAAGCAGAGCTCTGTTGCTTTGTGCATATTCAGATCTGGGTCCCAGTCCTGGGTGGCAGTCTCAAGACAAGGAGAAGCAGTAGCTCAACAGGGCTTGTGGCCCCAGTAGAAGAGGGACCTTCATAATAGTTCCAGGGAATAAAAGAGTGCTTATTGTGGCTCATATTCCACAGACTAGAAGAGTAGTATGCATAGATCTCAGATTATACCACCTTGGAAAAACTGAAAATTTACAGATTCCTTGAAGTATCTCTGAAAACAACTTTAAAAACCTCTCAAAGCTTAGAGGCAGTAAACCCTCCATCTTTCAAGCACATCCCTACTTTAACAAAGGGTTAAAAACTCAATAAATAGTCTAGGAAAATAAGCAAACAACAGAAAAAAAATTCTGACCGTGGAAACTATGGCAACAAGGAAGATCAAAATACACACTCAGAAGAAGATAAAACAAGTGAAAAGTTATGACATTCAAAGTCCACAAGAAAAGTATGAATTGATCTCAGGCTAAGGAAGAGCTCAAAGAAGCTTTTTAGAATCAAGTGAAAGAGGAGGAGGAAAAATTCGGAGGAGAAATGGGAGTGATGCAAAGAAAGAAAAAACAAAGAAGGCAGAGGTACGAGTTGATTATGAAAGAATTATATCTAGCAAAAAAAAAATGAGTGGGCAAGAGACAGATGAAGTGGGGGAAAGAGAAAGGTAGAATGAGGTAAAATATCTCCCATAAAAGAGGAAAGATAAAGCTTTTACAATGAAGGGGAAGAGGGGGAAGGTAAAGTGGAGTGAGTCAACCTTACCCTAATTAGAATTAGCTCAAAA
Organism: Pseudocheirus occidentalis; assembly: GCA_028646575.1. Taxonomy (NCBI): domain Eukaryota; kingdom Metazoa; phylum Chordata; class Mammalia; order Diprotodontia; family Pseudocheiridae; genus Pseudocheirus; species Pseudocheirus occidentalis. The sequence goes on from CM053595.1 coordinate 173,372,370, forward strand.
AGGAATAACATATCTGGCCTCAGACACTTAACACAAAAAACTAGCCATGTGACCTTGGGCAAGTCACTTAACCCCAACTGCCCTCCAAAAAGCAAAAAAAAGGAATATCATACACATTCAATTAAGTATGGAAATTTATCTTACCCTATAAGAAAATAGGAGGGAAAAGGGATAAAAGAAAAGGGGGGAGAGAAGTTTGAGGAAGGGGTTAGTCTAAAGCAAAATACCTTTGAGGAGAAACAGGTTGAAAGGAGAAAGAGAATAGATAAAATAAGGGGGTCAGGGGGTTAGTATGGAAGGAAGTAATTAGCCATAATAACTGTGGGAGAAAAATTAAAACAAGTTTCTCTGATAAAGGCCTCATTTCTCAAACATATAGAGATTTGAGTCAAATTTATAAAAATAAGAGCCATTCCCCAACTGATAAATTTTCAACAAATTTGATCAGTTTTCAAGTGACACCAAAAAGGAAAGAAGCATATGTACAAAAAAGTTTATGGCAACTCTTTGCTAGTACCAAAGAATTAGAAATTGAGGGATGCCTATCAATTGGGGAATGGCTGAATAATTTGTGGTATATTATTATGATTGAATATTATTGTGCTATAAGAAATGGTGAGCAGATTACTCTCAGAAAAGCCTGGAAGGACTTGCATGAGCTGAAATAATGTGAAATGTACTGTGTACAAAGTAACAGCAGTTTTATAAGATGATTAGCTGAGTGACTTAGCCATTCTCAGCAATACAATGATCCAAGACAACTCTGAAAGATTTTGATGAAAAATGCTATCCATCCTCAAATAAAGAACTGATGGTATCTGAATAGAGATTGAAGCACACTTTTTAAACTTAACTTTTAGCAAAAATTTTTGGTCTGTTTTCTTTTACTACATTACTAATATGGAAATGTTTTCCATGAATACACATGCATAACTATATCAAATTGCTTGCCTTCTCAACGGGGGTGGGAAGAGGGCAAAGGAGAGAATTTGGAATTCATAGCTTTGAAAATGAATATTAAAATGGGTTTTACATATAATGGGAAAATATAGTACTAAATTTTAAAAAAAAGCTTTATTCTTTTCTGTTCCAAACAACAGTTATGGTGCATCAAGATAGAGTGATAGAAATAGACTAACCCAAAGAAGCAGGAGATAAGACCTATGTCTTAATGAAAAGGTTACAAAAAGGACCAGCCCCCTTCCTGAAATTTCCTCCCCCTAATATTAAGCATACCATGATATATAAACTCATACCATTAAATTTATTTTCCCTGGAAGATGCTGTTACAATTTAGAAGGCTTACCTCAGATTGTTAATATATTAAGACCTGCTAATATATGGATTAACCTATCAAGTCCACAGGAGAAGAAAGAACCACAATATAAATAGGCCCTGGTATATAGCAGAGGTGGTAAAGGTAAACCATCCATTATACTTATTCACAACATACTTTTCAGGTTCATTTTACCTCAGCCTGATGATGATGAAACTTCTACTGTGATTATTAGGACATGAGTTTTAGGCTTTTTAAAGAGAATATGGCATAATGGAAAGAATACTAGGCAAAAAGTCATGCAACCATGGAGTTGGTGCTTTATTTGGGCCCCAGTTCCTATATATAATATTAGTTTTCTTTCCATGGATTAATTACTTGACAGTCAGAGCTTTGATTCTTCATCTCCAAAAATTGGGGGAAAATTTTTAAGTACGTCATTACAATAACAGAAAAGTGAGAAAAAAGTATTATAAAGCATAAAGTGTAATAAAAATCAGAATTCAATATTCCTGAATGGAATGATCAGACTTGATTTGATTACTAAAATGCCTGAACCCAGTTTACCCTCTATCCTAATCAGATGGTTGAATTCTACTGAGATTCACTTTATGGAAGTAGTACTTACACTACTGAAGTAATTATATCTGTTAAAGTTTGTATTTACATATCAAGGATGGAAACGATGGCAGGGAGGCAGGGTTTGTTTATTTGGTTTTTTAAAAATAGACTCCCCTATTTGTTGGTCATTGACTATTTCAGAGAAGCAGGCAGTAGCATATCCCATTTGTACAAACACACACACACACACACACTCACATGTGTGTGTATTTTTTCATCCCAGCATCTAATGAGTACAATAGATATTTTACCTAAGAAATCCCATCCCCACTCTCTATTTCATCATCATAATTTTTCCTGATTTTCTGAGCATCCAACTAAAAGAATGGAGAGTTTTCCTCCATAAGACTTAACACATCTATATAGAATAAAGTGTGAGATTATCATGGTACAACAGCATCTATGATCTATAAGTTTTTACTATTAAAAAAAGTTCACTTGATCTTTCTTTTGAAAGAAACGTTTTCAAAAGTTCTTCTGAACTTTCTTTTAGGGGCTTCATTTCATGTTCCAGTGTACTTTTCTAAATATTAAGTGACATCAGTCAAATCACTACCACAGCTGTAGTGTAAATGAAAGCCCAGCAAGATTTGCTTCACGGAGTGTAGTTCATTCATTATCAACATTAAAGACAGATAGAAAGAAAAAAACAATCTTTTGTAATACACTATCTATTTCACACCAAGCCAAAGGAATATCTCACAAGCAGCTTGGCAAGTAGCATGGTGATAAGCTGTCATGTGTGAAACCATGAATGACACCAGGAAAAAAATGGAGATAATAATATAGTATCACCCAGATATCCCGAGTCCAAATCACTTGAAAGTTTGAATAACTGGAATGTGTTCATGACAATTTAAAGTTAGAATTGCCAAGCAATATGATATGGTGAATGGAAATCTGACCTGGGCTTCAGGGAGACTTGGGTTCAAGTCTTTTTCATGAAACTTAAAGGCAAGTGTTATAAGAATCTGAAGATCTTTCCTGCCCCTAGACCCTTTGATAGGCTTAAGTGGCTCTGAAAACCTTCCCTGATTTGAAAATATACTCTGCCCCCTAATAGGCTGAACATGGTCACATAGAGCCTGTGGAGGGAGGCTTGTTCTTCAATAATGCCCACACCTTATTACTTTGTGATTGGGCAGTGGGTCAATAAGGCTATGATAGTCTCCGATCCAGGGGAAAGTTATGTATACACTTTGATGTGAGGTTTTGCTTTGGGGCTTACTTTGGGAAGAGTTGTGTGATTTGGCCAGAAGAGACTCTGGAAGCTGTTGAGCCCCCTGGCTTTGAAAAACCCAGATATTGGTGATGTCTTCTCTGGTAACTGAATAGGTATAGATGTAATGGTCAGATGGTTGGAAGTCCATCTGTTGACCTGTTTCTTGGTTTGCTTGTAACTTGTGCTTGTAACTTGTTTGTATTCTCTGAAGTTCAGGGTTCTGACTTTCCTCCCCTGAACTAGGTAAATGATATGTGTTTGACTGATTAAAGTGAGACTGTTAATCCATTTTGAGTTGCTCTCCTTTAGAAGAGCAGATCTAAGATCCTGTGCTAGCAGTCACCCTGGGTATGCTAGGGTGCTTGCTGATACAATAAGTCACTTTATATACCAATGTCCTGAACAATTTTCTAAGACATTTAACAGAGCATTTCCTGATGTGTGTTGGTAGGGGAGTTTTCTCATCAGAAGCTTCTTACATTAGACATATCAGCCCAGCTTTAAAAGAAATTTAATATTCCCTTTATGTTGGGCAAGGTCTCCAAAATCACTCTAAACAAAATAATTATGCTTATTTCATTAATAGTCAAATATATTTAAATCTATTCAAATTATTGGTACTTTATATCAGATTCATGTGGAAATTATATGTTCACCAGAACATTAAATTTGCCAAGTCATATCATCCATAAAAATTTCGAATTTTAAAACTGGAAGGTGCTTTAGACAGCCTATGTTACAAACTCTGTTTTTGAGAGATGAAGAACTGAGGTTTAGAAAAATAAAGATATTAACTCAATATCACAGTGTTATTTGGTGGATGGTCAAATATAGCTCTTCTATCCCTTAATTCAGTACTTTATTCACTAAACTAAACTACCTCCTCCCTGCAACTGCCCATCTCCCACATCATTTTGGAGAACTGGGAGTTTAATACAATTAAGTTGTACACAATAAATTTCATGCATGAAGAAAAGCACATCTTAGTTTCCAGTTTTTAATATACCCATATATATTCAACTATATAAAAGGAAAATAGATATTGACTTCTGTGTGCCAAAATAGAAATACAGCATTATCAGAATAGTTTGTTTTACATACTGTTTAAATTTCAATACCACTGTCAATACTAAACTAATATATGATAAAGTATTATCATATTGGTATGAGACTAGTATAGATACATGCTGTGCCTCATTGACCTCTATCATTGTACAATGTAAACTTTGTAAAAAAAAAACCAACAGAATATGTAATAGACAGACGGCAGATGATATGATGATTGTTCCTTGGAAGTAGATGGAGAAGGATGAAATTTCAGCTCCTAAAGAAAAAAAAAGCACAAAAGCAAAAGTGATAACTGTACAGCAAGAAGCAGGAACTGAGCAGGATTTCTCTTAGTACAAATAGACAAAATATGCCAGAAAAATATACATTAAAATTGGCTAATTTAGTGGTTTTCATTCAGTCTACTAAGTGTTTACTACATGTCTGGACTTAAAATAGGCGGTTGGAATATCAGCTTCAAATCTTATCCATTCAATACTTTATAAAAATCATAAAACTTCTGAAAAACAATAAGAGTAATATTACTTAGAAGCTTAATATCTCAGAATTTTGGAATTGGCAGGGATCTCAGAGGCCATCTAGTCCAAGATACACCTGAATAGGAATGCCTTTGACACCATTATTGAAAAGTAGTCACCCAGGGTACACTTGAAGACTTCTAGAAAGGGTTTAGCCCATTACAACTAAAAGTGGGCCATTACACTTTTATATGGCTTTAATTGTTAGAAAGTATTTCACTAACATCAAATCTATCACACTATAGCTTATACACATTTCTACTAGCTATAACTTCTGAGGTCAACTAGAATAAGTCTAATCTATCTTCATTTGACATTCTTTCAAATAACTTAAATACTATATGTTGCCTTTCTTAGGTCTTCATATATGGCCACTTTTTGATCAGTCCTTGTATGTAATGACTTCTAGTTCTATTACCTTGGTTGCTCTCTTTTCAAAATGATTCAGCTTCGCAAATGTCCTTCCTAAAATGTGGTACCCAGAACTACACAAGGTATTTCAGCTATATTTTAACAAAGGCAGATTGCTTTGGGACTATCAGATCCTCAATTGTGAATATAATGCTCATATTACTAGTCCTTATATTAATCTTTCAGTCAATTAAATCTCTCTTATCATTTCTAGATATTCCTCTGCCCAGCAATGATTGTCCCATTGTGGAATTGTAAGGTTGACTTTGTAAAAATTTATGTTTTGTTTATAACATTCAATTCCACAAGCTTTTAAGTTTTTTATTTTCTCTCCTTTCCTCCCCTCTCCCTTTCTCAAGACAGCATACAATCTGTTATAGGCTCTACATACAATTCATATATTCATATTAAACATATTTTCACATTGGCCATGTGGAGAGAAAGAGAGAGAGAGAGAGAGTGAGAGAGAGAGAGAGAGAGAGAGCGAGAGAGAGCACATGGTATACTTTGGTCTGCATTCAGACACCATCCTTCTTTCTCTGGATGTGGACAACATTTTCCATCATGAGCCTTTTGGAGTTGTCTAAAAAATCTTGCATTGCTGAGAAGAGCCAAGTTTATCAAAGTTAGTTATCACACAATGTGGCTATAACTGCATACAATGTTCTCCTGCTTCTGCTCTCCTCACTCAGCATCAGCTCATATAAGTCTTTCCAGGCATTCTTTTTTTTTTCCTGAAGTCTATCTGCTCATCATTTCTTATAGGACAATAATATTCCATTATATTCATATACCCCAACTTGTTTAGCCCTTCCCCAATTGTTGGGCATCCCTTCAATTTCTAATTCTTTGCCACCACAGAAAGAGCGGTAACAAATTATTTTTTTGTACATGTAGGGTGTTTTTTCCATGTGGATGATCTCTTTGGGATACAGCCCTAGAAGTGGTATTGCTAGTTCAAGTAAAGTTGATTTTTTTTAACCCAACTGCAGAATTTTATCTTTATCAAAAGTTATCTTTTCACATTTTGGTCACAGTTTTATCCTATCTTGATATTTTTGTTATTCAAAGTATTACTTCTCCTGCCAGCTTTGTGTTGTTGGAAAAACTGAAAAGCTTATCACCCACACATGGGGGTGGGTGGGTTTTTATGTATTTTCTTTTTTTGTAATTTTAAAATTAATTTTAAACTTAAATACAAAACGAGGAAAGAAAAAAATACATTGCCGTGTACACAGGAAAACTAGATGATTAAATAAAAAAGCCAATTAATTTCAATTTCAAGAAAAAAGTATATAAGTGCTACCTATTTTTTTTAAAAACTGACCAGCTTTTCTTCATTTCCTGGTAGATTTCTTTTATTCTTTGCTATGTACCTTTTACTTTATTTTTCCCCTCTCTTACCCCATCACTCTGCCTTAAAGAAGGTTACAATTACACACACACACACACACGAACAGAGATAGATAAATTTACACATACACATTAAAAGAAACACATATACATAGATATGCACATACACATGGGAACACACATCTATATCTATATGTTCTCATACACATTTATGTAAGACTGTACAATTCTTATTTCCCTTTGCCATCTCTTTCTCTGAAAGTGCATAACATCTTTCTTCATAAGTCCAAGGCATTCCATATTTTTTCCTAAATCAACCAGAACTCCACCAACTAACCATTCCTGAACCACAGTAATATTCCAACCTAATCACACCCTATCTGAGAGATTGTCTATGAAAGTTCCCCCTCCAATTTTCTGTATTCCTTCTATTTTTGACTGAATAGGTTTGATTTATAAAGCAAAAATTAATTCAAAGTAATTAAAATTATCAATTTTACAGTTCAACAATGCTCTCACTTCATAAAATAGTTTATGGTCTGATGCTGCTTAATCTGTTTACATCTTTTTTCTCTGGTTTCTTTGAAGTTGCTGAACTTTTATTCTTCCAAATTAATTTTTTATTATTTTTTCTAACTTATTAAAATAATTTAAGTAGTTTAATTGAGATGGCATTGAATAAATAGATTACTTTGGTAAAACTGTAATTTGTAATGTTTTTATTATGTTGGCATTACCTATCAATGAAAAATAAATTTTACTTCAATTATTTATATCTGACTTTGTATAAAAAGGGTTTTGTGTTTTCTTCATATAGTTTCTATGTCTGTTTTGTCAGGTATAATCTCAGGTATTTTAAACTGTCTAGTTATTTTAAATGATTGAAAACAATATTGAATAATATTGTTGACACATGGTATAGTTTCCCATTTTTTTCTTTTAATTTAACCTATTTTAGTCTTAACTTTGAGATCATGATTACTACTCCTGTCTTTTTAAATAATAATTATAATAATAATATTTTATCTATTTATTATTTAATAATAATATTATTATTTATTAATAATAATAATAATAAATTTTACTCTTGACCTTTATTTTATCTATGTGTATAGCTCTCATTTCATGAAGACACCATATTTTTGTATTCAAGTTTTTAATCTGCTATCCATTTCCATTTTATGGGTAAATGCATCCCAGTCACATCCTAAGCTATAATTAGTTGTGTATTTTTGGCCTTCTTATTTTTTCTCACTATCTTTCTCACACAATTCTTATCTATCTTCACTCCTCTGCCTTAATTCTATATATTACCTTACCCTCCTATTCTTTAACTTAGCCACCCCTCCAAGAGTACCTCCCTTATCCTCTCCCTGCTCCAAATCTATCTCCATACCCTATTATTTCTTTCTGAATTTAGAAGACTTGTATACCCTTTTGTGTGTGTGTGTGTGTGTGTGTCCTCTTTAACCCATTCCCAATGAAAGTAAGGTGCCAACACTACCTACCCTCCCCCTACTAGTTCCTTCTGCATATTTTCCTTTTTGTCTCAATTAAATGAGATAACTAGTCCTTTTTATCTCTTCTTACACCATTTTCTTTTTTCTTTCAAAAAATAATTTATTTTAAATTCTAAAACAAATATACCTTGAGAATAAGAGAATAAAAAGAAATATAAACTTAACTATAAACATTTAAATAAAAAATAAGAAAAGAAAAACATTGCCATATACACAGCAGAACATAAGAGATGACTCAAAATATACAGCAATAAATTTCCAGTTCAAGAAAGCCTATATAATAACTATTATGTATTGTGTTCAGCTCTACTTTTTTCTTTTCTTCCTTGTAAGTTTTATTTTTTTCTCTGCTGTGCATTTTTGCTTTGTCCTTTCCTCCCCCAACAAGGTTACAATTAAGCATGGATAAGTATGCATGCATGTATGTGTGTAAGTATATGTGTGTATAAACATGTATATATGCATTGTGTATATGTATGTGCATACATATATACGTATGCATATATAGCAACTAAGATATATATGTACAAAAAGATATGTACATGTACATAAACTCATATGTGTGTGCATATATATCCATAATCATATGCATATATATACATATATGTTCATATGAATCTATGTAAAACCTTATTATACTTATCTGTCCATTGTTTCTCTAAGAGTGGATAACCCCTTCGTTCATAAGTCTGAGTCTTTCCATATTTTCTAAGTCCACCAGCTATCATTTCCCTCTACCACAGCAATGCTACAACCTTTTATTGCTTAGTTATTTTAAATATTCTAAAACAAAATTGATTAATATGGCTAACATATTGCAGTTTTCCTAGTTTTCTCTTTTGATTAAATCTATTTTAGCTTTAACTTTGTCTGAGCTCATGATTACTACCCCTCCTTTTTTTCATAACCTCTACTCCTGATCATTATTTTATGTTTGTGTGTATCTCTTATTTCCTATCCCTCTTCACTCTTCTAGTTTACCTCTACCTGCTACCTTGCCCTCCTCTTATGTTACATACCCATTCTCCAGGGATCTCTCCTTTGTCATCCCATTCCTGTTAATCTAAACACTCTCTATAATACACCTTATCCTCCCTCACCCTCCTTCTAAAATCCCTTCCTTATTCTGTTACTCTACCCTACACCTTTAACCTTTTATTTTTTCCAAATTAAGAAGACTTTTATACACATGCACATGCACACACACATGCATGCCTGCATATATATTAAGACTCTTCCTCACCTTGATCATCTTTTTCTGAACATACCCCAGCTTACTTATGGAGTGGTCAAAATGTGATGTCCAAAACTGAACACAACAGTCCCTAAGAATGTGGGCTTCTTAAGGTAAAGAATTATGTTCATGACATTATATCCCTAATTCTGAGTATAAGTCTTGACACAGAACAATAAAAGTAGTAAAACTGAGTGGGAAATTAAGTGATGGCCTGAATCAGTATCCTCCTTAGTAAGTATTTCTGATTCAGCTAACCATAGTAACTACTTAATATATCTAATTTATTGTCAATGTCTGATTTGCTTCTTTCAAAAGACTTAGAAGAAATATTTTAATATGTTTAATGACTTTGACAAAGATGTAGTTGGAGAGGAGAGGATTCTGGGAAGATGGTGGAATAGGTCAGGAAATTTTGACTCTCCAAATTTTCTCCACAAAAAAGACAGAATATTACTTCACAGGGATTGTGGAGCAATGGAAATAAAAGACAAGGTAAAGCAGTTGATCCCCTAAGACAACTTGAGAAGACTCAGAGAAAATATCCAACCTCCAAAGGTTATGGAGGTTTGGCCTGAGTGAAATGCAAACACTTCCAGGCCGAATATGCAGAATCAACAAACAACAAGCCCTGGGGATAGCTGTGTTGGGAGGCATCCTCAGACTTTGAAACTTTCATCTCACAGAGAGTGTGGGGTCTAACCACTGAACAGGAAAAGATAGAAGGACCTTCTATTGTTGAGGGACACCAAGCACAGCTGTTCTGACTAGAAAGTCACAGACTTTGGCCATGGGGGAGAATGTGCTAGCAAATTCCTTGTGAAAGTAGCAGCAGAAGTTACCATCTGTGGTCACTTGTAGGAGAGCGTAGTCCCTGGTTTAATTCCCAGGGTAGAAAGAGAGCTGAAGTTTGCAATCACCAGAAGAACTTCAGGGAACAAGATCATTTGCAGCACATAATGTTTGGGGACCATTGTGGCTTAGAATTGGAGAGGAGAGCCTGGGATAGACCTCAGAAAATAATAGCAAGAAGGATCTGAGGCTTGGGGCATCATTCTCCATACCTCTGAATTAGAATTTGATTACACTAATGCCTCCTAAAAATAAAACAAAACAAACAAACAAAAGAATGAGCAAAGGAAAAAGAACCCAACCATAGATAGCTACCATGGGGATAGAGAAGATCAGGGTTCCTATTCAGAGAAAGATAATGGAGATAAAAGAAATCAAAGCCACTCCTTTTTCAATGAGAAATGTCAAAAGATCCTAAGAATGAAAAGAGTTCTTGGAAGAACTTAAAAATGAATCTAAAAAATCAAATAATAGAGATTGATGAAAAATTAGAAAAAAAAGCAATTCAAGAAAACCAAAGAAAAATATGAAAAGAAAGTTAACAAACTTGAAATAGAAAATTTAAAAAAATGTAAGGAAGAAGATGATTCCTTAAAAACTAGAATTGGCGAAAGGAAGCTAAAGACGTTCTAAGACACCAAGAAATAACAACAACAACAACAACAACAACAATAACAATAATAATAATGAATGAATCCAAAAGAATGAAAAAACAGAAGAGAATGTGAAACATCTCATTAGAAAAAAATTAATTTATTTGGAAAACTGACCAAAGAGAAATAATATGAGTAGTCAGACTACCTGACAATTATGATAAAATGAATTTTGATAAAATATTATCAGAAATTATCAAGGAAAACTTCCAAGAAATTATACAACAAGAAGGCAAAACAGAAATAGAAAAAAATCCACCTGAAGTAGATTCCAGGAGGAAAGCTTGCAGTAATATTATAGCTAAGTTTTTAAAGCTCCAAGGTTAAGGAGAAAATATTGAAAGTAGCAAGAAAAAAATACCTTGGATCTACAAAGAGGATTATACAATACCTAGCAGCTATGATACTGAAGAACTATAGATCTTGGAATACTATGTCTCATAGGGCAAAAGAGCTGAGGTTAAGACCAAGGGCAACTTACCCAATAAAGATAAACATAATCCTGAATGAAACAACGTTTCAATGCCAGTAAAGTTGCTGGATATGAAACATATCCACAAAAATTATCAGCATTACCAAATATTACCAACAAAGTCCAACAGGAAGAGAAAAAAGAGAAATTCTGTTTAAAATAATCATAGACAGTATAAAATACTTGGGAGTCTACCTACCAAGACAAGTTCATGAACTAAAAGAATACAATTGAAAAATGCTTTTCACATAGATAAAATGAGACCTCCTTACCAAGAACTTCCAAGGACCAGGCTGAGGAATTGTTGTGAGTCTGAGAGGGATCCCTGCTTGAGGGAGCCTGTTCTATTTGTGAAGGCCTGGGAATGTGGAGGTCCATTGCATTAATTATGTGTATCAACTTCGTGACCACTATAATGACTTTGGCTTTCTGGTTTGGGGACTTGTCTTTATGGTTTTGGGACTCAGTGTTCTGGTTTCTGAATAAAGACCTTGGTTCTGCCCTCCATGTAGAGAGTTTGCTACGTTTTGTGATTCAAAACTACACCAGCATATTCATAACCACCATGGGTGTTGTGAATATCACATTACTGATACAATTGCCTATGCTTTAACCTGCCTGGATCTTGATCATGGTCTTGGATGATGATCCTGGAGGGGTGACCAGTGAGCCAGAGCTTGTGGGGGTTATAGAGAGGGTGGCCAACTAATAGTTATGGCAGCTACAAAACCCCCAGCAACTTGAGACAAAGCTCTCTCCATTCTGTAAACAGAGTTCTACCATGGCAAAGGGTTCAAAAGTCAAGCAATTGGCAAGATGAGAGAGAGAGCAGTTAGACCATAAAATTCATTTTGGGGGGACAAAAAGGATCAAACAAAGTCACTGGAAGAGGACAATGAAGTCAGAACTCCTTCATCAAAAGCTTACAAGAAAAATATGAACTAGTTACAGGCCATGGAGGAGCTCAAGAAGGATTTTGAAAATCAAGTAAGAGAAGTGGAGGAAAAACTAGGAAGAGAAATGAGAATAATGGAAGAAAATCATGAAAAGTGAGTGAACAGCCTGCTAAAGGAGACCCAAAAAAATTCTGAAGAAAATAGCACTTTAAAAAGTAGACTAATTCAAATGGCAAAAGACTCCCCAAAAGCCAATGAGGCAAGGAATGCCTTAAAAAGCCAAATTTCCCAGATGGAAAAGGAATTTCAAAAACTGACTGAAGAGAATAATTCCTTCAAAATTGGATTGGAGTAATTGGAAGCTAATGTCTTTATGAGAAATCTAGATACTATAAAACAGATCCAAACCAATGAAAATATCTCATTAGAAAAGCCACTGAACTGGAAAATAGATCCAGAAGAGAAAATTTAAAAATTTTTGTACTACCTGAAAGCCGTGATCAAAAAAACAGCCTAAAAATCATCCTTCAAGAAATTCTCAAGGAAATTGCCCCAATATTCTAGGACAAGAGGGCAAAACAGAAATAGCAAGAATTCACCAATTGCCTCTTGAAAAAGATCCCAAAAAGAAAACTTTGAGGAATATAATTGCCAAATTCCAGAGTTCCCAGGTCAAGGAGAAAATATTACAAGCAGCCAAAAAGGCACAATCTTACGATTATGGCAATACAATCAGGATATCACAACATCCAGCAGCTTCTACATTAAAAGACTGAATATGATATTCCAGAGGTCAAAGGAGCTAAGATTAAAACCAAGAATAACTGACCACATTACCAAGAAGCAGCACTGTGGAGATGGTGGTGTCCAGGCATGAGGGGAGTGGTCTGAAAGCACTGCCTATGTCATGTGTGCTTTGTTGCTGTGGAGCTGAGTGGTAGGATCCATGGTGGCTGCCACTCAGAGACTATCAGTTTCAAGCTAGAAGAAAAGACAGCTCATACAAGCCTTGAGCTCTTCAAGGGGGGAGACCAATGTTAAGTATGGCATGGTGGGGCTGGAGTCCACCAAAGTAGCCCTCAATGTGGAACTCTTTAAGGAGTGGGCCATGGTGCTGGGTAACATTGCAGTCAGTAGTGGTTGACACAGGCTGAAGGGGATAAGTACAATTCAGACTCCTTGAAACCAGGCTCCTCAGTTTTCCCTATTTCCCCTAGGTATATACTTATAAGAGGTGTATCAACCCAGGGCTCCTCATCAGTGCTCTCTTCCTCCCTTTAATATGTTCCTTCAGCCATGGAGTCAGGGAGAAGAAACAATACAGACAGTTCTTGTATTATACAAATTAGACTCTTATCAGCCCTGTGGCTCATGCTTCTGGTAGCAGTGGCAGGGGTGTGTGCTGGGGGTCCTTCCCTGGAGGCACTGAAGCCACTCTGTCTGGGGATGAGGTAGGTAGATTCAGGCCTCTCTGCTGTAAGGCAGTGGTTCTCAACCTTCCTAATGCCAAGACCCTTTAACACTCATATGTGGGCATATCTGCATGTGGGCTAACCCACCTGGAGATAGACAAAGAAGCGGTGTCTCGATTACTAAGCCCATCGGAAACATGGGCTTTCTAATGGTCTTGGGCAACCCCTGTGACCCCTGTGAAAGGGTCATTCAACCCCCAAAGGGGTTGTGACCCACAGGTTGAGAACTGCTGGTCTAAGGAAAGGAAGAAGTATGGAGGAGGTCTGTAGAAAGATCCACTTACTTAAATGAGAACTGGCTGGCTCTAAGAAGAAACCTTGGCAAACGCTCTGGGGATGCTAATTGAGTCAGAGGACTTACTTGCACCACACAGAAACCCAAGCCTTCTGTCCAAAACCCAGTTCAAAAATTGGCAGTGGCCACTAGGCCACCTCTTTTGGCTTTGTCTGAAAAAGTAATGGCGGCAGGTATCTGGCTCATAATGGGGGAAGGTGGTGTGAAGGTGCTGGGTACAATATCCTCTAAGAGGCCTTTTCCTGAGACATCAAGCTATCTTTTCCTCTTTCCCCACTGAAGCCAGGTAGACTTCATTCCTGTTGATTCTTATTTAAGGGAGGGGATAGTCCCCCTTACACCATGCTGTCTAGGTTTTCCTTAGATGGGGTTTCGGCTATTGCCTCAGCCTGAGTCTCAGACAAAGAATAGGAGTCCTGGTAATCCTGCAGCAGTTTGACCCCTTCCAGATAGTTAAACTACATAGCATCATCCAGGGGGATTATTGCCCCACATGTAAAGGAGAAGGCAATAGTCAGACTAATAGGGAATTGGGTAGTGATAAAAAGGGTCAAGAGAAAGTCCTACCTACTGGCCTAATGGTTCCTCCTATTCACCTGTCCTTCCACAAAAGAATTTTCTTTGTAGGCTTCCACCAGGAACTTGACAACCACTTGGTGTACTAGGGGGTACAAAGAGGGGGTGAGGGGTCAAAGCTTGGAAACCTCTGACAACCCTAACTCTGTTAGCCTCCTTTGACCCTTAATGAAGGATTGGGCACAAGGAAGGGGAAAATGTTATTTTCCTATCTCTTTATTCCCTTAAACAGTAGGGAATGATTTCTAGCTATAAATTGTAGTGGATGAGGGGGAGATCCTAATTTGCCTTGTGTCCCCAGGAGTGATCAGGACAATAGCACTCAATTTGAATGAATGAATACGTGTACTCTAACGGAGGTTGGTTCATTCTTTTTGTCTGGTGACTCCGAGAGGCAGAGGAATGGGATGTGACAGTGATTGAACACATCAAGTGGGCCTTTATGGTTTGAAGCCCTTGTTAATCTTTCAAATACCTTCTGTTGCAGCAACACAGAGCACTGTGTGAGTCATAGTCCTTCTGTTCCATGTCCATGGCTGACACGGTAAACCTACAAGCAATAGCACTCGGGCTTCTGGTGTCCTTTGGTTCTGGTGTCACCAGCAGTGTCCCTTCTGAAACAGGGTTGGTAATCAGAGAAGTATGGAGGAAAATTAGGAAGAGGGCCTCTGCCATACCCAAAGTACTCCAGCTCTTCCAGGGGCCTTGATGGTTCTGTGCCCACATGAACCTGATGCTTCCAGGTAACAGTGGGGGCAAGATGATACCCAGAAATACCAGACCTCAGACTTTCCACATGTATCCTTATTCGCACATCCCCGCTCTCCCAATTCTGTCCAACAGCAGACTTTTGTAGGTGGCAGCACGCACTGACTCAAGAGGAGTCCAGAAGACCCAGATGCCAATCCCAGCTGACTCACTCCCTGTGTGACCTCAGTTAAGGTACAACTTTCCTGGGCTTCGGTGTTCTCATCTAAGATAACAACACAAAGCTGAACTGGAAGGTCACTAAAGCCCTTCTAAACTATTCATCTATGAGCCCAAGTTCTTATTTTTAGTTGACAGTACCTTTGAAGAACTGAAACATCTCCACAGCAGGCAGGAAAAAAGCAGGTTCACCAGAGTCTTGTTCTAGGAGGAAAAAATCAATGAGTTGAGGACAGTGGTACCACATGAAGTGCCCTAATGCATTTAGGTCCACTTAAATGAACAGTCATGGTTGCTTGCTGCCCAAAGTGTTGGGAATGGTCTGTCTTCAGAATTTTTCTACAACCAGTCATTATTGGTTGAGGGTCCAGCTTCTTAGTACAGAGCTGTAAATTGTCATGGTTGTAGAAGTTAAAGAGATATCAACTTTACAACCAAAGGGAGACATGAAAAGTAACATATAGTAGGTACTCAACAAATATTTAATTTGGATTGGATCCTAAAGGTGCAATTTACCTGGCAGAAGCTAATGCCCCTGTGGCTGTTCCCCACCTTGTCCAATGGAGGTGACAGGCACATCAAGCCGATGACATTGGCCACAAGCAGGATGGCTCCTGACATGGCAGACTTG
The DNA here is from genome assembly GCA_028646575.1 of Pseudocheirus occidentalis. Classification (NCBI taxonomy): domain Eukaryota; kingdom Metazoa; phylum Chordata; class Mammalia; order Diprotodontia; family Pseudocheiridae; genus Pseudocheirus; species Pseudocheirus occidentalis. Next base: position 173,388,367 of record CM053595.1, read on the forward strand.
GCTAGAAGACCCAACTGGAGAACCAAAGATGGGGCTGAACATGTGTCAAGAATTGTAGCAGAATTGGGGCAGCCATGTGACACAGTGAATAGAGCATCAGCCCTGGAGTCAGGAGGACCTGAGTTCAAATCCAACCCCAAATGCTTAACACTTACTAGCCTGTGACCTTGGGCAAGTCGCTTAACCCCAATTGCCTTGCTTTCCCCCCCTCAAAAAAGAAATACATAAATAAAAACAACAACAAAAATCATCTACTCAGCAAAATTGAGTATAATGCTTCAGGGCGAAATATGGTTATTCAATGAATTAGAGGACTTTCAGGCATTCTTGACGAATTATTCAATGAATTAGAGGACTTTCAGGCATTCTTGATGAAAAAGCCAGAGCTGAACAGAAAATTTGATTTTCAAATACAAGAAGCAAGAGAACATGAGAAGGTAAACAGGAAAAAGAAATCATAACAATACTATTAAAGTTGAACTGTTTATACTCCTATATGGAAAAACAATAATGGTAATTTATGAGACTTTTCTCAATATGAGGATAGTTCAAGGGTATATATATACATATATATATACATACATACATATATATGTATATGTATGTGTATATATGTATTTATGTATACATGCATATATATGTATGTATAGGCTGGTGTATGTGTGTATAAATTGATATGTGCATGTGTGCACATATGTGTACATTTATACATAGACAGAGGGCACAGGATAGGTTGAATATGAAGGGATATCTTTAAAATAAAATTAACAAGTGATAGGAATATATTGGAAGAAGGAGAAAGGGGCAGATATCTAAATTACCTAAATTAGGGAAATTGTTCCATACTTTTCTTTCTCTGTTTTAGTTCTTCCTGAATTAGACATCTATATCATATTCTCATCATAAAAGGAGTTTGGTAGGACTCTTTCTTCACCTATTTTTCCTGAAAAGTTTATAAAGTATTAGAAGTAATTGGTCTTTAAATGTTTAATAGACTTCACTTGTGAATCCATCTGGCCTTGGGGATGTTTTTCATATGAAGTTCATTAATGCCTCATTCAATTTCTTTTTCTAAAATTATGTTATTTAGGCATTCTAGTTTCTGATTTGTTAACTTAGGCAGTTTACGTTTTCATAAATATTCATCCATTTTGCTCAGATTGTCAGATTTAGGCTTCAGTCTGCACTTTGAGTCCATCAGTTCTCTATCTGGAAGTGGATAGAATTTTACACCATGAATATTTTGGAGCTGTGGATCCTGTAATAATCATTTTATTAACTTATTTATTAAATTATCTCATATAAAAGAGGCAAGAGAACACTTACAATGGAAGGGAAGAGCAGGAAGGTGAAAGAGAAAGAGTCAATTTTACCTCAGATTTGGCTTAAGGAGGGAATAATATGCACATTCAATTGGGCATCTTATCCTACAGGAAAGCAGGGGGGAAGGGATAAGGGAGAGCGTGATGGAAAGGAGGTCATATTGTTGGAGAGGGTATTTAGAAGTAAACACTTTTGAAAAGGGACAGGGTCAAAGTAGAAAGCAGAATAAGTGGGGGGGATAGGATGGAGGGAAATATAGTTATTCTTTCACAATATAACTACTATGGAAATGTGGTGCATAACTACACATGTACAATCTATGTTGAATTGCTTGTCTTCTGGGAAGGAGGGGAAGGGTGTTGGTTGAGGAGGGAAGAAGGGAAAGACTCTGGAACTCAAAGTTTCAAAAAACAAATGTTAATGCATGTTACATGCAACTGGGAAATACAATATACAGGCATTAGGGTACAGAAATCCATCTTGCCCTACTAGAAATTTGGGGGGGGAGGGATGTGGGAGGATATAAGGGAGAACAGATTGGGGGAAGGGGTATTAAGTAGGCTTGTTATTTTCGGGTGGGGGGTAGAGGAGAGATAGGGAGAAAAAATTAACTCAAAATCTTTTGTGAATGAATGTTGAAAACTAAAAATTAATAAAGCAATTTTTTTTAAAAGAAACAAAGAAACTGCAAAATAGCCTGGAAGAAAACCAGGAATAGACTAAGATCTCACGCCATATTGCAAGATTATTTCAAAATGGGTAAATCATCTAGACATGAAGGGTAATATCATAAGCAAAACAGGGGAATATGGAAGAAATTATCTGCCAGATATATGAGGAGGGAAAGATTTATAACCAAATAAAGTATAGAGAGATTTGCAGGAGGCAAAATCAATAATTTTTATCATTTAAAATGTTTTTTGCACAAACAAAACCAACCAAAATTAGAAGAAAGGTAGGGATTTGTTGGTTAGGTGGGGCAAATTGAATCATATCTCTGATAAAGGCATAATTTCTCAAATATATAGAGAACTAAACATAATTGACAAAAATAGGGCCCATTCTCCAGCTGGTAAGTGGTTAAAGGATATAACTAGGCAGTACTCAGAAGAATAAAACAAAGCTTTAAGAGCATACAAAAATTGTCAAAATCACTAATTATGAAAATGAAAATTAAAACAATGTTGAGGTACTACTTCATATCCTGCAAATTATATACGTATAAATATAGGTATAATAGCTCTTTTTGTGGTGGCAAATAATTAGAAACTGATGGGATGCTAATCAAGGGCAGAATAGCCAAACAAGAAATGACATGAATGTAATGGAGTAAAATTGTGTTGTAAGAAAGGATGACTGAGTAAATAAGCTATTTCGTATATTATAAATACCCAAGTTATGTATAAAGGAAAAATTAAGAAAGATATTGTGTGAATCTAGAAAAAGAACTGAAAATTGATGTATATAATAATTGTACATTTATATGCACATGCATTTTAATAATATACATACATATAAACACATATATTTATATATAGAGAGATGTATGCATGCATCTGTGTGTGTGTGTGTGTATTCACAAAGACCTATTTGTAATGGTAGCCATCTCTTGGATGGGAGGGGGAAGAGAAAAAATTTAAAAAAGAAACCCACATGGTAATTTTGTTGTAGTTTTTTAAAGGCATAGCAAGTTGTGCATAGTAGATTTGCAGTTTCATGTACCATTATTTTATTTTTATTGTACTATATTATAGAAATACTTGTTTTATTCCATAAATTAAAAAGAAAAAAAGATGAAGTGCACTATTCCAGAAAAATCTGAGAATATTTATAAGAAATGATAAGTAAAATCAGAAGAACTAGAAGAACAATCTACACAGCAACAAGATTATGAACATAATCAACTGTGAAAAACTTAGTGACTCTGCACCATAAAATGATTATTACAGGATCCACAGCTCCAAAATATTCATGGTGTAAAATTCTATCCACTTCCAGATAGAGAACTGATGGACTCAAAGTGCAGACTGAAGCCTAAATCTGACAATCTGAGCAAAATGGATGAATATTTATGAAAACGTAAACTGCCTAAGTTAACAAATCAGAAACTAGAATGCCTAAATAACATCATTTTAGAAAAAGAAATTGAATGAGGCATTAATGAACTTCATATGAAAAAAATCTCCAAGGCCAGATGGATTCACAAGTGAAGTGTATTAAATGTTTAAAGACCAATTACTTCTAATACTATATAAACTTTTCTGGGAAAAGTAGGTGAAGGAGTCCTACCAAACTCATTTTATGATGTGAATATGATACAGATATCTAAATCAGGAAGAACTAAAACAGAGAAAGAAAAGTATGGAACAATTTCCCTAATGAACATCAATGTAAAAAATTTAAACATAATGATGGCAAGGTGATTACAGCAACATATTACAAGGATTATATACTATAATGTTGTAGGATTTAGACAAGGAATGCAGGGTTGGTTGGCTAGTTGGGAAACTATCAACATAATTGACCATATGAACAAGTTCACATGTTTATCTCAATACATGCTGAAAAAAGCTTTTGACAAAATACAGCACCCATTCCTATGAAAAAGAATACAGAGCATACAAATAGATTAAGTGCTCCTTAAAATTATAAATAGTATGTGTCTAAAGCCACCAGAAAGCATTATCTGTAATGCAGATAAAGCTAGAAGGATGCCGACTATCACCCCTATTATTCAATATTGTACTAGAAATATTAGTTAGATTAATGAGAAGGAAAAGAAATCAAAGGGATTAGAACAGGCAATGAGGAAGCAAAACTATCAGTCTCTGCTGATAATATCATGGTATACTAAGAGAACCCTGGTGAATCAACTAAAAAACTACTTGAAATAACACATTAATAAAGTTGAAGGATATAAGATAAACCCACATAAATCATCACTATTTCTTTTTTTTTGGAGGGGGGAGGGCAGGGCATCTGGGGCTAAGTGACTTGCCCAAGATCAGATGGCTAGTAAGTGTTAAGTGTCTGAGGCCAGATATGAACTCAAGTCCTCCTGACTCCAGCGCCACTGCTCTTTTCACTGTAACACCTAGCCATTTCTTTATATTATTAAAAAAAACAGCAAATAGAGGGAGAAATTTGATTTAAAATAAATATAAACAATACATAATACTTGGGAGTTTACCTGCCTACACAACCTAGGAACTATATGAACACAATTACAAAACAGTTTTCACACAAATAAAGTCAAATCTAAACAACTGGAAAAATATCAATTGCTTATGGGTGGGCACAGATAAAATAATAAAAATGACAATTCTTCCTAAACTGATTCACTTATTCAGCACCATAGCCATCAAAATACCAAAAAAATTAATGGAGCTAGAAAAAAACACACAAAAAATTTCATCTGGGAGAACAAAAGGTTAAGAATATGAAGGGAAGTAATGAAAACAAACTACAAAGGAAGGTGGCCTAGGATAACCAGATCTCAAACTATGTTATAAAACAATAATCTTCAGGATAATCTAGTACTAAGAAATAGAGTGGTTGATCAGTGGAGCAGATTAGGTATACAAGACAAAGTAGTCAATGACCATACTCACCTACTGTTTGATAAACCCAAAGACCGGAGTCTTTGGGTTAAGAACTCACTGACAAAAACTTCTTGGATAACAATAGGGTGCAAACTGGGTATAGAAACAATATATTACACCATATATCAAGATGAGGCAAAAATAGGTGCATGATTTAGGCCTAAAGGCTGATACCATAAGCAAATTTGAAGAGTAAGGAATAGTCTCTCTGTCAGATCTACACATAAGGGAAGAATTCATGACCAACAAGAGATGGAGAACATTATGTAATGTAAAAAAGATCATTTTGATCATATTAAAATAAAAAGCTTTTGCACAAACAAAATCAATTTAAACAAGTTTATCAGGAAAACAGAGCCCTGGGAAACAATCTTTATAGTAAATATCTCTGATAAAGGCTTCATTTCCCAAATATATAGAGAACTGAGTCAAATTTATAAGAATAAAAGCCATTCACCAATTGATAAATGGCCAAAGGATATGAACAGACAGTTTTCAGATGAAGAAATAAAAGCTATCTATAGGCATAAGAAGAAGTGCTCTAAAATCACCTCACAACTAGCATATTGGCTAATATACCAAAAAAATTGAAAATGATAAATGTGGAAGTGAATTGGGGAAAACTGAAATACTAACACATTGTTGGAATTGTAAGTGAATCCAACCATTCTGGAAAGCAATTTGGAACTGTAACAGAAGCACAACCAAACAGCTCATACTCTTTGACCTAGTAATACCACTACTAGGTCTGTATCCCAAAAAGATCATAAGAAAAGGGAAAAGAACCTACATGTACAAAAATTTTTATAGTATTGTTTTTCATGGTGATATAATATTGGAAATTGAGGAGGTGCCCATGCATTGGTGAATGGATGAACAAGCAGTTTTATGTAAATATAATGCCTTACTATTGTGCAATAAGAAATGAATAGGCAAATTTCAGAAAAACCTAGACTTTTATGAACTAATGCAAAGTGAAATGAGCAGAACCAAGAATACATTGTATATAGTATCAGAAACATTGTGTGATGACCAAATATGAATGACTCAGTTCTTTTCAGCTACACAATGATCCAAGATAAGTACAAAGAACTCAAATAGGAAAATTCTATTCACATTCAGATGAAGAACTGATGGACTCAATACAAATTAAAGGACATTTTTTTCACATACTTTATTCTTTTTTTATGTTTTTTTTCTTTTGTAATGTCAAGCAAAGGTAACTTCCAATGTTCAGAATACCAGCATAGTATTTTTTCATTTTAATTCAGTGACAAATTAAGGCAAAACATTCAGAGGAAAGAGAAAATCAAAATACAGCATTCATTATGCATAATTCAATAATTTAGTAAGTCCTCAATTCAATGACAAAGTACTAAAGTCCAAATACTACTCCACCCTTGGGCAGTACATTCATTTAGTCAATCACAAGTCTCCTCTCTATTCAACTGGAGATTAGTTTCCAAATCATAAACAATGTATATTCATTTGGTAGTAAGTCCTCAATTCAATCATAAAGTATAAAGTCAAAGTACCCCACCCCTGGCTAGTACATTTATTTAGTCAATCATAAAGACTCTCTTCTTAAATGGAGATTAGTTTCAAAGCAAAAACAAAGTACATTCATTTGGTCAGTCACAGGGAACAAAAATCAAAGTGCGCCACACCAGCATCATGACTGAATTACAATCATCATGTTATCCCCAAGAACTTTCTCAAAGAGGCAGTAGAGAGCACAAAGGCTATCTACCCCTAAGCCACAACAAGGTGATCATTACAGCAGTCAATATGCAAGGAGAGATCTTTTTTCATCTTTACCCAAGGCAAATTCTCAGCAATCTCTGTTCCTGGGAAGTGTATCAGCAAGCACCCTAGCATACCCAGGGCAGCTGCTAGCAGAGGTTCTTAGATCTGCTTTTCTAAAGGAAAGCAACTCAAAATGGATTAACAATCTTTCTTTAATCAAACAACCATATCATTTACCTAGTTCAGGGGGAAAAGTCAGCACCCTGAATTCCAGAGAATACAAACCCAAGTTACAAATACAAGTTACAACCACAAGTTACAAACAGACCAAGAAACAGATCAGCAGATGGGCTTCCAACCATATGACCATCACATCTATTACCTGTTCAAGTTATCAGAGAAGGAAGCATCAACATCTGGGTTTTTCAAAGCCAGGGGACTCCCAGAGTCTCATCTGGCCAAATCACCCAACTCTTCTCAAAGTGAGCTCCAAAGCAAAGCCTCACATCAGGGCTTATATATAGGCTTCTCCTGGGTCAGCCCTCTTGACCCATTGTCCAATTACAAAGCAACAAGGTGTGGCCATTCCCCCCAAAAAAACAAGCTTCTCACCAAGGGCTCCACATGAACATGCTCGGAGCCACTTAAGCAAAGGGGATAGGGGTAGGAAAGAGCTTCGGATTCCCATTAAAGGGAGACAAAGCTTAACAAAGTCAAAATATATATATTTCCAGCATCCTTATCAATGCATTCTCTGCCTGCAGAACAGCCTCACAACCCCTGAAAACATCAGCAAGACCCTCTTCCAGGATTTCTGTTAACATACAAGAAGAAAATCCTCTTTTAGGGCTTCTGAACCAACAGCAAGTTTCCAGGACCTTTTCAACAACCATGCTATCCTTCACCAGCAGAAAAATCTGGCAAAACAACATCAAAACAGACAGACCAAATACCAGCATCACAGTCATACCTCTTCAGTTCTTTGCAGCTCTGGGTGGCAACTCTGAAAATTCCTGGGCAGCTCCAACTGGCCTTCAGCAGTCCAAGTGGCTTCAGCTAACCATTCTCTCTCTCAGCAACTCTGGCCCCTGGCACTTCTCCTCCCTCCCTGCTTCCAGAATACTGCTCCCCAAAAGTTCTTCTGGCCTCTCTCTGCTTCAGTCTCTCTCTGCTTGGGCTTCTCTCTACATCCAGAACACCAGCTCCTCCCAGTTCAACCCTCTCTCTTCACATCAACAAGTCAATCACACAAGTTGGATTCACAAGCTCTGTGTTTCAACAACCACCCTGAAAATCAAGCCAATACAGGGAGGAATTTAAAGTCCATTGCCACTGCACTTTTAATTTTTTTCACAACTGTTACTAATACAGAAATATGTTTTACATAATAGCACATGTATAACCTTTGTCAAATTACCCACCATTCTAAGAAGAGGTGAGGGGAGCAGGGGAGAAAAAAAAAATTGGAACACAAAATCTCCTAAAAAATGAATATCAAAAATTGTCTTGCCGTGTAATTGGGAAAATTAAATACTATTTTTAAAACCCAGCATTAAAATAACCACATAAAGTATCGTAATGGCAATGGTAATTTGAAGATCTCTCCTGCCCATTAGTAAGCCTACAGGAATTTGAGAACCTTCCCTGATTTGAAAAATATACTAAGTCCTTAATACGCTGAATATGGTCACATGGAGCCTGTAGTGGAAGGAGTTTCCTGAAGGGTGGAGCAGAGCCCAAAAGAGAAGCTTGTTTAGGGGAGGTTTATTTTGTTTTGTTTTTTTCAGGAAGGCCCACACCTTGTTACTTTACAATTAGGCAGTAAGTCAGGAGGCTTGTGATATTCTGCGACACTGCAGAGGGCTACATATATTCCCCTCGAGATGAGGTTTTGCTTTGGGGCTTGCTTATGGGATGAGTTGTGTGATTTGGCCAGATGAGTCTCTGAGCACTTGTTGAGTGAAAACCAAGATGCTGGTGCTTCTCTCTCTGATAACTAACTATATAGATATGTAATGGTCAGATAGCAAGAAGCCTCGACTGTTGAACTGTGATATTGTCTCTGTCTGCATGTTTTGTCTGTGTGCAAATTCTGTTTGTTTTCTCTTAAGTTAAGGGTGCTGACTTTTCCCCCTTAACTAGGTAAATGATATATGTTTGATTAAAGTAAGATTGTTAACCCTTTTTGAGGTGCTTTCCTTTAGAAAAGCAGATCAAATAATCTGTGATAGCAGCCATCTTGGGTATACTAGGGTGGATGCTGCTACAGGTATATACACAACTAAATTATAAGCTTGGACACTTATTCCTCTTCCTTAGTGGACACTATTGCCAAAGCTATTACAGTAGGAAAAAAGAACTTATCTGTAATTTATACTCTTAGAGAGTTATCAGAGAATACTTAGAATTTAAATGATTTGCCCATGCTCATGTAGTGGACATATATCTGAATCTATACTTAAATATGTTTTGTTGATCCCAAGATCCATTCCCTTTTCCTCTCTTCTCTATGAATATGTTGTTGTTGTTGTCATTGTTGTCGTTGTTGTTGTTGTTTTAAATAAACCCAGGAATATTCCAAACTCTTTCTATGGTTGTTATGCCTAACTAGAGGGAGACAAGTCAGAGAAAGATAACAATTAATCACTGTCCTTAATGACCACTGACACAAAAATAATGAATAAAATAATAGCAAAGAGGTTGCAACCAGATATTAAAATGATACTATGATAAGGTTCAATTTATATCAAGATTAAAGAGTTGATTCGTTTTAAGAATTATATATACAATATAACATATTAATGAGAGAAATAATTAAAAAACAATTCTTGTTAATTAATGAAGGAAAATAATTGGATAAAACCCAATAAACTTTAATTTTAAATCCCTAGAAAGCATAACAATAAATGTACTTAAGCATTATCCATCTAAAACCTGGAACCTGTGATATGTAGGAAAAGAATAGAAGACTTGAATGTAAGAAGACAGATTAAAAAAGGGTACCTGATATCACTACTATTGTTTGATACAGTTCTAGAAATGCTAATTCTAGCAGAATAATTTACTTCAAACAATAAAAAGCTATTTGACCCTGGACAAGTCTTTTAACTTTTTTATGCCTAAATTTCCTCATCTGTAATGTGAATACGATAATATCACATATGTCACAGGGTTCTTGTAAAGATAAAATTAGACAGGAAGATTAGGAGGCACAATGAATAGAGCACCAGCCCTGGAGTCAGGAGAACCTGAGTTCAAATCCAGTCTCAGACACTTAACACTTACTAGTCATGTGACCTAGGGCAAGTCATTTAACACCAATTATCCAGCCTTTACCCCTCCAAAAGGCACACACAAAAAGATACAATTAGATAATATTTGTAAGTACTTGGTAATTTTTAAAGGACTACATAAACTATTGTTTATTAATATTATTTATTACAAGAAAGAAAAAAAAACTCAAGAGAATGAGAAAAGGGGAGACCAAACTATTGCTTCTTCCAGTTCATATAATGGTCTCTCTAGAAACCTAAAAGAGTCAATAAAAATTAATCAAAACAATTGATAATTTCAGAAATGTTGAAAATATATAATTTATCAAAATATCTGATCTGTATATTACCAATGAAATCTAGTAGTAGTAGACAGAGAAATTTCATTTAAAGTAACTACAAAATATAGAAAGTATTTGGGAATGCTATCTACCAAGACACACACAAGAAAGAACTTTATGAATATAATTATAAAATACTTTTTACAGAAATGAAGACACATCTAAATAATTGAAGAAACATTAACGGCTTGTAGAAATTTTATGCTACCATAAGAAAAGTGTCAACATTACCTTAATTACTAACTTAACTAATTAACAAACTACCAATATATTTTTTAAAGAGCTAAAAAAATTGACAATTCATCTAGAGTGAAAAATAATGCTAAGAATCTCAAAAGAAGTCATGAAAAAATTAGGAAAAAAGATAGCCTAGTTGTGCCATATTTCAAACTATACAAAGCAGTAATCATCAAAACAATCTGACATTCATTTAAAAATTTTAAAAGTTCATGATCATAATAGATTGTCCATTTAAAAATACAGAGATAAAGACTAACTCTTCAAATAAAAATATTTAGAAAATTAGAAAACATCCTGGAAGAAAATATGTATGGACCAATATCTATAGACTGCAAGATACATACAAATGGATTCATGACACATATAAAAATTACATTATAAATAAATTATCTAGAAAGAAAATATATTTCATAACTGTATAGGGGAGGAGTTCATTACCAATAAGATAGGGTCACAGAAGATAAAATCAACAATTTTGATTGTGAAAAATTAAAATATTTTTTCGCAAACAAAACAAAAGGAGCTAAACCTCAAGGAGAACTAGTTCAATGGGTGAAAAAATCTTTGTAACAAGTTTCCTGCGTCAAGGTGTCATATCAAAGATTTATAAAGAACTGCCTCAAATTAATGAGAACAAGAGCTATTCCCCACTAGGTCAATGGCTAAAATATGTTAACAGGCAAAGAAAGGGATCAAAGATATAAACAAAATCATATAATTCTCCAAATCATTAATAATCTGCACAAAATAAATTAAATTTCAAATTCTATCTTATGCCTATAAGATTGGCAAAGATTACAAAAGAATTTTAAATGTCAATTGTTGAAAGAACTTCAGTAAGATGTTGACATAAAATCACCAGCCATGATCTGGTTCTGCTGTGTTTGTTTCTATGACCCCACATAACTAAATCTTGCCTATGCATTGACCCAGTAATATCCTGACCAGGCCTATGTTGCAGAGAGATAAAATAAAGAGGAAAAGATCTCACATGTAATATACATATACATATATATAGCAACTTTTCTTGCAGAAGCACAGAACTAAAAACTAAAGAAGTATCCATTAATTTGGGAATGGCTGAACAAATTAGGAGCCAAAAATTTAATCTAATATTATTGTTTCATAAGAAATTATGAAAGGGAACCTTGGAAAAATTGTACAAAGTGAGTAGAATCAGAAAAAAACAATTTATAAAATTACAGTGTGAAAATATTTGTTTGTGGTTATGTGTGTAAATATCTGTAGATATGCCTCTATGTATATGCACACATTTGAGGTTGCTTTTTAGGTTTTTTTTACTAAAAATATAACACCCCAAAATTAAACAAAATATGAGCCACAATACATTCAAAACTCTCTAAGGCAGAGATTACAGTCTAGGAATGGCAGGTTAAATACGATGAGTGGCAGTGAGGAGTGGGGAATATCAAAACCAAACAAGCTATGACATTTCTCTTCTGCCCACAAGCTGCTCCTATGTGATTCAGTTTTTTTGATTTTTAAGGAATATTGATGGATAAAAATAGATGAATTATTGGTCACCAAATGTATCAAAAGTATGGCTTCATTATTTTAGAGAGAAACTGATAAGCTGGTTACTTTTTCTCCTTCTGACTTCTAGGTATACACCTAAGGAGTAGTGGGGATAGTTTTCAATAATGCCATTAGCCTAAGCTATCATTCCATACATGTTCTCCCCACTCTTAGAGCCTAGTGACACCCTATTGAGTTCTATTAACCAAATACCATAAATTATTTATATAATTACATTTAATTTGAAGATATAACAAAAAAATAAATAAAAAACAAAAATTTCCCACACACACAATCCCAGGGTTCATATTTCCCTTGTGACATTGTAATCTTTGAAGAGAGTGGGTCCAGAATTTTTTCTTAACTTACTGTTCATCCTACTAAATTCATATACCAATCTGTCATCATTACTGGATGAACACTTGTCATATATACAATTATGCTGGATCCTAAAACTTGCTTTTCACTCATCCGAACCTCAAAGCTAGACTAGTTTACTCTAAACCCTAACATAGATGTTTCTCCTGAATCTCTGTGTAGCACATTTTCTTGACCTTTTTAAACTCACAAAACTGTAATAATTTCCATTAGCTGGAATTAAAACAAACTGTAGACACAAAACCAAAGTGGAGTGGCCCAAAATTGTGAGTCACATTGCAATCAGAGGGAGCACCCTCATTTAGTAGCATTCTATTTCAGCAGTCAATCAATAAACGTTTATTAAACATTTATTATAGGCCAAGCACTAGGCTAAGTGCTGAAGGTGCAAAAAGAGTCAAAAGGCAATTCTTGTCTTCAAGAAGTTCAATAGCTAAGACAGTCAGGAAAAAGTCAAACGGAAAGGAACAGCTGCATTCCTAGTTTCTGCTTGATAAAAGCAGTCAGCCAGAGTTATGAAAACATCTTCTTTTTTCCTTTCTTTGTGTGTTAGCATTTAACATAGAATAGTATCTGGAACAAAGTACTTAACAAATACTTTTGATGTCGAAATGATTAGTAGACTGGAAGGACTTATATAATATCTGTGACCACTTCAAAGTTTCCAAGGCAAGTCCATTACACATCATCACAATTCTCTTGAAAGCAGGTTCCTTAGCATCTTCTATGTGGGGAATTAATTACATCAGTAACTTTCTGAATATATTCATAAGGACTGAGCTTGGTGACTTTATTGTATAAACAGCATCATTATCAACATTTATTAAACTCTTTTACATGTTCATTGATAAGCAAGTCCCTTGAGCTGAAGCACTTTATGTACTCTCTCTGTGCCATTCAGGTAAACCTAATCAGCTCTCACTCAAACCAATTCTGCCTTCAGTACCCAACTTACACCAAAAAAAGAAAAAATCCTCTACCCAAAAAGCATTGCTGACAATTAAAACAAAAAATACAAAAACACATTTCTAAATCTCTTTTGCTCTCTTTTAGATTTTTAGTTTTTTTTTTAAATTTACTATATATATTTTAACATTCTTTGTTTTTTATTTTGTGTCCAGATTCTTTCTCTTCCTCAGGCTCTTTCTCCACCTGTTAAGAGGTAAGCAATAGTACATTTGAAATAATATAAAACCTATTAGCCATATTGTTATAAAAAAAAGAAAGAAAAAAGAAAAATGTAAAACATTGGTTCTATACTTTTTTTTAAATTTTCTCATTTTTGTTTTAGTTTACATCATTAATTTCCATGAGATTTTGATTTACAAATTTTCTCCCTGTCTTTCCCCTACTCACCACCCCAAAACAGTGATTCCACTGTATAACCCCTTCCCCAATCTGCTCTCTCCTATATCCTCCCCCATTACCCCTCTGACTTTCCAGTAGGGCAAGATGGATCTCCCTCCTTCAGTACCTGCATATTTCCCTCCTTTCTATTCCACCCTCCCTCCCCATATGTTCTATTCTCTACTTTGTCCCTGTCCATTAACAAAAGTGCGTGCATCTAACAACCGTCCCCCACCCCACCCCCAATCTGCTCTCCCCTGCAACCTAATCCCTCTCATCCCCTTCCCCCTATTCTCCTGTAGGCCAAGATACTAATTTAGAATGTATGTCATTGCTTCCCTAAGCCAACTTCATTGAAAGGTTGACCCACTCCCTTTTGCCTCTCCATTGTAACAATTATCCTTTGCCTCTTCTGTATGAGATGATTAACCCTATTCTGTCTCTCCCTGTCTCCTCTCATACTATTCCTCTCCCACCTCTCCATTTCACCTTTTAAAATATAATCCCATCTTATTTAATCAATCTTGTGCCCTCTGTCTATGTACACACATATATATATACCCACTCACATATGTATTCATATGTATATATACCCTCCAATATAGACATATGTCTATGTATACATACATATATACATATACATACACACATAAATATGTACATATACACATTTATATTCCCTTCAACTATCCTCATATTGAGAAAAGTTTCAAAAGTTATCATTATCATTTTTTCCATATTGGCATGTAAATAGTTCAACTTTGATAAGTTCCTTATGAATTCTTTTCCATGTTTACCTATTCATGCTTCTTGTCAAATTTTCTATTCAGTTCTGATTTTTTCAGCAAGAATGCTTGGAAGTGCTCTACCTCATTGAATAGCCATATATTCCCCCGGAGCATTATACTCAATTTTGCTGGGTAGGTGACTCTTGATTTTAATTCTAGCTCCTTTAAACTCAGGAATATCATATTCCAGGCCCTTTGATCCCTTAATGTAGAAGCTTCTAGGTCCTGGGTTATCCTAATTGTGTTTTCACACTATTCAAAATGTTTCTTCTTGGCAACTTGTAATATTTTCTCCTTCATCAGGGAACTCTGTAACCTGGCTGAATGAGACAGGTGAAAGCGTTCTCATATAATAAGAAACAGTCACCAAACTTGAGGTAGGCCTGAGGAGTTCTATAGGCCTAAGTTTCATATTCTTAAGTTTCATATTCCTGCAAATTATCTAACTTTCAGTAAACCTATGTTGTACCTCTGCTCCCCCTCCCTTTTTCCTGTAGGGTTTTTTTGGTAACAGCTTCATTTCTGCTAAATAAGGGTATTCATGGCTTTATTTCTTGGTATTCTGTAGACGGGACTTTCCAGGGTCGTACGTAGATTGTGAAGTCATGATACCCCACCAATGAGGTAATGATGCAGTATTAGGGGCTTTCTGGTGGGAGGGGTTTGGGAATTTTTGTGGGTTTTCTGGGATATTTGGGTTTTTTCATAGAATTATCTGTACAGGGGTATATAACTGCTTGTTGAACTCTGTTCAAGTGCCTCCCTATACCAGACTGACTGGAGTAGGTGACGCCCAACTCTCACGAGACTTGTCTTTAAAATAAAGAGTTTCTGTCTTTACCTTGAGAAACCTCTGGATTTATTTAGGTAATGGTCTTTCGGGTTTTTATCCCAGACATGGCTATAACATACCTAGGAGTTTTCCTTTGGGGATCTTTTTCAAGAGGTGATTGGTGAATTTTTTCACGTTCTATTTTGCCCTCTGGATCTAAAATATCAGGGCAATTTTCCTTGAGAATTTCTTGAAGGATGCTTTCTGGGTTCTTTTTTTGATAATGGTTTTCAGGTAGTCCAATAATTTTAAAATTCTCTCCACTGGATCTATTTTCCAGGTCAGTGGTTTTTTCAAGGAGATATATCACATTACCTTCTTTTTTTTTATTTGTTTGTATCTGTTAAATAGTATCTTGATTTCTTATGAAGTCATATGCTTCCATTTGCTCCACTCTAATTCTGAAAGAATTATTCTCTTCTGAAAGCTTTTGAGATTCTTTTTCCATCTGGGAAATTTGACTTTTTAAGGCATTCTCCTCATTGGCTTTTTGGGCCTCTTTTGCCATTTAAGTTAGTCTATGTTTTAAATTATTATTTTCTTCAGTCAGGTTGTTGACTCTCTTTTCATTATTTATTTTTCATCATTCTCATATCTCTTCCCAATTTTTCCTCTTCTCTTAGGTGGTTTTCAAAATCCTTCTCAAGTTGCCCTATGGCTTGTAACCAGTCTATATTTTTCTTGGAATGTTTTGGTGTGGGAGTTCTGACTGTGTTGTCTTCCTCCCTTTTCATGCTTTGATCCTTTTTGTCCCTACAAAAAGGAATCTAAAGTTGGATTTCTGGGTTTGCTTTGCTTCTTTTGCCTACTCATGTTGCCAATTACTTGACTTTTAGGTTCAGTAGAACTCTGTTTTCAGAGGGGAGAACTCTGTCCCAAATCACTGGGGTTTTTGCAGCTGCTGGAGCTATTAGGAGGCCACCATTTCTGTAACCTGCACCAGCTTTGACTCACTGAAAATGCACCTCAGGACCACCACCCAAGGCTGATCCTGATCCAGGCACCTCAAGGCAAGAGCACTTAGCCTCTGAATAACCACTTGCCCCCCCCCCCTGCAATCTGAAGGTAGAGTGCTCTGAAGCTGCCATGTGGAGGCAGCTGCAGTGCTGCTGCTTTTAGCCCTGGGGGAGTTGGCTGCATCCTCTGCCCCAAATTTATCCAAGTTCCACTGACCTTTCACTTAGTCCTTGTTTCTTATGGGTTGGTAATTATGGAAAATGCCACAACTGCCAGTGATTCGCGCACCAGCCATGGCTTGGTCTGGCAGCCCTAGGACTCCAGCCACAGGTTCATGTGGTGCTGGTCTGGGCTCCCAGCATGGTGCAATGAACCCCTTCCCATCTGCCTGACTGCCAGGCTGCCTTCAGCGGGAGCTTTGTTACTCTGTCATTTTGTGAGTTCTGCATGGGTTCTATAATTATTATCCCCTTCTTTAGCTTTTCTAAGAATTATTCTTAGGCTTTTGTGCAATTTATATTTTTCAATGAGGCTTTGTTGTTGTTTTCATATTGAATGAAATAAATGTGAAAACTTCTCAGATAACATTCCAGAAATCTAAACAGAATTGCAATAAAGTACCAAAGACTTAGTAACCTGGGCTGGGAGCCTGGAATCCTTTCCTTACTTCCAAGGTCATAAGTTGAAATTTTTGCTAAGCTTAGCTAATGTTTAGGAGGAGAAAGCGCGGACCCTGCAAATTTAACCACAGGCCTGAATATCCCAGACTTGCTTCCACTGACCGCCATTTGACTTGTACAAATATAAAATTGGAAATACTGTTTTGGAACCCCAGACATGTCACCGTATCCTAAAATCCCCATAATTCATAAAATATTGTCTGCTTTCATATTTATATTGATATTGTTAGAACATTTATCTTCTGTCTTCATGTTTAAGTTGATACTGATGACATATTTTGTCTATTTTCATGTCCACTAGATATGTACCTTCTGCTTTTTGATATTACTGATATTTTATCTGCAAATGCCAGCAGATTTTTGAAGTTAAGGTTGTGCACCTCACTCAGTTCCTAATTAATGGGAACAGGACAGAACAAGGGAGGGGGAAAAAGGGTGGTCGTGTGGGTATGTAACCAAGCTTTGCTTTTATATTTTGCCTCTCTTACTACAATGCCTCTAGTAGTGAGACTGCCTTTCTTGCATGAAGAAATAATTAAATAAATACTTTTTCTCTCTACTTGGAGATATCTCTGCTTATTTAGTTATGGGCAAGAGTCATCTTTGTCCAACACAATATTGTCTTTTGAATTTGGCTTGATCCTTCCTGTCACTATAATAGTTTTGTGATCAGTTCTTTGTTGTTGTTGTTGTTTGCTTACTTTTTTTATCCTTATTATTTGAATTTTAATTCTATTTTAAATTGGGGCTCTACTTCATTGGGGGTGATAGGGACAGTCCCTATTTTTTTTTAATGTGGATCTTTTCAGAAATAACTCTGGGGCTTTGTAAATTTTTGGTGCTTCCAAGATGATATGGCCAAGGAGAGTTATTGTCTCTGCTCTCCTAGTGTGTGATCTAGTCTTTACTTAGTAAGGTCCCTTCTTTGACTGTACCCATAAGTTCTCTTCTTTGTTCTAGAACTATGACTTGAAACACCGTTCCCCTGAAACTGTAAGCATTAGCACTTCTTTCTCCCCTAGAACTACAACCAGGTCCTATACTCCCTCATGACTGACTAAAGCACTCTTCTTTCATCTGAAACTATGACCTGTAACAAACTATGACCCATTGTATGGGCAATGAAGATGCCAAACAGCATATTATCCAGCACCCAGGGTCAGAAAAAGGTCCCCTCTATAATCATCCTTACTAGTCATCTGATCCCTTTGCCATCTCTGACCTGAGAGTTCTGGTTGCTGCTTCTGTCACTGCCTTTAAGGTCCACTGTTGGTGTTGCAGACAATCTCTCAGCTGTGGCCCACCACCACCCTAGTCTCTCAGACCATTCCTGTTTGGATCATAAATTGCATTATGCTGGAATAATATTTCATCCTGACTTTTTGTTGATTTGATGCATTATTATAAGGTTTTTTGGAAGGGAATATGGGAGAGTTGGTTTTGTTATTGTCTCTTCTCTTCGTTCTTGGCTACACCTCTCTTTTGCCCTTTTCACTAAAGGCCAACCTGACACCTCTGAGAGGTTTTCCCTCTCTCATGATCTAGATGGCACTAGAGAGCAATAAGCAAGACAACTGTCTGCATAAAGCTAGGTTGCTGTTCTCCAATCAGCTCACCAGCTAAAAGCTCCTTAAACTGACACAGCCTTTCTCTTGCCATCAGCAAAGAGTTAATTATTTTATTGAGAGGAAATTTCTCTCCTTAGACTTCTGTTATCTCTATCTGTTTTCATGATGCTGCTTATCCTTCATTCTTAAAGAAGACCATGACACCAGGAAGGTGATGCCATGACATACAAGTGAACTAGATTTAAGCGATAGAGGTCTTTGCAAAGTTGCTAGCCTCACTTTCTCCTATTGAGTTATCTGGGTCCAGTGGCCAGATATAGATCAGGACAACTGGAGATGGCCCAGGATGCAGTGGGGGACGTTGGCTTTTTCAAACTAAGTTCTCTAACAGGTCACAGTTTGACTGAGACATCACCCATTCAATGATTAATGCTTAATAATAAATGAGACAAAGAATGACCTCTTTAAAGAGAAAAAAACGGATTTGGGAGGGGAAGACTCTCAGGGTTTCTGACCAAAAGAGAAACAGTCCCTATTTACATTGTTTCTGAGGCAGTCAGAACCCATCTTCATGTGTTCATGTAAACTCACCTATATTAAGTTTATTAACTATGCTTTTCCTATTTCTTCTACATTTTTGTCTCTCTTTGTCTTCTTTCTTTCTATATCTTTTAGTGACTCTAATTAGAGCCTCCATATGATCAATCACATCTCTATTTTATGAGAAAAAAATTAAAAAACCTTTTTCTGACCACAATGCCTTATGGTCATTATTACCTCAGACATTACTCTGTTTCCAAAGAGATTAATTCAGTACACTTATCTGAAAGGAAGTCTTCTGTTTGATGTGTTTCTTCACCTGTTGAATTTGATAAGTTTTTCTTACTCAAATATTTGTAATAATGTTGAGTTTTGGAGGTTTAAGGGTGCTCAAGACCCCAAAATACGGACATGTCAGGTCTTGCTGAATGAATTCCACCCAAGCCTTCTCTCAGCCAAAGTAAAACAAAGTTTATTAAATGTGTGGGAAAAATACCCTTGCCCAAAAACAAATTCAATATCTCAGAGGTTCCTTCAGAAAAACAAAAAGATATTTATTACCTCCCATGGGAAGGGGGGAGTCATCATCACCAGAAGCAGTCTGGTGAAAGAGACCCAAAATGCAGAATGTAAAGCTTGGTTATATACCCAAAAGACCAACCCTTTTCCCCCTCCCTATCCTATGTTCTCATCAATCTTCTGACCAGAAAAATCTCCTTATACAACAAATAAAATGTCAGCCATATCAAAACAGATATGAAAACTGAAGATACATGTCTAGCAGGGTCAATATAGATATGATTTTATGAATCATGGGGATTTTATGACATGGTGACTTGTCCAGAGTTTCGTAACAGGATTTTCAATTTTATATTTGTACAGGTCAGATGGTGGTCAGTGGAAACAAGTCTGGGACATCTGGGCCTGTGGTTAGATATGAAGAGTTTGCACTTTCTCCTCCTACACATTAGCTTAGCTTAGCAAAAGTTTCAATTTATGACCAGGGAAGTAAAGAATGTGTCCTGGGCTGCCAGCCCAGCCTGTTAGGTCTTTGATAGAAATCTGTCTAGATTTTAAAATTCTACCTGAGAAGTTTACACTGTCCGACTCATTAAAGAATGGCCGTAATATGTAGACTCTTAAGGAGCCTAAGTATTTTTGACACTTGTATTGGACAAACAGGCCAGAAAAATCTGACACAGAATGAATCTGTCATAGATTGAATTTTAGAACCTTGATGGACTTGGGGCAGAGGCAAGATGGCAGCGTAGAAGCAGCAAGGTCCTGTAGCTCCCACACCACCATCCTAAACACCCATAAAATTATGAGCCCAGACAAAGTCTAGGACTCTCCGACTCACACAAAAATACAGACAACACATCTCTCACTGAAGGCAGCTTGGCAGTAGGAGCTCATGATGGCAGCGGGAGCAGAGGCTGGCTCAGCCTGAAGCCAAGACCCCGGCCAGGCCCAGGCAGTGAGAAAGAACTGAGCTGAGCTGAGCCGCGCCGCAGCCAGTCTACAGAGGAGAGGAGCTACAGCCTCCAGCACCTCCACATCTGCCAAGGCATGAGGAATGGGGACGGGAGAGGGCAGCTCTCATCAGAGCAGAGACTGGCCCACCCCAAAACCGCAGCCATGGCCAGGCCAGGCCCCAGGGAGGCCAGGAGCTGAGACTCATAAGCCAGAAGTGAGTCTACTGCAGAGATGATCTAAAGCACCTGCCTGAGGGGATCTTTAGATCCCGGTCAGAAACAGTTAGTGAAAGTGAAACCATGAAAATTAATTTGGGGGAGGTAAAGCAGTTCAGCCAATCTGCCCCTGGGGCAAGGAAGGAGTGGGGGAGGGTAACTACTGGAACCAGCAGCAGCGGCCCCCACCAGGCTGCTTCAGAGGAATAGAAAGAATCTACAATTTTAAGTTCTGCAATACCTGCAACTAGGAATTAAGATATACAGGGGATGGGGCAGCTAGGTGGCACAGTGAATAGAGCACCGGCCCTGGAGTCAGGAGTACCTGAGTTCAAAACCGGCCTCAGACATTTAACACAAAAAAACTAGCCGTGTGACTTTGGGCAAGTCACTTAACCCCAACTGCCCTCCAAAAAAAAAAAGATATTCAGGGGCTGGGATAGGGAGACCCTCCCTGCCCTACCAGAAAGTAAGAGAGCAGAGCAGGGGAGGGGCTTTACAGTGGGATTTCTGTTTTAGGGTTGGGACAGGGGCAAGAAGGGGAGAAAATTTGTAATTCAGAAATGTAATGAAAATGAACGGTATAAACAAGAAAACAAATAAAAAAATATTAAAAAAAAGAAACTTGATGGAAGAAAAGTGGATCTTAGATACAGAAAGACTGTGGGAAGGATATACAGGTGTTCTAGAGAAGGGGTTTCGGGAGGGTCTTCAGGAGGAGTGTAAGGATCATCTGGTCTACTGAGGTCAGATTCCAGGAATGGGATTAAGGGTGGGAAATACCTGAAGGCTACCTGGAGATACAGACAACTGAGGGCTAGGCTAGTTTAAGGGTAATAGATTTGGGTATAGATATTTAGATAGGATCAAGGGTGGGAAGTAGCTGGACAATGGAGGGCTAGGCTGGATTAAGAGTAAGAGTAACAGAGATTTGGATTTAATATACTGAAAGGCTTATGGCCTCAGGCAAATGCCTCATCTAGTTAGAAGGTTCAAGGGGATTCTCAGAGACTATACACCATGAATACCCCTTTCAGGAAACTGTTCAACCACAAAAGGGGATATCTATCTATCTATCTATCTATCTATCTATCTATCTATCTATCTATCTATCTACCTACCTATATATCTACCTATCCATTTGTCTACTCATTCATATTCCACCTAACTACATACACACACACATGCAAGTGCACATGCACACACACTCACCTAGTGTCATTTTTTTTTGCCTTTTTTTTTGAAGAGGGTAAGGCAGGGCAATTGGGGTTAAGTGACTTGCCCAAGATCATATGGCTAGTTAAGTGACTGAGGCTGGATTTGAACTCAAGTCTTTCTGAGTCCAGGGCCAGTGCTCTATTCACTGTACCACCCAGCCACCTTTAAGGTCATTCTTTTTTTTTTTGGAGGGTTATTGTGGTTAAGTGGCTTGCCCAAAGTCACACAGCTAGTAAGTAAGTCAAGTATCTGAGTCCAGATTTGAACTCAGGGCTGGTGCTCTATTCACTGTGCCACCTAGCCGCCCCCAAGGTCATTCTTTATATAGGAGAATGTTATTCATATTTTTCTTCAAATAGTGGGTTTCCTTCAAAAATCCTGTCAATTAGAAAATAATAAGCATCATTTTTATGGTTCTTTAATATTTACAAAGCACTGTACTTGTATTATCTCCTTTATACCTCACATCTCTGGGAGTTAAATATTACAGAAATTATTGTCCTAATTGTTGGATGAAAAACTTAGATTTATACAGGTTAAATAATTTTGTCAGGATTATGATGAGGTGTAGACTCTGGGACTCCCCCTCATCCCCCTTTTGGAGCTCTCCTTGAATCTTTGAGGTACAGGCTCTGGGAAAGTAAACCTTCCCAGGGAAGACATTTGCCTGAGGTTATGAGCCTTTCCCATCCTTAATGTTTTTGTTCCCACCCTTGAACTGGCCTGGTCCACCATTGTCTATGGTCTCCAGGTAGCCTTCAGCAACTTCCCACCCTTATTCATTCATTATTGGAGTCTGACCTCATCTTGACTCCTAAAGACCCTCCCTACTGGAGTCTGACCTCATCTGACTCCTTCTGAAGACCCTCTCCAATCTCCTCCTCTGGACCACCCCTAGATTCCTTCCACAACCTTTCTGTAGATAGAATCCCATCTTCCCTCTAACGTGAGGGTACCTTAGAATGCCCTAGCACACAGACTTGCTCTGTGGGATCACTGTGAAATGGCCTAGCACCCCACATGATGATCTTGAACTTTCAATAAACTTTACTTTTTCTTTGGCTGAGAAGGCTTGAGTGGAATTCTTTCCACAAGACCAAGCATGTTGGTATTTTGGGGTCTCAGGCAACCCTAACCCTCTTTGAGCACCCTCTTCAGATTACACTGCTAATATCCCAAGAAGTCTTGTTGACATCATGTACCATTTTCTACCTATTATATAACACTGTCTTTCCTGAGCAGCATAATTATTTCCACTTTCTATATTAGTGAATTGACACAGAAAAATAGGTGATATAATTCACCCATAGTCCCACATCTATTAAGTATCCATGTATGTCTTTGAAGCTGTCTTCTAACTCTACATTGCCTGTACAAGTGATAATTTAGAGGTGAAAACTGGCAACCCCATAGAATCCGCACTATATAAAATGAAACACCAGTCAGGGCTTCAAACAGTCAGCTCCTTTAATTAATTTGGTGTATGACACTCTTTTCAGTACACAAAGCAAAACAAAAAAAAAGCCTCTACTGGACCACTTCTATTGAGTTAAGAAAACACACCTGTGCATTAAAACACATCTTCAAGTCATTGGCAGTTAGGCTTTTTCTTCCATTATGTCCTGTGTTTCATGGTTCATCTCAGCATAATTATTATAAAAGATAATGAATGGAATGGGAATCCAGAGTGTTATTAAT
Organism: Pseudocheirus occidentalis; assembly: GCA_028646575.1. Taxonomy (NCBI): domain Eukaryota; kingdom Metazoa; phylum Chordata; class Mammalia; order Diprotodontia; family Pseudocheiridae; genus Pseudocheirus; species Pseudocheirus occidentalis. The sequence goes on from CM053595.1 coordinate 173,412,124, forward strand.
TCTGGTTTATTTTTCATCCTTTTGAAACCACAGCCTTGAGGTCCCCCTTAGCCACATATGCATATTCATGCAGTATTGTAGAGTTTTAAATGAGAGGTATTGCTTTGTGTCTATTATTAGGAGTCTAGAAAGAAGTAGAGCAATCAAGTGAAATCATCCTATTATGGGTTTCTGTGGTGGGTGGTGGGTAGAAGCATATTAGATATGAACCAGAGGAGGCTGCCTAAAGGGGTATTCGTTGCTTTCAAAAACTAAAAGCAATTTTCTGACCAAAAGGATGGCCATTTTTGATTTGAAGGAAAAGTGGGAAAACTAAAGAGCTCTGTCATTTTGACTTCATTCTAAAGACATGGGCAAAAGATAAAAAGGATCATCTGAGTCATTAAGCAAAGCAGATATGTTTTCAAAAAGAAAAAAAAATCTAAAAAATAGAATGCTAATACTGTACCTGAAGCTATATTTGAATGTCACTGAGTTGATCAGAAAAGCAACAATGATGTGTTTTCTAGTGAATTTGTAAAAGCAGAACATAGATTATAATATCTCAGTACTGTGGATAAGAACCACAGTGAGGATTCCTATTGCCTCTCCCCCTAGAAAACCAAAAATTTAAAAATGTGCCCAGGGCAAGAAGTACACATTGAAATGAGGGAGGAAGGAGGCATAGCATATAGTTTGAGAAAATAGAGAATGGGGTCAGGAAAAGGAGTTACTAGAGCATGTTTGTTATTGCTACTTATCCTATTAGGTGGGTGCTGAGCTCTGATGTATCAATGACTTGGGTTTAAAGTAAATAAACACATTTGGAAAGAAATGGAAATATATTAAAGTTTTTGACATAAAAGACTTTATTATTACTATGTTTTAGAGTGATATCAATCTTTAGAAACTAAAAAGGTAATTGTGGAATGTTTTATTATTAACATTCTCTCAACACTTTTCAGTACTATCCATGATCCCTCATGGGCTTCCTTAGGAAAAACGCAAGTGCTACAGAAAACTAATCACCGTTTCATGAATGGGGAATTTCTCCTACCTACCAAATTAGCAGTAATTTAATCCTTACCAACAAGTTTGAGATTGTATATCTAACCTCACTCAGTTCACTTAATTCTCAAGTCTTCCCTTAGCTTTTAAGAAAATAACATCAGTAGGAGCAATAGAATTTTTTCCATAAAGACAAAATTATTGTCTTAGATTTGAACCTATATCAACAAATCTTATTTTCTTTAACTCCTCTTCAGATAATAATCATAAACATAATCATTACTACATATATGGTATCTTAAAGTTTCCAAAGTGCTTTACAAATATAATTTCATTTGATCCTCATAACAGCCCTGAAAAGTACATTGTCTTATTATCTCCATTTTATGATAAGGAAACTGAAGCAAATAGAAGTTAAATGACTTGTCCAGTTTATAAGTGTCTGAGGCAGTATTTTAAATCTGTTATTCCAGACTCCAGGTCTAGTACTCTAAGCACTTCACTCCTTCACTACCTCAGATAATCTAACTATTTAGTATCATGTACAAAAATACACAGTGTAGGAGATAGGGTATAAAGTTTACCTTAGAGAACATCTAATACAATTACATTTTATTGATGGGAAAACTGAGTTTCAGGAAGCAATGCACAATAATTGAAAACATTTTTTAAATATCCAAGGGTTCTATACTAGATCCTGGTGAAGAAAGAAAGTTCTTTTAAAGTGGAAACTACCCTTATGGAGCTCACATTTTTTTTTGGCAGAGTTATACGATCAGAGAAAATAAAAACTCGCTGAGTCCTCACAGATTGTGTAAACAGAAATCCTTCATTTTATATATGAGAAAAATGAGGTTCTGAGAGGTTAAGGAGATTGCTTAAGGTCATACGACTAATTAAGTGCCTTGGAACTAGAACTTATGCTTACTGAGTCTCAAACTGATATTTTGAAACTGATATTTGAAATTGATCATTTCACTGTTATAGATACTCCTTCCACTGGTGTGACTTACAACTCACCCGTGCTTTTCAATCTTGTGCAATCAATGTGGTCCTTAAATCCTTCAGAAGATCTATCCATAGCCTTGGAGGTCTTTTTCTACACATTTAAAGGCTTATTAGGTACTAGTATAGTACTTAATCTTGCTCCTTTCTCTGGCTACTTGACCAATTTATTTCCTTCTTTAACACTCTATTTCTTTATTGACTTACCTTACTCTACTTTTGAATTCTAAGTCATAGACAGGCTAGTGTACATTACTTAAGCCTATTATGAATGCAACTTTTCATTGCTCTTTAAGTCACCTTTAATTTCATTTCTTTTGATGCAAGGTTCTTAATTTAGTGTAATCCCAAAATGTCTTTATGGAGGAAACAACTATATCATTCTTAATGTGAATGAAGGAAAAAATGTATTTGAACAAAGTCAACTAGATTCCCTTCCCCTATTCACATTTTGAATTTAAACAGTCTTGTCTATTTTCTAGTTTTATAATTAATTAGGCAATATGTCAAAATATTATTAATCCTCAAAGGACTCCCAAATTATTAGTTTACCTACACTTATCTTATTATTGTTTATCAATCAAGAAATACTTAGTAAGTACCTACCTAATGCCATGTACTCTGTTGGGTACTTACATTGCCTGTCCTCAAGGAATTTAAGTTGTACAATACCACCACAAATATACCACCACATAATTATAGACAAGCACACATTGATTCACTTTAGTGTCACTTGCACAAGGAGACCCTAAAATACAACCTACCAATCATCCAGGTAAGTTACATTTTTCACTTTTCCATTTATCCTTCAATGCTGTAAAGTGACATTATTTCATGAATTCAGGTACATACAATTCTCACATGTGCACATGCACAAACATGCATGCACTCAAGCACACATGCACGTGCACGTGCACACACACACACATACTATCATGATTGATATAGGTTACAATTTGTAAGACAGTCCTCAAAGGTTGCTATAGTAAAAAAAAATTTTCCCCTTGTTCCCTGTTGGTGATGAGTTTCAGTGAACTTATCCTTAGTTAACAGATGTGAGGTGTGTCACTGCTCCTTCACTTAAAGTCTTTCCAACTTCATAGAATCTGCCAGGATTTGAAAACATACATAGCCTTCATATCCATACTTTAATGAGACATCATAAAAAGATGTATCTGTAAGTTTAGAACAAGAAAAAATCTTAAAGAAGACCTATTCTAACATTCTACTTTTACAGATGAGGAAACTGAGGCTTCAGAGAGGTAAAATTAGTTACTCCCCTAAGGTTCCATAGGAAGAAAGAGCTAGAGTGGATATTTGAATTATGTCCTGTGAGTTCAAGTTCAGCACACTTTCCATTGTACCACATCATAGGAGGACTTTTGTCACATGTACGGATATAGAAACACCTATTACCACTGTTCTATTCTTCTGGCTATTGATCTAGTACAAAGGCCTTGTGATTTGTACTGTAGGGAAGACTATGCTTGGGTTTTGTAATAAGCACATGTGAATGTTTCATCTCTTTTTGAGCTCTCCCTTATGTTACATTAGTTTCCCATGTCCTAGAAGCAATCCCATTCTGCAACTTAGATCTAAGTTCATCATAATAATAAGTCCAGAATTTTTAAGTTTTAGGGACCAGAACTATAAAGATTGGACATGGGATACCCAATCACCTACAAAGACCCAAGAATCCTTAAGCCTAAAATTTATTAAAAATAAGAGACAGCCTTTGCCTAGGACCTAGGACCTAGCTGTAGTCCTATCTCAGCTACATATTGGTTGTGTATCTTCTACAAGTTACTCACCTTTTCTCATATTCAGTTTATTAATCTTCAGAATGAGAATAAGACCAGCCTTGTTTAAATTAGAGTTGATATGTGAATCAAGTGAAACAATTAATATGAAAATCTTTTGTAAACAGTAATAAGAATTATTAAGGCTTGTTTATGTTTGGGGAACCATATATCCAATCATAGTTTTAGAGATGAAAAAAATTAGATTTTATATAATCTAGTTCTTTCAATTTTTTGATTAAAAAAAAGATTCCCAGAAAGGTGAAATATAAGGTTATACAGGTAATAAATGGAAGAATCAGGATTTAATACCTGGTTCTCTGATTTTATACCCAGTATACTTTCCAATATGTCATTTTTTAAACTCTATTCCTGCTTTTAAAAGGGAGATACACATCAGTGACTTGCGGGTCACCCCCCCACAATCATAATTTCTGTAACAAGATGCTATATATTCTGAAAACTTCATCATGTATTGTGCTTCTTTGAATAACTTTACAAGTTCAAAGTTGTAAATTAGGAATAAATAAGTCTTTGACACCTCTGTTGAATCAATCAATTAATCAAAGCAGCAAAATACTTTGAATCAGTTCTTAATCAACTTCAAAGTAATAGTAGTAGTATTGGCAAGCAGTAGTAATTAGAATCAGCAGTTGTAGTAGCAGTAGTAGTAGTAGTAGGCATAGTTGTAGTAATTGCAGTCATAATTGCAGTTGTAGGTGTAGTAGTAGTAATTCTTCTATGCATATACTCATTAATTCCCATTTAGTGTAACTCTTTTCTGGGTTACTAGGGTTGGTATCTTGGGACAAACTATAGCTTTACTTCTCTCTGGATTAAGTAGTTCAATCTCTTTGAAACTTGACCACTTACCACTGAAATCAGTTCTCTGATATGCACAGACCCAGAAATATCTTATTCTTTCAAATAATCCCAGTACTTTTCCTCGGTAGCATAATTTGATTTGATCAAATGGATGAAACACTTCATTCTTCCTAAACAGACTAAGATCTTGTTTTGCCACTAGGTTATGTTTTTAATTGATTGGTTAATTCAGCATAAGATTCCAGGACTTGTTCACCTTTAGTGACCGATTGATTGGTTAATTCAGATAGACTTTCTGACCTGATAAAGTTATATGGAAGTAGAACATTTAATTACATTAATTTGGATAAGATGGGGATTTGTAATGATTTTTTCACATTAATCTTATTAATTAAGGAAGAGTGCTAAGGAAAATACCTCTTACATGGAAAGAAAAAGTGTATTAAAAATAGATCTATTATAAGGAATGGATTATTTATTTATAAAAGTAAGTAATCATTGAAGGATTTTTTTAATACAAAATCTTTCCTAGTGCTTTGAAGTTGCCTTTTTAGAGATCATTAGCTATTTGACAGATGCTGAGCGCAAAGAATCTTAAAACTAAAGAATTTGCAACTGCTGACAATTGAAAATTAATGACATACATATATATATATGCACACCCACACACGTATACACACACATACATGCACAGAAGGAGAGAATCTCTAAAATTATAAGTCAAAGGGCAAATAAGAATGCATTTGTTTTTTAAAGATGTATCCAGTGCATATCTGCTGGCACAATGATATCCACTTCCATTTTTTTAAAGATGTTTGTCTTCAGCAGAATATAAGGACTTTAAGAAAAAATCCATTTGTTGAGAATCAATGAGTGTCCATTTCTATGGATAACACAATCAATGCTTCCCTTTATCATCAATATTTCAGGTTATACCTTGAATAACCAATATCTCTGAGGAAAAGAGCCAGAATCCTCCATTATTACTGACAAAAGTCCAATGTAGATTTCATTTACATTTCAACGAAAAACAGAAATGTCGTCATCTCTTCTTGGTTAGTTGAAATACCCTGATGGGCTTCTATAATGATGGGAAGAGTCTTTGCCATTGTGGCAGACTTAACAACAGTAGTTACAGCTTTTTCCTTTACATCATCAAGGTTTCTAGTGCTTTATTGAGACCTCTCTGAGCTTTTGAAATGGGGTGATGAAAGCTGTAAATTCAAATGGAAAGAAACAGAAGTGGCTTTTCCTAGCCTAAAAAAAATCCATGAATTATCCTAACCATATTCATGAGAGGGGTGCCCACTGCTTATATTTTGATGTATGGACAAATGATTTAGTAGGCCTAGCACAGCTAGAAGGGAGGCTTGGGAGCATCTAGTAGATAAGTCATCAGGATCTACAATGAATTCTTCAAGGGATCAATGTGTTTATTAGCTCAGAGATATGCTGAGTTTTATAACCCTTTTTTTAAGTACCATGTATCACCCTTTCCAGTAATGACTACACATGCACTTGTTCTCAACTCACCATTAGAAGAAAAGTTGGAATACCAGTTGCTTCTCATTACCATTTTCATGTTCTCTCCCTTTCTCCATCATTCAGTATCCTTTTAGCCTTTGAATATCATGCTATTCTTATCTTCACTCAATTAAAATCCTAGTAGCTGTGATATACAGACCACCCACGTCACTAGCCTTTTTTTTCCTCAGTGAGTTTAATATTGGCATCATTTTTTTCTCTTCCACATCTCCATCTTCTATACTAAAGACACATCATATACATATTAACTCTCTCTCAAATACTCTAACTACATGATTCCTCATACTACTCATTTCCATAAGCTCATCCCCACCTCAACCACATATAAAGATGGTCATTCTCCTGACCTTATCATCAACTACAAATTTCACTTTTATATTCAGGTATTTTAAAATCCCTTTGACCATAATCTATTGACTTTTCACCTGTCCCTCTGTCTTCCTTTATGAAATACTACTCTTCAACCTCAGATGACCTTAAAAATCTTGAATCCTCAAAAAAATAAAAATGAAAAATGAAAATGAAAATTGAAAAAAAAATTTTTAATTGGAACCCTCAATTCTCTCCCAGGTCATTTCCCCTTCATTACCAGTCTCTTCTTTCCAGTTTGATCCCTTGGTGAATGAATTGAACTCTACGCTGTCTTCCTCTTTTGAATCCCTATTATCTTTATCAAATCACTGATTATACCCAGCCAATTTTCAGCCTTGGTTCATTTCCACCATTCCTGTTTTTTTCACTCTTACACACATGTTGTTGAATGAAAGTGGAAAAATCATGCAACTGTGTTGACTTTTAAAAAATTACATCATCCTTCCTCAAATGTGTCCTCACTGCTGGAGGCAACCCAACTATATCTCCTTTATCAACTTGCTATCACACTTTCCACAGTGGAACTTCTAAATATTTTCATCTCTCATCAAGCCTCCATTGTTGTCCCCTCACTCCATCTTCTTGGCTGAGAACCCTCCCCCATTTTTTTTACAGAAAAAAATGACATCAATTATCTTGAGCTCTCTCTTCCCCCATCTTCTTCATTTCCTACCACTCACATTACTTTCTGTCATATTCTCTTCCCTTCACCTTTGTCTCACATGTTAAAGTTGCTTTATTCATTACAATGGCTAAGTCTGCTACTTGCTCAAGAGATCTCATTCCATCCTACTTCCTTTATCAGCTTTGCTCATTCTTTCACCTATTTTCAATCTCTCTAGTGGTTCAGTTCCTATTACCTAAAAAATTACCCATGTCCCCCTATTCTAAAAAAAACTCTTTACTTGATTGTTCTATACATGCTATTATCTTGTATCTCTCCTCCCCTCTGTAATGACAAGCAAAGAAGTACTTAGCACCTCGTTTCAGCTACTTAAGTATTTAGCATCTTGTTTGAGTTCCAATGTCTTTGAACCTTGTCCTGATTATATGAAGTCTTTGTTAAGAAATAGAACTTATAAGCCCCACAGTGGGAGAGACTTGTTGATGCAACAGGAAGGGGTGGAACAGGGAGGAGCTTAATTGTCATATATAGGAGGAAGTCCAAGGTGAGAAAGAGCAGAACTGAGAAGAGAGTACTTGTAGTGGCAGAATTGAAAAGGGGAACTCTGTGTTGGCCAGGCACTCTGTTTGCCTGTTCTGTTTGTGTGATTTTTGTTTGTGATACTTTTTACAGAAGCTATGGGACCTTACTGGAAGCCCTGAAAGAGGGTTTTCTGGCTGGCTGTTTACAGAAGCCCTGGAGGAAGGTTTTGGAGGGTTTCATCAGAGGGACTATACTGATGATTTGTGTTGACCTCTTGCGCCTTGTTTGTGGGTCTCTGTTGATTTCACAGGCAGAGAGTGAATTGACAACAGTTCGAGCAATGTGTATAAACGTTCATGTGGCTCTGTTAAGCTTTGTCTTCCCAGAAACAGGAAATGTGAAGGACTTGAGGTGGACTGGAAACTGTGAGCTTCAGTATGGAACTAGACAAGGAACTAGATGAGGAACTGGATGAGGAGCTCAACGAGGATGTAAGAGTTGCCTACCTGTGAATCCAGGTGATGATTAGGTAGACTCAGGTAGGAGCTAGACCCATGGAAGAGGAACCATGGAATATGGGAGCCAGCTTCAAGTCAAAATGAAAAAGACCTCTACTTGGGTACTTGATGCTGACTGAGAAGATCATGATTTATTGTGGCCTAGAGGAGGAGAACTTTGACCTTTGTACTTTATGTCCCTTAAGGAGGCTTGCTCCTTAAGGATGATTGAGTTAAGGACTTACTGAATGATATCTTTAAACTTTAAAACTATGTAGCCACTTTGATGAAAACTATGTGGCCAGTTTAGTGATAAATTGTTATGTCATAACATTGTGAATGCTGTACTTTGGTTTCTGTCAATGTTTTGCTTTAGTTTACTGCTAAATAAATGGAGAGTTCACTATATTATGTAATCAGAACCTTGAAGCTGTTCACATTAGCAGTCCTCTGGAAAGCCACTCTTATTTGGCTTTATACCCTTCTGTAGCTAAACTCATTAAAAAGGCCATCTACTATAGTTTTGTGGATTTTTTTCTACATTCTCTCCTCTCACTCTGTTCTTAATCTCTTAGAATTTTGCTTCTGTAACTGTCCTCTCCAAAATTACTAATGATATCTAAGTTGTCAAATCCAATGGCCTTTCTCAATCTTCATTCTCCTTGACCTTTCTGCAGGCAGCCTTTCACACTATTGATCATTCTCTCTTCTTTGATATTTGCTTCTCTCTAGGTTTTCTACACACCACTATCTCCTAGTTTTCCTCTTACATATGTTCCCACTTCTCTGTATCCTTTGCTGGATCCTCCTCTAGATCACTCCCTATAACCAAAGCTGTCCCTTGGAGGGGTCTATCCTGGACTCTCTTTTCTTCTCCATTTGGTGATCTCATAAGCTCCTATGGATTTAACTAGCACTTATAAGCTGACAATTCTCAAATCTACCTGTTCTGTCCCAAACTTTATACTAACATGCAATTTCATATCTACAACTAACTTTCAGCCATCTCTAATTGGATGTTCTGTAGACATCTTAAGCTCAATATGAGCAGAACAGACACATTATTTTTCTCCATAAACTCTCCCTCATGCCTGCTTTTCTATCCTTGTCTCTCAAACTCACAATCTAGGAGTCATTCTGGATTCCTCACTATCTCTCAACCCCTCTTTCTAATGCCCAATGGGTTGCCAAGGCCTATCAATTTCACCTTTGCAATATATTTTTGTATGTCCCCTTTTCTCTTCTGACATTGCCACCATTGTAATGGAGGCTCTCATCAACTCGCATCTAGATTATTGTAATAATAATAACCCCTCCTAGTGGGTCTTCCTGCCTCAAGTCTTTTCCCACTGCAAACTGTCCTTCATGCATCCACCAGAGTGATTTTCCTAAAGCACAGGCCTAATTAGGTCACCCCATACTCAATACATTTACTATTTCCTCCAGAATAAAATAAAATAGAAATATTCTGTTAGGCATTTGAATCCATAATGAGCTAGTTCCTTCCAGCCTTTCCACACTCCACATACCTTACTTTGTAACATGTATATTTCAATACAGTGGCACTGGCCTTCTGTCTATTCCCTGAATAAGAAATCCCATCTTTCAGCTTTTAGTGGTTTTTCTTGCTGTCCTCCATGCCCTGGCTGCTGACCTCTCTGGATTCCATTGCCCCAAATAAAATCCTACCTTCCTCAGGAAGCTTTCTGTAACCTTTCTTCATTCCAGTGCTTTCTCTTTTTTAATTATTTTCTATTTATCCTGTAAAATGCTTATCTTGTATGTACATGTTTGCTTGTTTTCTATGAATTCGATTGTGAACTCATTAAAGATTGTGACTTTTAGTATCTATAGTGCTTAACTCAATAATGGGCATTTTGTAGGTGATGATTAATTGAGGTACTGTGCTAAGTGTTAGGGATACAAAGAAATGCAGAAGACCACCTCTTCTCTGAAGGAGCTCACAGGACACGAGTACCACTATATTAACAAAGCTATACACAAGATAAAATGGAGATAGTCAACAGAGAAAATTATTTCTGTTAATGGGAATCAGAAAAAGTTTTTGAAAAATGTGACATTTTTTTCTGGGGCTTTAAGGAAATAAGGGAAAGCAGGAGACAGAGATGAGAAGAACTGAAAGAAAGGGACATAGCAAATGAATTATGTCCAAGGGCAGAAGATAATGGTGTTTTGTTTATTTGTTTTAAGGAACAAGGCCAGTATCACTGGATCACTGTGTGTGCAATTGAGCAAAGTGTACTTGGATTGGAAAAGTAAGGGGGAATTAGGTTATTAAGGACTTTGAATACAAAACAGAGGATTTTATATTTTGTCTTGCTGATGATAAGGAGCCAATGGAGCTTACTGAAGGAAGAGAGATATGATATTGTCAGGCTAACACTAAGGAAAACTTATTTGACACCTGAGTAGAGGATAGATTGCAGTTTGGAGAAATTTGATTCAGGAAGATGAGGAAGTAGTTTATTGCAGTAGTTTTGGCAAGGGTTGATCAGTGCGAGCATCTTGCTAGTATCAGCATTAGAATATACCAGGGAGCATATGTGAGAAAAGTTATGAAGGTAAAAATTGATAGGATTTCTAAAAAGTTTTGCATAAATGGGTGGGAAGGATGAGATAGTGAAAAGTAGAAGAGAACGCCTAGGTTGTGAGCCTTACTGACTAAGAAGATGATGGTACCCTTGACAATAATAGGGAAGTTCGGAGGTGAGGTGTTGCAAGGGAAAGAATGAATTAAATTTTTAACATGTTGAGTTTAAGATATCTATGGGACAGATAGTTTGGACATCCAACAGATAGTTGGAGATGTGGGACTGGAGGCTGTCAATAGGATAATTATCAGCATAAAGATGGCAATTGAATTTATGGGAGCTGATGAAATCAACAACTGAGAAAATATACAGTATAGGGGAAAGAGAAGAGGAGATGGAGGGGAAGAGAAAATTTTGTAAGAAGAACTGAGGAAAGAGAGAGGAGAACAAAGGAAGAGGAAGATAAGTGAGATACAAAGATATGGCATTAGAAGATATCAAGGGTTAGTTCCCATGACTTTCCTGAGGAAAAAGAAATGAATGACAACAATGGAAATGGTGGTGGCCAAAGCAGACAAAGCCAATGGACAGAACAAAATACTGTATTTCACCATATTATTGTCACAGATTTTATGCCAATTTTTTTTCAAAAAAAGTAGGATGCAACCATTATGTGAAGTATTTTAAAAATATAAATAAATTACAAAATTGTTGTTTAAAATATTGTGCTGGTATTACTTAAAAGTAATTTATTATGGGGTGGAGACAAGATGGAGGCATAGAAGCAGAAAATTCTATGAGCTCCCCCACAACCACCTCAAATACCTATAAAATATGGCTCTAAACAAATTTTAAAACTACAGAACCCACAAAATGACAGAAACACATCTCCCACTGAGGGCAGCCCAATAGGCCCACACGAAGGGTCCATCACACCATGCTGGGAAAAGAGCACAGTTCCACCTGAGTTGTGTGGTTTTGGCCTCAGAGCAGCCCCAACCAGGAGAGGCTGGAGTGAACTTGAGGAGAGTGGATCACCAGCAGCTGTGGTTGTTTCCAGACATCTCAAATCATAAACACAAAAGGGCAAGTAAAAGGTCAGTAGGTAATTCTGTTGGAAAGGAAGGGTACAGTCTGGCCCTGCCCCTGTGGCAAGAGGTGGTGGTGTTGCAGCTGCTGCCTGGCATGGCTGCCTCCAGAGATCCTGATCTGCAGATATTGGGGGACCAAATGACCATTCAGATGGTAATTACTCTTGCTTTAACCTGCCTGGATCTGGATCACTATCTTGGGTGAAGGTCCTAGGGTGTGTGGCCAGTGGGCCATAACTTGTGGGGGCTGCAGGGAGGGCAGCTACAAGAACCCCAGCAATCTGAAACAAAGCTTTCCTCTCTGGAAGCAGAGTTCTACCGTGGCAAAGAGCTCAAAAGTCAAGTAATTGAATGGCAACATGAGAAAAGAGAAGAAGCAGAGCAACCAGACTTTAGATTCCTTTTTTGTGGACTAAAAGGATCAAGGCATGGAATGGGAGGAAAATAATGACGTCATATCTCCTGCATCTAAAGCTACCAAGAAAAATATGAATTGGTTACAAGCCATGGAGAAGCTCAAGAAAGATTTTGAAAATCAAGTAAGAGAAGTGCAAGAAAAACCGAGAAGGGAAATGAGAATGATGTGAGAAAATCATGAAAAGGAAGTCAACAATCTGACTGAAGAAAATAACACCTTAAAAATAGACTAGCTCAAATGGCAAAAGAGGCCCAAAAAGCCAAGGAGGAGAAAAATGTCATAAAGAGCCAAATTGGCCAGATGGAGAAGGAATGTCAAAAACTCACTGAAAAGAATAATTCCTTCATAATTAGATTGGAGCAAATAGAAGCTAATGACTTTATGAGAAATCATGACAATATAAAACAAATCCAATAAACGAAAAATAGAAAGCAATGTGAATTGTCTCATTAGAAAAACCACTGACCTGGAAAATTAATGCAGGAGAGAGAATTAAAAAATTATTCGATTATCTTAAAGTCATGGTTAAAAAAATAACCTAGAAATCATATTCAAAAAATCTCAAGGAAAATTGCCCTGAGGGCAAAAAAGAACTTGAAAGAATTTCCTAATCACCTCTAGAAAAATATCCCTAAAAAGAAAACTCCTAGGAATATTATAGCCAAACTCCAGAGTTCCCAGGTCAAGGACAAAATATTACAAGCAGCCAGGAAAAAAAACAATTTGAATATTGTGGAAACCCAATCAGAATAACACAAGATGCAGCAACTTCTACATTAAGGGATCAAAGAGCTTAGAATATGATATTCCAGGGTTCAAAGGAGTTAGGGTTAAAACTAAGAATCATCTGCCCAGCAAAACTGAGTATGCTGGTTCAGGGAAAAATATGGTCATTAAATGAAATAGATTAATTTCAAGCATTCTTGATAAAAAAAATAATGCAGAAATAGAAAATTGGATGTCCAAATACCAGAAGCAAGAGAAGGCTAACAGGGAAAAGAAATAAGGAACTTATTAAAGTTTAATGATTTATATTCTTCCATGGAATAATGATAATTGTAACTCATGAGACTTTTCTCAGTATGAGGATAGTTGAAGTGAATATATATATATATATGCATATATGCATGCATAAATATATACATATTTATATTTATATATACATATATGCATACATATATATTAATATGGGTGGGTATATGTGAGTGTGTATAGGTATAGATAAAGATATAGAGATAGAGATAGAGACAGAGACAGACAGAGACAGAGACAGGGATAGGGATAGGGATACAGATAGATATAGATTAGATATAGATATAAATAGACAGAAGACACAGGATCAGTTGAATAGGAAGGAATGATATCTAAACAATAAAATTAAGAAGTGACAGAGGGATATAACAAGAGGAAATGGGAAGAGACAGAATAGGGTAAAATATGTCACATAAAAAAGAGACAAGAGAAAATGGTTACAATGGAGGGGAAGAACAGGAAGGCAAAAGGGAATGGGTCAACTTTGAATGAATTTGGCTTAAGGAGGGAATAACATACACACTAAATTGGGTATCTTATCCTACAGGAAAATATGGGGGGCAGGGAATAAGAGGGGGATAATAAAGAGGAGGACAGATTGAAGGAGAGGATAGTTAGAAGCACACACTTTTGAAAAGGGGCGAGGTCAAAGTAGAAAATAGAATAAGTGGGGGGAGGGATAGGATGGAGGGAAATATAGGCAGTCTTTTACAATAAATCTACTATGGAAATGCTTTGAATAACTACATATATAAAATCTATATTGTATTACTTATCTTCCCAGTAGGGGAGGGTGATGAGGGAAGAAGGGAAAGAATCTGGAAATCAAAGTTTTAAAATAAAATGTTTAAAAAATTATTATCATTGTTATTAATGCTGTTATTATTATTTACATGCAACTGGGAAATAAGGTAGGCACTAGGGTAAAAAAATCCATTTTTCCCTACTAGCAAGTCAGAAGGGGTATAGGGGAAGATGTAACAGAGAGCAGATTGGAAGAATGCTAGTTCCCTGTCTTTGAGTGGTGGCTATGGGAAAAACTGAAAAAAATTTACTTCAAAATCTTGTGGAAACAAATGTTGAAAACTAAAAGTAAACAAAACCACAACAGGTAAGAAACATTAAAAAAAAGAAAAAGGGGGTTTTGAATATAACTTTCTGAAAGGTAAAAAGCAGGGGAAAGTTTAAAAAATGGCTATTGAGAAGACTAAAAATTTAAGTTAAACTAGGTGCCATTGACGTTTTCATTTCTTTAGATCTTTATTCAAGTGGTATGTTGTCTTTGAATGATCATGTTGATCATTTTAAATCTAAATGAATAAAATCATTTACTATTTATAAAATATCAGTTCTTTTTACTAAACTGTCTTTGGTGTAATATTAAACAGAATACTGACAATGCATCTGAGTTGAGAATTCTAGGCTCCTAGTACCAAATGTGGGAGAGATGAATGTGTATCCTTAAGTCACTGGTGAATATGTTGGTACTTTGTTTCCCTTTTAAATGACGTGATGAACAAAATTATGCCATCCAAAAATTACATGATGAAAGATTATAAACCAATTTTTGGATGAAAAAATGGTGCAGTAATAATGTGGTAGCTACAGTTATGTGGTGAAATATGGTAGCAATACTATAACGACAAGGAGTTTTCCTGTGGAATGTGGCGCTAAGTTTTTTTTAAGAAAAAGACAGATTGAGCAACTTCTTTGTTTAAAAAAATGTTTTAATTTATTTACTTTTAGTTTACAACATTCAGTTCAACAATCCCTTGAGTTTCAAATTTACTTCCTCTCCCTTTCCCCACCTCTCCTCCCCCATGGCAGCATGCAATCAAATATAGGATCTACAAATACCTTCACATTAAATGTTAGTCAGGTTATCAAGAAGAATCATAACCAATGGAGTGAACAATGAGAAAGAGAAAACAAAGAGAAGAGAGAGACAGAGACAGAGAGAGACAGAGAGAGAGGGAGGGAGAGAGAGAGGAAGAGAGAAAGAGAGAGCAAAATAATTTGCTTCAGTCAGCATTTATCTCTGTAGTTTTATCTGTGGATGTGGACATCTCTTTCCATCATGAGTCTTTTGGAGTTCTCTTATAACCTTGCATTACTAAGAGGAGGCCAGTCTATTAAAGTTAGTAATCACACATACATTGTGTCTGTAACTGCATGCAAATTTCTCCTGATTCTCCTCTTTTTACTCAACATCAATTTATATAAGCTGCTCCAGCTTATTATGAAGTCTGTCTGCTCCTCATTTCCTTTTTTTAATTCTTTCGTTTTTATTTTTATAAATAAATTAGTCTTTTATTTATTTATTTTAGTTTTCAACATTCATTTCCACAGGATTTTGAGTTACAAATTTTCTGCCCAACATTTCCCTACCCACCACCCCAAGAAATGGAGCCTACTGACTACCCCTTCCCGGAATTTGTTCTCTCTTATATCCTCTTCCATCTCTCATCAAACATTCTAGTAGGCAAGATGGATTTCTATCCCCCAGTGCCTGCATACCTTATTTCTGAGTTGCATGTAAAGAAACATCTTTTTTAACATTTGTTTTTAAAACTTTGATTTCTAGATTCTTTCCCTTCTTTCCTCCTCACCCACCCCCACTGGGAAGACAAGCAGTTCAATATATGTTGTACACATGTAGCGAAGCAAAACCTTTCCATAGCAGTTATATAGTGAAAGACTATATTTACTGTATTTGCCTTCATTCTATCCCACCCCCTATTTATTCTATTTTCTACTTTGACCCTGTCCCTTTTCAAAAGTGTTTGCTTCTAACTACCCTCTACCCCAATCTACCTTCCCTTTTATTGTCTCCCCTTTTATACATTTCCCCCTACTTTCCAGTAGGGTAAGACACCCAAATGAGTATGTCTGTTTTTCCCTCCTTAACTCAAATTCAGTGAGAGTAAGGTTGACCCATTCCCTTTCACCTTCCTGCTCTTCCCCTCCATTGTAATAATTTCTCTTGCCTCTTTTATATGAGATAATTTACCCTATTCTATCTCTCCCTTTCTCCTTTCATTATATTCCTCTCTCACCTCTTAATTTTATTTTTAGATATCGTCCCTTCATATTCAACTAGTTCTGTGCCCTCTGTGGATGTATCTATCTATCTATCTATCTATCTATCTATCTATCTATCTATCTATCTATCTATCTATATGTACATATATACATATATATATATACACATATATATACACATGTACACACACACTCTCACATATGTATTTATACATACATTTACCCTCTTCTACATACATATATGTATAAATATATAAGTATATATTCCCTTCAACTATCCTCATACTGAGAAATGTCTCATGAGTATAAATGTAAATAGTTCAATTTTAATAAGTTCCTTATGATTTATTTTTTTATGTTTGCCTTCTCATGCTTCTCTTGCTTCTTGTAGTTGAAAGTCAGATTTTCTGTTCAGCTCTCTTTTTTTCATCAAGAGTACTTTAAAGTCCTCTATTTCATTGAATGATGCTATTTTCCCCTGAAGCATTATACTCTGTTTTGCTGGGGAGGTGATTCTTGGTTTTAATCCTAGCTTCTTTGACATTCAGAATATCATATTTCAAGCAATCTGATCCCTTCATGTATGAGCTGCTAGATCTTGCATTATCCTAATTGTCTTTCCTCAGTACTGAAAGTGTTTCTTCCTTACAGCTTGTCATAATTTCTCCTTGACCTGAGAACTCTGTAATTTGATGATGATATTCTTAGGAATTTATTTTTTTGGTGGGGGGATCTGTGTTAAGAGGTGATTGATGAATTCTTTCAGTTTTCTATTTTGCTCTCTGGTTCTAGAATATCAGGGCAATTTTTCTTGGGGATCTCTTTAAGCATCATTTCTAGGATCTTTCTTTTGATCATGGCTTTCAGGTAGTCGAATAAATTTTATATTCTCTCTCCTGTAGCTATTTCCACTGAGAAATATTTTTCATGTTGCCTTGTATTTTTTTTCATTTGTTTGGATGTATTTTATAGTGTCTTGATTTCTCCTAAAGTCATAAGCTTCCATTTGCTCCAATTTAATTTCAAAGAAATTATCCTCTTTGGTGAGTTTTTGAAATTCCTTTTCCATCTGGAAAATTCAACTGTTTAAGACATTCTTTTCTTCATTGACTTTTTGGGCCTCTTTTGCCATTTGAGTTAGTCTATTTTTAAGGTATTGTTTTCTTCAGTGTTTGGGGTGGGGGTCTCCTTTAGCAGACTGTTGACACACTCTTTGTGATTTTCTTTTTTGTTCTCATTTTTTCATCTCAATTTTTCCTCTACTTCTCTTACTCGATTTTCAAAATCCTTCTTGAGCTCCTCCATGGCTTGTGACCAGCTCATATTTTTCTTGGAAGCTTTTGATACGTGAGTTCTGACTTCATTGACTTCTTCTGGTTCCATGTTTTGATCCTATTTGTCCCCAAAAAAGGATTTTATGAACTGATTGCAGTTCCTCTGCTTGTTCATCCTGCCAGCCAATTACTTGACTTTTGAGCTCTTTACCATGGTAGAACTCCCCCTCCAGAGTGGAGAGAGCTTTATAACAAATAACTGGGATTTTCACAAATGTTATCAGAGATATGAGGAGAGTACCTTCTCTACAACCACCACAAGCTCTGGCACACTGGTGTTTCTCACCCCAGGACCACCACCCAAGCCTGAGAACTAGATCCAAGCAGGTCAAAGTAAGAGTTATTATCCTTTAAATGATCTCTGGTCTTCCCTACAATCTGTAGGCAAGGAGCTTCAGAGGTAGCCATGCTGCAGCAGCTGCAACTGCCAGGCCTCTACCACCTCTCACCCTGGGGACAGGGGCTAGGCTATGCTCTTCTATCACTTAGTTCCAAAGAGTTCCCCACTGTCATTTTACTTTCTCTTTGATATTTATGGATTGAGGAGTCTGGAAACCACCACAGGTGCTAGTGATTCACTCTCCTGAAGTCTGTTCCAAGACAGGCTGTAATGCTGGTTGGGGCAGCCTGGGTTGCATGGCTCAACCAGGACTGTGCTTGACTCCCAGTCTGGTGCAATAGCCCTTTCCTTTCAGCCTGCTAGGTTGCCTTCAGTGGGAAATTTTTTCTCTCTGCCACTTTGTGGGTTCTGTAGCTCTAAAATTTGGTTAGAATCATAATGTACAGGTACTGGAGGTAGTTGGAGCAGGGACTAAAGCAGGGTCTGACTTTTACTCCACTTTCTTGGCTCCACTTTTCCTCATTTCTTATAGCACAATAGTATTCCATTACATGCATATACCACAACTTGCTTAGCCATTCTCCAATTGATGAACATCCCACTTATTTCCAATTCTTTGCTACCACAAAAGGAGCTGTTATAAATATTTTCATACATGTGGGTCCTATTCCCACTAATGTGTTCTCTTTAGGATACAATTGTAAAAGTGATATTGCTGGGTCACTTATTTATATCACTTTGTGCATAGCTCCAGATTCCTCTCCAGAATACTTGAATCAGTTCACAAGTCCACCAACAATGAATTAGTGTCCCAATTTTTTCCACATCATCTCTAGAATTTATTATTTTCCTGTTTTGTTATCTTAGCCAATCTGACTGGTGAGATGTGGTACCTCAGAGTTGTTTTGATTTGCATTTTTCTAATCAATACATATTTAGAGCATTTTTTCATATGCTTATAGATATCTTTAATTTCTTCCTCTGAAAATTGCATGCTCATATCCTTTGACCATTAATCAATTGGGGAACGACTTGTATTCTTATAGATTTAACTCAATTCTCTTTACATTTTAGAAATGAGGCCTTTATAAGAGACAGACTGTCTAATTTCCCATTGACTTGATTTAGAGAAATCTAACCTTGAATGCAAGTCAGGAGAAACATGTTTTTCCTATTCAATGCCTTCTTTGTTCAGTGCTTGCAAGGAAATTGAGAACACCTAAAAGAAAGCTAGAAACTTTCCAAAGTTAGATGGTCAAAGATTTCCCAAGGTGGGGAATGGGTTGAAAAAACTCTTATTGAGAAATTTCCAGCACTTATTTCAGAGCCTTAAGTCAGAACCACAGTTTCCTCTCATTTCATGCATTATAAATGAGACTAGGTTGTTATATTCTACCACTAAAATATTTTTGTATGGTTTTACTGAAGCATGTGAGTGACCTGGATTCTTAAAAGCTATGTCAATAGAGAATAAGCCTGATAATTCTAATCAGACTGGAAAGATTTTCAGATTGAGCAGAGATAGAGGGTGTTTCAGTCATCCAAGTTAAGTAAACAGTGACTTGTTCCTAGGTTGCATTCAGACAAATTATTCTCTTACCAATATCACATCTTAAAGACTATCTACCAAGTTATAGATGGCTTACTTCCATAAAAAATCAATTTTGATAATAGTGTACCGGTACATTTTCTTAAGTTCCTCCAACAATGCTCATCATAAATTTTGGTCATCTTTAGCAATATGGTAGTGGAATGGCAAGCACAGAAGTAGTTCACACTTTGTTTCAGCTATTGAATTAACACTTTGTTTCAGTAGTTTCAGAAGGTTCTACTGAGCCTTGCATCAAGCCTGTTAAGAAAAAAAAAATGTGTGAACCCCACAACTTGTGAACCCTGGAACTTTTGAACTCCTTCAATAGGAAGAAGAGGAGCTAGTGGTCATATATAAGGAGAAGCCCAGGCTAGAGAAAGCAGAACTGAGAAGAGGACTCTTGTGGTAGCAGTCAAGAAGGAGAAAATTTGTGGTATCTCAGCACTCTGTCTGCTCTGTCTTTGTTGATGTTTGTGATACTTTGTACAGAAGCCCTGGGATCTTACTTAAAAGTATTTTCTTGCATGTTTACAGAAGTCCTGGAGGAGTGTTTTTGAGGTCCTGGGACTTTACCCATGATTTGTGCTAACCTCTTCGATCTTGTTTGTGGGTATGTGCTGATTTCTGTACTGATGATTTGTGTTGAGTTCTCAGACCTTGTTGGTGGGTCTGCGTTGATTTCAAAGGCAGATAGTGAATTGATGATAGTGCTGGCATTGTTTACGAATGCTGTTTTGGCTCTATCAAGCTGTGTCTTCTCAGAAACAGGAACTCTGAAGGACTTGAGGTGGATTGGACACCCTGAACTTCAGTATGGAATGGGAACTGGATGAAGAACTGGACAAAGAGCTTGACAAGGAACTGGGAGCTGCCTGCCTTTGGACTCAGGTGACAGTTGGAGCTGGGACCATGGAAGAGAAACCATGGAAGCTGAAAGCCAGTCTCAAGTTAAGATGAAAGAAGACTTTACTTGGATACTGTGTACTGATTTAGAAGATTATGATTTACTGTTATCTAGGGGTGGAGAACTTTGACTTTTGTACTTTGTGATAGAATTAAGGATTTTGTGATTGACTAAATGAATGTACTTTAAAATTTTGTGACCATTTTGGTGAAAACTATGTAGCCATTTTAGTGATATTTTTGAGCTGTGACATGGTGAATACTGAATTTGTATTTTCTGTGAATGTTTTGCTCTAATTTGTTATTGATAAATAGAGAGCTCACACATATACTATGTAATTAGAGCCTTGAAACCTGTTCACAGAGGCAGTCCTCTGGAAAGTTTCTTGTGCATGGCTTTACAGATAGATATGATGTGGAACTTCAAAATTGTATTTTGTTGTTGTTTTGTTGTAGTTCAGTTGTTTCAGTCATATCTAATTATTTAGAACTCCATTTAGGATTTTCTTGGCAAAGAAACCAGAGTAGTTTCCCATTTCTTCAAACAAATTATTTTACAGATGAGGAAACTGAGGCAAATAGGTCTAAATTACTTGCCAAGGGTAATATATCTAGTAAGCATCTGAGCACACATTTGAACTCAGGAAAATGAGACTACTTAACTTCATACATGGCACATAATCTACTGTGTCACCTGGCTGCTCCTAATATTGATTTATATCTATCTAATTATAAGAAATTGGAACTTTTTTATTTGTATGAAAGTTGTTAATTTGGATTTTTTTCTTTGAGAACTACCTCTCAATATAATTTAGCCTTTTATTTGGGGAGAAATGTCACTCTTATGGATTTGAATCACTCCTTTATGTATCTTGGATATACAACCTTGATAAGGAAATTTTTTGTGAGTAGTCCAGTTTTAATTATGTTTCTTTTGTTTGAGCATGCATTTTTTTTACTTTCATGTAACCCAAAGTGTCTAATTGTCTTATTTTTTAATGTAATAAATTTTAATAGTTTTCTTGTTTATATCGTTCATTTTCATGAGATTTTTGAGTTACAAATTTTTGCCCCAGCTTTCCCCTACCCCACCCCCAAAACAGCGATCCCACTGTGGAGCCCCTCCCCTGGTCTGCTCTCTAACTTTCTGGTAGGG
>CM053595.1:173434259-173458852 GCA_028646575.1 Pseudocheirus occidentalis
CACACACACACACATTAGCTTCATGTTTCAGCCAGCCCCTTCCTGTTATGTCAGCAACAAGAGAAAGAATTCATACCTTCTGGTTCTTTCACAGAGGTTTGATTAGTTACTTCATATATTCTGATGCCACATTATGGTATGTTAAAGGAGTGAAAGCTTTATCAAGAGAATGGTCCTCCTGACAATAATTGTTCTCTAGTGTCTATTGTTTGAAGATCCAAGTGCTCCAATTTTGAGCCAGAATTTGCCTTTAAGTGATTAAGTCTTTTGACTATAGGAACACATGAAATCAGATACTATGATAGGGGAAATGCATCTTTTGGAAATGTGAAAATGATCCTGAAATTATTCTTTGTAAAGAAAATATCTTGCAAATTTTTTTTCAAAATTGTTATACACACACACACCACACACACATATACACATACACATATTTTGTATAATGCATTATATGCACACATAGATTACACATGTGACATATATATATGTATGTATGTGTATGAATGTCAATCCAATTCTTGTCTCTCACCATAGCTCTATTACCCCATCACCTAATGCCTTTTGTACATCTTGAATAGGATATTCCAGAGGTATCTCAAACTTAATATATCTAAAAAATAACTAATTATCTTCTTCCTTCAAAATTTTCCCATCTTCCCAACTTTCCTATTAAAAAAATGTCAAGAACATTTAATGTGCCAAGAAGTATACTAAGTACTTTGTAAATGTTGTCTGATTTGATCCTCAGAGAAACTCTGGGGGTAGATTTTTTACAAATGAGGAAACTGAGGCAGACAGGAGTTAAGTGACTTACTTGTCCAAAGTCATACAACTAGTAAGGTTCTGAGGTCAGACTTGAATTCAGATGTTCCTGACTGCAAGTGCAAGGCTCTACTATGATATCTCTCTCATGAGCACCATCATTATCCCAGTCATCTAGCCTTACAATCTTAGTGTCATCCTCAATTCCTTATACTCACTCAGTACACCTCATCTGTTTCCAACTCCTATCATTTCTACTTTCACAAAATGTATCTCCTAATCTCTTCACTCAGATACCTCTCTCTTAAATTAGTGCAATTCTTTTGATTGGTCTCCCTGCCACTCCACTCCATTTCCCATACAGCTATAAATGTGATCTCCCTAAAATTAAGTCTAACAATGTCAATCTCTCCTTCTCTAAACTCTAGTTGTTACCTATTAACTCTTAAATAAAATTTAAAGTTCTCCCTTTGGCATTCAAAGTTTTTTCCCCACATGTTCCCTTCCCTTTTTAAAATTTATTTTTAGTTTTCAACATTTGTTTCCACAAAATTTTGAGTTACACATTTTTTACCTCATTGTTCCCCTACACCCTCACCCCAAGATAGCAAGCCTACTGAATACCTTTCCCCAGTCTGCTCTCTTTTATATTCTCCCCCATCCTCCCTCTAACTTTCTAGTAGGGCAAGGTGAATTTCTATACTCCCAGTGCCTGTATATTTTGTTTCCCAGTTGTGTGCAAAAAAAACCTTTTTCTTAACATTTGTTTTCAGAACTTTGATGACCAGATTCTTTTCCTTCTTCCCTCCTCACCTACCCTCACTGGGAAGATATGAAATTCAACATAGGTGCCAAATGTGTAGTTGCCCAAAACATTTCCACACACTTTTGAAAATGGACAGTGTCAAAGTAGAAA
This sequence comes from Pseudocheirus occidentalis, assembly GCA_028646575.1. Taxonomy (NCBI): domain Eukaryota; kingdom Metazoa; phylum Chordata; class Mammalia; order Diprotodontia; family Pseudocheiridae; genus Pseudocheirus; species Pseudocheirus occidentalis. Next base: position 173,435,938 of record CM053595.1, read on the forward strand.
ATAGAATAAGTTGGGGGAGGGATAGGATGGAGGGAAATATAGTTTTCCACAATATAACTACTATGGAAATGTTTTGGGCAACTACACATTTGGCACCTATGTTGAATCACCTTTCCTTGTTCCCTCCCCCCCACTTTCCTATAGGGTAAGATACACAAATCAGTGCATCTGTTATTTTCTCCTTAAGTTAAATTCAGTGAGAGTAAGGTTGACCCAATCCCTTTAAACTTCCTGCTCTTCCCCTCCATTGTAACAGTTTTTCCTTGCCTCTTTCATATGAGATAATTTGCCCCATTCTATCTTTCCCTTTATGGTTCTCTCATATTCCTTTCTCACCTCTTAATTTTATTTTTTACGTATCTTCTCTTTCAATTCAACTGATCCTGTGCTCTTTGTCTGTGTATACATGTACACACATTCATATAGGTATTTATACATACGTGCACCCTCCTGTACATACGTATATGTTTGTCTATATATGCACATGCATGTATATATGCATGTGCACATGTATGTGTATATGTGTATGTATATGTTACAATTATCATTTTTCCATGTAGTAATGTAAATAGTTCAACTTATATAAGTATGATTTCTTTTTCCTGTTTACCTTCTTGTGTTTTTCTTGCTTCTATTTGAAAGTCAAATTTTCTGTTCAGCTCTGGTTTTTTCATCAAGAATACTTGAAAGTCTGCTATTTCATTCAATGATTGTATTTTCTCCTGAAGCATTATACTCAGCTTTGATGGCTAGGTGATCCTTGGTTGTAATCTTAGCTCCTTTGATGTCCAGAATATCATATCCAAAGCCCTTTGATGCCCTAGAAGCTGCTATGTATTGTGTTATCCTGATCATGTTTCCACAATACTAAAATCGTTTTTTCCTGACAGCTTGCAATATTTTCTCTTTGACCTAGGAACTCTGGAATTTGGCTATGATATATCTAAGAATTTTCTTTTGGGAATATTTATCAAGAGGAAAACAGTAAATTCTTTTGATTTCTATTTTGCCCTCTGATTCTAGAATGTCAAGGCATTTTTCCTGGAGAATTTCTTGAAGGATGATTTCTAGCTTCTTTTTTTTTGGTCATGGCCTTCAGGTAGTCCAACAATTTTTAAATTCTTTCTTCTGGATATATTTTCCAGGTCAGTGGTTTTTCCAATGAGATATTTCACTTTGCCTCCTATTTTATCATTTGTTTGGATATGTTTTATAGTATCTTGATTTCTCATAAAGTCATTAGCTTCCATTTGTTCCAATCTAATTTTGAAAATATTACTCCTTTCAGTGAGTTTTTGAAATTTCTTTTCCATCTGGGCAATTAAGCGTTTTAAGGCATTTTTCCCCTCATTGGCTTTTTGGACCTCTTTTGCCATTTGAGTTAGTCTGTTTTTAAGTTGTTGTTTTCTTGAGGCAGTTTGTTGACTCTCTTTTCATGATTTTCTTGCATCATTCTCATTTCTCTTCCCAATTTTTCCTCCACTTCTCTTACTTGATTTTCAAAATCCTTCTTGAGTTCCTTCATGGCCTGTAACCAACTCAAATTTTTCTTGAAAGCTTTTGATGCAGGACTTTTGACCTTGTTGACTTCTTCTGGTTCTGTGTTTTGATCATTTTTGCCCCCCAAAAAGGATCTGATCATGCTTCCTCTGCTTCCTCATCTTGCCAGCCAGTTACTTGACTTTGGAGCTTTTTGCCATGATTGAACTCTGCTTACAGAGAGGAGACAGCTATGTCCCAAATTGCTGGGGTTTTCACAAATGTTGTCAGAATTCTGAGGAGGGTGCCTTCTCTACAGCCACCATAAGCTCTGGCACTCTGGCATTCCTCACCCCAGGACAACCATCCAAGATAGCAAACCAGATCCAAGCAGGTCAAAGCATAAGCAATTACCCTTTGAATGTTCACTTTGTCCCCCTACAATCTGCAGTCCAGGAACTCTGGAGGCAGCCATACTGCAGCCGCTGAAGCTGCCAAATCCTCCACCACACCTTGCTCCAGGGGCAGAGGCTGTACTGTGTCCTTCAGTCACCCCCACTGGCCTTTTCATTTCACTTTGGTGTTTTGGGGTTGAGAATTCTAGAAACTGCCACAGCTCCTGGTGATTCACTCTCCTGAAGTCTGCTCTGGTCAATCTGTGCTGCTGGTTGGGGATGCCCAAGGTCTGGGACTCCATGGCTCATGGGGGCTGTGCTCAGCATCCAGTCTGGTCCAATAGTCCTTCCTGTTGGTCTTCCAGTCTGTCTTCAGTGGGAGATTTGTTTTTCTCTGTCACTTTGTGGGTTCTGTAGCTCTAAAATCTGTTTAGTGTTATGTTTTACAGGTATTGGAGGTGTTGGGGGCAGGAGATCACATAAGTTCTTGCTTTTACTCCACCATCTTGGATGTGTGCCATCCTGTTCCCTTCTTAACTTGATAATCTAATATTTTACTCCTCTCTGTACACTCTGTGATCCTGTTACACTGGGCTACTCACTATTTCATCCACTTGAGATTCCATCTCATGACTCTCTCCATTTGCACTGACTCTTACCCAGATCTACAATGCTGGCCCCACTCAGTTCCACTTCTTACTTTTCCTGACCTCCTTCAAGATTCAGTTCAAATCCTACCCTCAGTAAAAAGTGTTCCTTCTACTGCTCGTGTCTTTCCTCTGAGATAACTTTTAGGTATTCAAATCCAAATTCATGTGTATTCACAAACCTCCTCCTTCTGGCTTCTCTCTGTCAATTGTATTATCAATAATCCAATCACCCCTACTCAAAATCATAGTATTTTATTTGACTTTTCCTCTTTCTCTTATTTCCCACAACCAGTAAGCTGAATCTCCTTTGTTCATTAACACCTATCCCACCAGAAAACTACTCTTGGTTAATGTCTATGTTTATAATCAAATAAATAATACATGATTTATAAGAAATACTTCAAAGGGTAGTTTTCATCATGGGAGGTGGGAGCTGGCTCACAAATTTGAGTTGCCTGATAAATATTTATAAATGCTTTTTTGAATACATTATTAAAAAAACATCTGCTTAAAAATCACAGCTAAGAGGTTGGTAAATAAGAACTTTTCATAGGGACTAATCAATGTGCTCTCTGGGGATAGCTAGTGAAATACCTAATTCTCTATTTAAGAAATTAAAATTCCATATTCCAGGTGCTAAAACAATTCTCAAAACTTTCCCCTTTTCAAATGAGAACAGATGTACAGCCAAAGAACAACTGACATGGGAGAAAAATAAATGAAACCAGGTGTGATGCAGATAAATGTAAACACAGCTGCAAGTATTTGCTTCTGGAGATAAATTTGAAGGGAAACTGCAAATGCATGCCCTGTATAGGAAAAGGGTTGACAAATGTTTCACAAAATGATTGCATAACCTGTAGGGCAGTGTTTAGATAGGAACAATTACTGAAATACAAATGTAGTCAATCCCCACCCTGTGACCTGAGCCAGGACATTATTACCTCTGGAAGAGTTAATATTTTTAAAGTCCTCCAAAGCAGATTTTTCTATCAGTAACCAATCCAATATTCTTTGAGAAAATGCGAATTTCTAACTTAAGTCTCAAACATGTAATTTTAGCTCTGTTCTTGTTCTGTCCACATAAAGCAGTGGTTCTCAACCTGCGGGTCGCAACCCATTTGGGGGTTGAATGACCCTTTCACAGGAGTCAGAGGGGTTGCCTAAGACCACTGAAAAACACATATTTCCAGTGGTCTTAGGAACCGAGACACCTCACTAATCTATCAGTCTTCAGGCAGGTCTGCCTACATGCAGACATGCCCACATACAAGTATTAAAGGGTCGTGGCATTAAGAAGATTGAGAGCCACTGTCATATAGGATAGAGGACAGTTAGGCCTCCCTCATTCTCTACTTAATCCAAAACACACTTGAAATAACCTTGTATCACTTGTGTTCATATGCAGCTTTAAGTTTTAAAATGCTTTTACTTCTATTCTGAAGGAATAAGAAATGTAGATAATGGGAAGGGAAGGGAATAAGCATTTATATAGCACCTCCTATGTGTCAGGCACTATGCTAAGCATGTTTTACAAATATTATCTCATTTAATACTTGTTATAGGACTAAAAGGCAGGTATTATTATTATCCCCATTTCATAGTTGAAGAAACTCCAGCAAGCAGATTTTAAATGGCTTACAGCAGGTCATACCCTTAGTAAATAAATGTCTGTGGCTGAATTTGGACTCAGGTCTTCATGATTCCCAGCTCAACATTCTGTATGCTGTGTCACCACCTACTTCTCTCAGAGAAATATGTCTGTGTATCCTAAATATTTGTATATATGTTTCAGGTGGGTTATGGTCTACTCTGAAACCTGAGTACAGAATAGATTACCTCCAAGCATCACTGGCAACAATGTATGATGTAGATTCAATATGGAGATACAAAATGAACTCTCAATAACTTCATCTTCCTGGGAGGGGGGTAAAGGAGAAGAGTTGCGTTAGAATAAAATACTGACCCATAAGTATTTGTACAACCTAACTCTTATGGCTCATGTGAGGAGAAGTCATGGAAGCGAATGTGGCCTAATAGAAAGGACACCGAATCAATATCATGGTTTAAGAAGTGGCTTCAAACTCATTTTGGTACTTACTAGCTTCATATCCTTGAACAAAGCAATTAATCTCCCTGAATCTTATTTTGTTCCTCTATAAAATTAAATAGCTGAAAAAGCCATTGGTGCAATGAATAGAGCACCAGCTCTGGAGTCATGAAGTCCTGAGTTCAACTCCAGCCTCAGACACCTGACACACTTACTAGCTGTGTAACCTTGGGAAGGTCACTTAACCCCAAATGCTTTGCCTCCCCTGCTCAAAAGGAAAAAAAAAACAACTTTGGTAACAATTTAGGTTCACTAGAAGTCTGGATGTAATGATACAAATTGGACTTTGTACATGTCACTGAAACTTCTAGAGATGAGTTCTATGACTGTAATATGGTTCTGGAAGGTAGCACCATGTTCAAATGAAATAAAATAGATGAAGGATGTTAAACCGGAAGGCATTTTATATTAAGAAAATATATTTGTGGAAAGGGAAGGAGCCAAGATAACAAAATAAAGGCAGGGGCTTGCCTGGACTCTCCTCCAAACCCCTAAAAATACCTTTAAAAATTGACTCTAAACAAATTCTAGAGAAGCAGAATCCTCAAAAAAGATGGAGTGAAACAGATTTCTAGCCCAAGACAACTTGGAAGCTCAGCAGGAATGGTCTGTTGTACCAGGGTGAGATAGAAATGCAATTCAGCTTGGATGTTGTCACCTCAGACTGGGTCCCAGCAAACACAGAGCAAACCTCAGGGTGACTTAATCACTGGTAACAGTGGCGGTTTCTAGACCTCTCAGCCCACAAAAGAGAGACAACTTATTCTAATCAGCAGGAAAGGTCTGTCACACCTATCTAAGAGTGGAACCAACTCCAGTGTGGTCTGTGCTAGCACAGCTTTAGCCCCAGAAAACCAGGAGCAGCCATGGAAGGGGCTGAATAAGGCACTGGGGCTACAACAGCTACTTCTGGAGTACTCAGTCCACAGACAGTAAGGGGATTGAGCAACTGGTCAGAAGGTGATAACAGGAGTCTTTTTGCTAGCCCTGAGGCAGGACTCTTTGGCTTTGCCCATCCTTGGATCTGGGTGCCAGTCCTAGATGACAGTCCCAGGGTGAGGAGGAGTACTAGTACAACAAAGATTATAGCCACAGTGAAGAGGGGATAACCTCACAGTCCCATGGCATAAAAGAGTGGTTGTGGTCACTCACAGACCAGAGCATAGACCAGGAGCAAAGCAAAAACCTCTCCTTAGATCATACCTCCTTGGAAGAAATGAAAACTTATAGGTGTCTAGAAGTATATCTGAAAACAGTTACACTAAAACCCCTCAAGCTTGGTACGCTGCACCTTACACCATGGAAACATATATCAGTTTAAAAAAAAGTTAAAATAGAAACTGAGCAAATGACAGAAAAATAAAATCTGTCAATAGAAAGTTACTATGGTGACAAGAAAGATTAAAACACACATTCAGAAGGTAACACAGTCAAAGCTACTATATCCAAAGCCTCCAAGAAGAGTACAAATTGGTCTTAGGCCATGGAATAGCTCAAAAAAGATGTTGAAAATCATGTAAGAAAGGTAGAGAAAAATGAGAATGATTCAAGGAAATTATGAAAAACTAGTCAACAACTTGATAAATGAGACCCAATAAAATAATGAAGAAAATAACAAAAATAGATTAACACAAATGGAAAAAGAGGTTCCAAAAGTCAACGAGCATGCTTTAAAAAGCAAAATTGATAAATTGAAAAGGACTTCCAAAATCTCACTGAAGAAAATAATTTCTTAAAAATGAGAATTGAGAAAATGGAAGCAAATGACTTTATGAGAAATCAAGAAACAATTAAAAATGTAAAATAGAAGACAATGTGATATGTTTCATTAGAAAATCAACTGACCTGGAAAATAGATCCAGGAGTGAAAATTTAAAAATTATTAGACTCCCTGAAAGAAATTATCAAAAAAGAGCTAGACATCATTTTTCAAGAAATTATCAAAGAAAATTGCCCTGATTTTCTAGAACCATAGGATAAATTACACATCAAAAGAATCCAGCGATCACCTGAAAAAGATGAAAGCTCTCAGGAATATTATAGCCAAATTCCAAGACTCCCAGGTCAAAAATAAAACATTGCAAGCAGTCAGAAAGAAACAATTCTTTTATGGTGGAGTCATAGTCAGAATAGCACAGGATTTAGCAGCTTCTACAACAATCAGAGGGCTTGGAATATGATATTCTGGGAGGTAAAGGTGTTAGGATTACAATTTAAAATCATTTACCAAGAAAAACTGAGTATAATATATGATGGGGGAGTAAAAATTCTGTGTCCAATATTCAATGTCCAAAGACAGGGAATTTTCAAGCATTCCTAATGCTTGAATCTACAGCTGAGTAGATACTTTGACTTTAATATACAAGATTCAAGAGAAGCATAGATAGGTAAATAGGAAAGAGAAATCATAAGGGACTTAATAAAGTGAAGTTGTTTACATTCTTGCATAGGAAGATGATATTTGTAACCCATAAGACCCACATTTCTTATATTTAAGGTAGTTAGAAGGAGTATATATGGACAAAATAAATAAGTGTTAGTTGAATATGAAGGGGTGATATCTAAAAAATAAAATTAATAGGGGAGAGAAGAATGTACTAGGAGAAAGAAAAAGGGAGAAATAGAATGGGGTAAATTATTTCACATAAAAAAGGTAAGAAAAAGTTTTTGCAGTGGAAGGGAAGAATGGAGGAGTTGAGGGGGACTAAATAAACCTTACTCCCATCACAACTGACTCATAGAAGGAATAAAATAGATACTAATTGTGTAAAGAAGTCTATCTTACCCTATAAGAAAGGGATAAGAGAATGAGGAGTGCAGGGAGAGGGTAGTGTGACATAAGGGAGGGGATATTTGAGGAGGAAGTAATCAGAAGCAAAACACTTTTGAGGGTGGGTCAGGGTGAAGGGAGAGAGAGACAAGAATAGAGTGGGGGATAAAATGGGGAGAAATACAGTTAGCAATGGTAACTATAGGGAAAAAAATTAAGCAAGTTTATCTGATGAAAGCCCAATTTCTCAAATATATGGATAACTAAGTAAATTTACAAAAATAAGAGCCATTCCCCAATTAATAAATGATCAAAAGGTGTGATCAGTTTTCACATAAAGTAATCAAAGCACTCTATAGTCGTATAAAAATACTCTCACATATGATTGAAGAAATGCAAATTAAAACAATTTTGAGGTATGACCTCATGCCTTTTAGACTGGCTAGTAGGACAGAAAAGGCAAGTGACAAATGTTGGAGGAGATATGGGAAAAATGAGATTTTAATGCATTGTTGCAGGAGCTGTAAGCTGATTCAACCATTTTGTAGAACACTTTGGGACTATGCCCAAAGGTCTATAAAACTATGCATTCCTCTGACCTAGCAATGCCACAACTAGTCTGTAACCTGAAAGAGATTTTTTTAAAAGGAAAAAGATCTATATGTACAAAAATATTTGTAGAAGCTCCTTCCCGGGATCAAAGAATTAGACGTTGAGGGAATGCCTATCAATTAGGGAATGACTGAAGAAGATGTGGGATAGGACTATGATGGAATACTATTGTACTTTAAGAAATGAAGAGTAGGATTCTCTTAGAAAAATCTGGAAAGTCTTATGCAAAGTAAATTGTACTATTTACAAAGCAACAGCAATATTTTAATATGATCAGCAGTGAATTACTGTGCTCTTCTCAGGAATATAACAATTCCAGACAACTCTGAAAGATTAATGATAAAAAAATGCTATTCATCCCCAGAGAAAGAACTGATGGCATCTGAATACAGACTGAAGCAAATTTTTTAACTTTATTTTTCTTGAGGTTTGTCCATTTGTTTTTCTATATTTTCTTTGACATCATGACTATTATGGAAATGGTTTGCATGACTATACATGTATAACCTATATTGAACTGCTTGCCTTCTCAATAGGAAGGAGTTGCGTAAGGAGGGAGGGAGAGAGAATTTGGAACTCAAAGTTTTAAAAAAATGAATGCTAAATTTTTTTTTTATATTTAACTGGAGAAAATTTTAAAAATACTAAATAAAAAAGATGTGAATGAGTTTTCAAATGATATAATCAAAGCTATCTATAGTCATATAAATAAGTACTCTAACTCATTAAAAATTAAAAATGAAAACAATTCTGAGGTAATATCTCATCTATTATATTGGCTAATAGGACAGAAAAGGCAGATGATAAATGTTGGAGGGGATGTGGGAAAATGAGACTTTAATGCACTGTTGGGGGAGTTGTTAATAGATTCAACCATTATTTTGAGCAATTTTGAACTATGCCCAAAGGGCTATAAAATCATGCAAACCCTTTCACCTCACAATAGCATTAATAAGTCTGCATTCCTAAAGGGATTTTAAAAAAACTGAAAGGAAAAGGACCTATATGTACAAAAAAATGTTTATTTTCTGGGGGCAAAGAATTAGACATTCAGGGAATTCCCATCAATTGGGGAATGACTGAACAAGTTGTATTATGTGGTTATAATGAGGTACTATTGGGTACTATGAATTTCCTATCTATATTATATCATGGGGTATCATAAGAAATAATGTGTAGGATGCTCTCAGAAATATTTAGAAATACTTATATGAGGTAATGCAAAGTGAAATGCACTATATAAAAGTAACAGAAAGATTGTAAGATGATCAATTGTGAATGACAGCCATTTTTAGCAATACAATGATCCAAGATAACTCTGAAAGATTTATGGTGAAAAATGCTGTTCACTCTCAGAGAAAGAACTGATGGTGTTGGAATACAGATCAAAGCAACTTTTTTTCTATTCTATTTTTCATGAGGTTTTTTTGTTTTGTTTTGTTTTTTGACTTTATTTTCTTTTACATGACTATTATGGAAATATTTTGCATGACTATACCTGTAAAATCTATATAAAATAGCTTAACTTCTCAATGAATGGGGAGGGAGAGAGGGAGATAATTTGGAACTCAAAGTTTTAAAATTGAATGTTAAAAATATTTTACATACCACTTCTAGGGATGTATCCCAAAGAGATCATAGGAGTGGGAGGAAGACTCATATGTACAAAAATATTTATTATAGTTCTCTTTGTGGTGGCAAAAAAACTGGAAATTAAGGGGATGCCCATCAATTGGGAGATGGCTAAACAAGTTGTGGTATATGAATGTAATGGAATACTATTGTGCTATAAGAAATGGGGAGGAGACAGTCTTCATATTCACCTGGAGAGGCTTATACAAACTGATGCTAAGTGAGAAATGCAGAACCAGGAGAAATTTGTACACAATGATAGACACATTGTATGTGTGACGACAAACTTTCATAAACTAGACTCTTCTCAGCAATGCACAGTTATAAGACAACTCTACAAGTCTCAGGATGGAAGGAGATATCTACATTAAGAGAAAGATCTGGAAAGAACTGAGTTTAAATGGAGACTGAAGCAATCTACATGCCATCATTCTTTTTCATGTTTGGCTTTCTTTCTTTTTTCCCATTGTTCACTCCGTTGATTAGAACCCTTCTTTACAACCAGACTGAGGTCTAATGTGAAAGTATTTGCAGATCCTATACTTAATTGCATGCCAGCATTGGGGAGTTGGGGAAGGAGAGGGAGGGGAAAAAATTTGAAACTCAAGGGACCGTGGAACTGAATCTTGTAAACTAAAAGTAAATAAACAAATCAATTAAAATTTTAAAATGTTTTACATATAACTGGAGGAAAATAAAACACTAAATAAATTTTTATAAAAAGAGAAAATATTTTTTTTCTGGGTCCTAAGAGCTAATATTCAGAAGCCAGAGTACTGACTAGTTTTTCCCCTGTGTTCCCCAACGTTTAGTAGCAAATGCTTTATAAATTTGTGGCTTGGTTATAATCTTTCATCCTGAAAAATGACCAAAATAATGTCACTATATCAGGGTCAATGTACCTATCTGACTGTGTCTGAACAGATCAATACAAGCTCAGAAAACTCTACCACAGGTCAGGCACAAATAGTCCATATGAACATTTCAAAATGAAATGTCTCTAAATTTGTGCATCTAAGGGTTTCTTTTGAGTTATTGAAGTTGATATCTTTTCTATGATAATGGGCACTGCACTGGAGAGAAGATGACTAGCTAAAGTTGAATTGCTTCACCAAATGGAAAGATAGGAAATTTAAATACTTTTTAATGCCATCAAATTTTTATTCCTTTGCTCTCTTTCCTTTTATAACCAAAATCCTAGAAAAAAAAAGCTTTCTACTTTTCTTGACATTCTTAGCCTCTTGTTCACTTCACAACCCTTATAATGGGATTTCTGACCCTATCATTCAGCTGAAACTGATTCTTTCTACATCACTAATGATCCCCTAATAGCCATATCATATATCCTTTTCTCATTTCAGGTCTCTTTTTATTTCAAAATAATGTGTTATCCTTTGGACCCACCCCCTCTTTTTGACTCAGTTCTCCAATGACTTCTCTTGACTCTCCCCCCTATAACTCTAATTATTCCTTCTCAGTCTCTTTGTAAGATTGTAATTGTAATACCATGCACCAGCAAATTCCCAAAAGAATGCTATTGTGAACAGCTTTTAAGGCTTGGATTACACAGTATAGTGAATGCTCTGTTTATTCCATTACAAATCAAGGCAAACATTCAAAGATATCACAATAAAATATTCACAACATTACATTCTTATCACAGAAGGTCACAATATAGTGTTTATAACAGCTTAACATTAGAATGGCCACACAGTTTTCACTACAGTGGCCACAATATTTAGAAGAACAAAAGAATAATTATCTGGTTTTCCTAAGGGAGAAACCCTCCTTACTTAATCATTCAGTCAATTCACAATACAATAATCAAACTTCCTCTCATGGTGCAAACATTAACTTAATCAGTCACTAATATAGATTAACAATTACTAAATATCATTAACCACTAATACAGTCATTAGAAAACCACATAAACCCTTGACCCCTTTGTGTTCAGCAAACCTCAATTCATCCAATGGGAGGCCTCTTCTTCATCTTGACTCTGGGTGGTCTCTTTGAAGTATCCCCTTCCATGGCCCCAGCTCACTCCTCAATCCACCAAATAGTCACCTGGATTCAGAAGCAGACAGCTCCCAGGTCCTCATCCAGTCCTCAGAGGTAGATAGCTCCCAGGTCCTTTTCCAGTTCTCAGGGTAGTCCCTGGCACACACTGAAGTTCACAGGGTCCAGCACATCTCAAAACCTTTACCACTTTTCTTTCCTGGAATTCAAGGATTAGCCAGGCCACAAAGTCTTATCACAGTCATGCTTCTTCAGTTCTCCAGCAGTTCATCTGGCCCTAGGACCCAGAAGGAATATTGGCCTTCCAGGTGGTGTTTCAGGTAAACCCTCTCAGACTTCCAGGCGGTATTCAACAGATTCTGGTCTCAGGAAAACTCCATCTTAGTTCTCAGTCAGCTTCCAGATGCAGGGAGAAAACTCAAACTCACTTCTTCATTCCAGCAGCCCAGCTCCCAGATACTGGGACAATCCTGCTTCCTCCAACAGGAGGAAAATTCCAATTCTGTCTTTCTGTCTCTGGAATTCTTGGTTTTTTTGGGTTTTTTTGTTTTTTGGGGGGGAGGGCAGTTGGGGTTAAGTGACTTACCCAAGGTCACACAGCTAGTTTTTTGTGTTAAGTGTCTGAGGCCAGATTTGAACTCAGGTACTCCTGACTCCAGGGCTGGTGCTCTATTCACTGCGCCACCTAGCTGCCCCTCTGGAATTCTTTATTTGCAGACACTGGCCTCCTGTCTCAGACAATCCCCTTCTGCCACATCATCAGGGGAGTTCACACACTCTCAACAGGGGACAGAGCTCATACTTAGCCATAAGTTACTAAGTGCTAAGTATCTGCTAAACTGATTGCTGTTAGAGTAATCCACATCCAATATTCTTGATATGGATATTAACCAGGACTCCATCTTAGACCTGCTTCTTTCCTCTCAACCTTTTCACTTTTGGTGATCTCATCAGTTCCCTTGGGTTCAGTCTTAAGGCAGATATCTCTAAATCCTCACAAACATCCCTTATCTCTTCAATTTTACATCTCCAATTCTCTGCCAGATAACTTTCACTGGATGACATTCTATAGGTACTTCAAGCAACATGAACAAAAAACTCATTGTTACCTCCTAAGCATACATTTTCTTCTAACTTCCATAGTTTAGTAGACAGTCCTTATATCTATTCAGTCACTCAGTTTCACAACTTCAAATTCATTATTGATTCTATTCTTCTTTATTCCCTATATTCCATCATTTACCAGCTATTATCAAGTCGACATCTGCAATATTTCTTATCCAATTCTTTCTTGCAAATTACATAGTCACCATCATAGTTTACTTCTTTCCTGAGCTATTGCAGGAAATTTCTCATTGGACTGAGTCCACCCCTCTTTCTTCTCTTCTCCCCAATTTATTCACCATATTGCTGCCAGTCAGTATTTCTAAAGTACAGGATAGATAGTCACTTTCTTGCTTAAGAAACCACATTGGTTCCTAATTACCTCTTGAACAAATTAAAAAAAAATTCTTTGTTTCGGAATTTAACGTCTTTCCCCAAGTGGCTCCAACTATGCACATTACTTCTTTTCATGGACCATGTTACAGTCAGACAGGTCCCTGCAGCACTGCATTCTCTGACTCTTTTTCTTCTTCCAGTAATTCTGTCTCTTAATATTCACTTACTAGAATCCCTAGCTCCCCTCAAGAATCAGCTAATGCCACTTTTTAAAAAAAGATCTTGTTCCCCTAGTTGTTAGTATTCCCCCAAAACTTTCCTCACTTACTTTGTATTGATTTAGTATTTTACATTTACTTTCTGTATACATGTTGTTTTTCCCTAGTAGGATATTTTGATATTAGTGACTGTTTATCTTATTTGTCTTCTTTGCCCCAAGGATTTGGTACAGTGTCTCCTTTAACTAGCACTTAATATGTGCCTAACTGTTTTTACTGATCTTCTTAAAATATAGGTTTGACTATGTAATTCCTTTAACCTCATTCAATAAACTCCAGTAACTCCATATTAACATTAGGATCAAATCTAAAAATCCTATTTGACTTTTGCTGACCTTTGCTAACCTAACCCCTTCCTACCTTTCCCATATTTTTATACTGTACTCCTTTGCAACATACTCTGGATGCAGGTGGTCAGTCTGTCAACAAGAAATTATAAGACAGCCAGGTGGCACAGTGCATAAAGAGCCTGTTTACTAGATGTATGACCCTGGGCAAGTAATTTAACACTGATTATCTTAGCTCCTCAGCTATAAAATGAGCTAGTAAAGGAAACAGCAAATTGCCATGGGCAAACAGTTAAGAAAACTCCAAATAGGAACACAAAAAAGTCAGACACAATTAAAACAATCGAACAGCAATAACAACAAGCACCTATTTGGTGCCAGGCACTATGCTAAATGCTTTTCCACTGACTTTGGCCTCCTTGCTATTCCTCACACAAGATATTTCATCTCCCAGCTCTGTACTTTCACTGACTGTACCCCATCCTGGGAATTCTCTCCTTCCTCATCTACATATACTGCCTTCCCTGGCTTAATTCAATTAAAATTTCACCTTCTACAAGAAACTATCTTTAAGTGGAATGGAACACCTTGGGATGCATTAGGAGATCCCTTCCTAGCAGTTACTGAGCAAAGCCTGGATAACCATTTATCAGAGGTTATACAAGGGATTTTTTCAAGCTACAATTTAGACTATGTGCATATTAGGTTCCTTCTAACTCTGTAACTTGGGGGAATTATTGGATTTTTTGAGGCTATATTATATTTATTATCTGGTGTCATGTCATGTTTTATTTTGTTATATGAGCTGTCACTATTGAATGGGAACATAATGATTTTGTTGTAGTGGCAGGAGTACTGAGAGAGTTCATTAGTTTTGGACCTCCCCCCTAAATATTACCTTCTTTAACTATTACCTTCTTTAGCTTGATTTCATCCTCATAGTGATTTTTGTATCCTGGCACTAGTTATTAGGAGAGGGGAAGATTGAAGGGAATTAGAAAAGTTGATTAAAATAGTTGAAGGTTGTTTTTTTATTCTTTTCCTGCTATAGAAAAGACTCAGAAGGATGTTCTGACAGGCATGGAGAGACACATTGAATGAAACCTGACCAGTAAATATGTGAATGGAATTTTGTCACCCTAATACTTCTGTGAATGAGAAACAGGATCCTCAGGTTGTGATCAATGTCTTGACACCTTGACAACTGACTAAACAGCCCCTTTTGTCTGCCAAAGGGTAGAACTAACTAGGAAAAAAACCCCTCAAATGTTCTGATGAGTATGATGCTCCAGAAAGTCTCACTTCAAAAACTCTATGATATTTTCTTGAGGAAGTGGAAGCAGTGGTAATAGGAAAGATATGACAAGGACAGCAGCAGAGAACAACAGCAGTTAAATAACACAAATTCCTGACTCAATAGGAACAGATGCTGAATAAAGTAGTACAGTAGAATAGCAAAGTGGTCAAAAATGACTAATTCCAAATTCCTGGATTGTTCCTGTAACTAGAAGACATGAAATTTTGTGACAGAGAAAATCCAGACCTTCACACAATGTGATTAATGTAGATTTTCTACAAAAGAAAGTAGATTCTAACACAGGGGGAGTTTTTTTTTATAACACTTTAGCAAATGTCATTGATTTTGCTGCTTAGTAATGGCAAAGGAGTGGGAAGGAGATGTCAATTTCACAATGGTAATGTAAGTCTAGAGCATCTGTATATGTTCCTGGAGGAAGCAGGGATAAATACAGAGAAAGATTGTTTCGGTCCCTGGAAACCTTAAGTTCTCTTCATGCATGGGCAAATTTTAAACCTTCTATGCCACTATAAGTCTCTAGACCGACTAATAGGTCCCTGGAAAAGGTGGCACTTAATAGAAGGACAAATATTGTTGTTTTTCCCATTTTTACTGAACCTGGGTACAAGTCTTTTTTGTTAAGTTGTATGTAATAATTCTATTCTTCATATGTTGTTAGTCTGGTGTGAGCAAAGGAGCTAAAGATTATGAATACTAAAAAAGACTCCAAAACAGATGTTCTCAGGGGCTCTTTGTATGGAAGCATGAGCCACATATTATATTATTGATGAAATGTTTGTTAAAGTTGACTCTACCTGTCTAGTCTCAAATGATGAATGGGTAAGAATAATTATTCTCTTTAAGAATACCAAGAATACTAAAAAGACAAAACGTAATCATTTGGTTTTTTATTTTCCAATACTTACTTTTTGAGATTTTTTTCATATTTAATCACTAAAATGTGTCATGAAAGACAGAGTTTTATATTCACCTATCTTAGTTGGTTTGCAATTTTAAATCTTATGTCACTTTTTTATTATATGTTCATCTTCCTGTTCTCATTTCATTTCTACCTTTTTCAAAAATAAAATAATATGACGAATTCTCTAACAGTAAGAAACAGATTCTAAACATTACCCATTTTCAAATGAACTTATCCAAAGAGGAACCCAATATCTTTGAATAATAGCATCTCATCATTTGAATTTATGGCAAAATTATTGTTATTGCAATTAATAACCTCACCTTCTGCTTTTGAAAAGGAAAAGGTGCCTTCATGTTGGTACTGAATGAAACTCATTTTAAAAATACAAAACCATGAATACAATTCCCCACAGTAGATTGACACCAGAAGAAACAGGCATCTGAATTATGTAAGACAAGGAACTCATCTCCTTTTTGTTCTTTTCATCAAATTCTCATTAGCCTTAGTCTCCAGGCTTTAATTTTCTCCTCTCTATGTAAGTTAATAATGTCACTATTGCATGTAGCTAAGTCAATTAATGCTAAGGTCAGAACAATGTTTACTTTCCTAAGCTATCTCCAGGGAGCCCAATACAGATCATCATGGTCAGTTATGTCAATCCATCTTTCTGTCAACCATTGATAAAATTAATACCATTCATCCATGATCAAAATTAACCTGCAGCTTTCTATAACTCAACTTTTAATTGGAGTGGATAGATAGGAAAGAGAGTTAATTGATCAATATGACAAGAAGAAAATGGAGTTTAAATTTCCTTTAGATTCCATTTACAATCTATTATATTCCTTCTGCTTGATGCACACCCAGGTTTCTTGTAATTGACAATAAGATCATTTTGGCATTGAATAATATCAGAGTCAATGATGCTGACTATCAGGAGCACTGCTTTGAAGCCCATAATGCAAACAAACAAATAAACACACAAACAAACAAAAAACAAAGGATTAAAATCTTCATTTCCCCCCACAAGTCTATTGACTTAAACTCCCATTTTTCAATCTATGAGAGATATTAGATGTTATGCTTTGTCCTATACCTCTGTCCTATGTCCATCTTGGTAAAATTATATGATGCTAAGTTGGTCATAGTAAGTTCATTGTATTTTGCACTGGCCTGACCGTATGTGGATAATTGTATTTGTTTTAGGGACAACATACAGGATTTTATGAAGGACAATGGCAAGGTGGAGTGTATGAAAAAAAAAACAAATATAGATTATTCAAAACTAACAATTTTGTTAGCTATATGAGAATTATTTGAAGGAACTAATGATCTATCCCAAAGAAGACATGACTTGGGGGGACAGAGTGAAGAGAGAAATGATCACATTTTTTCAAATATCTGAAGCACCATCCTATGGAAGAAGAAATAGATTTGTTTTTGTAGCTTCAAAACTATTTCTATGCAAGAAAGAATACAGTTCAACAATTAAATCTCCCTAATAGCAGGATGATATAGAATATACTTTATTATAAGAAATCTGAGGTACTTAAGTAGTTTTGGATACCTACTTGTTCAGGCATCTGTAGGCAGGATGCATATCTCAGGGAAAGGTTGAACTAAATAATCTTTGAAATATTTTCAAACATTGGAATTATATATGATTCCTTCACTATACTGTATAGAAGTAGAAAGAAGACAACTAAGAATCAAAAGACATATATACACATGCATATATGTGTGTGTATGGACACACATCTATACACAGAAATAGATAAATCTATCTAGTCTCATAATTATGAAAAGAAAGCTACATACATCAAGGAAATTCCCCCAACAAACTGTAGGATCTTACAGGGTGATTATGAGTTGCTGATGTTAGAAAATCACTCCTCAATGGAGAAAGTAAATATGCTCACTGGCACCTTATTAAGAAATCAGACTGTAATTCCTGATTAGTTTCCCATTCTAGAGACATCCTTAAGAAGCTTTGCTTGTCTGAGACTCATATCAGAGCACTCCCTTTGTGCTGACCTATGAAAGAGATTATAAATAGATATATCTTACCTTTTTCTCATTTTCTTTCCTCTTTTTCCTTGTTCCTTTCTTCAGGAATGCAGCTGACAGAGAGAGATTTCTCAACTAAGGTCCTTTGGGACAGACATATTTGGCAAGTATGTGTGCTTAGCTCAACCAAAGCTTTCTTACCTACTTGATCTGAAGATAGATTTTGAGTATTTGTACAGGAGATGATGCGGGTCTTGTTATATACACTTGCATATGCATAGACATGAATATATTTGAAGATTTTCCAGAATAAACAAAACCCCCATGATCAGACTTATTCTATCTGAGTCCAGAGCTTTGGAGGAGCACAGAAAAAAAGGCTGTTAAGAATTATTACACTTATATAAAAACTACTTTCACCATTTTGTAACTTCTACAAATTTAGTGTTTTCATTTATTTATTTATTTTATTTTGGGAGGGGGAAGGTAGGGCAATTGGGGTTAAGCAACTTGCCCAAGGTCACATGGATAGTTTTGTGTTAAGTGTCTGAGGATGAATTTGAACTCAGGTCCTCCTGACTCCAGGGCCAGTACTCTATTGATTACACCACCTAGTTGCCCCCTAAATCAGTGTTTTTAGTTGTAGAATTAAACAGAACACATCTCCGTATTCATAAATGTGATAGTCAATCAAATAATCCTCCATTAGCTTCCTCTTCTATTCTTGTGCTGAACAGATACATATAAGGCACAGTAAAGGGGCAAAAGGAAATTCCCATTGTTACCCAATTCTGAATTTTCTTTCATATTATATGAGAAGAATTGAAAAAGTATCTCTGAGTCAGGAAAGAAGTTAAATACAGAACTTGTTCTTAGAAAAAATACCTTAAGTATTAATTGCATGTACTGATTTGCATAGAAAGCATATTCTTATTAGCAAACTAAATTATATGTCTACATATCTACATCCATCTATATCTGTCTGTCTGTCTATCTATCTATCTATATGTCTATCTATCTATCTATCCTATAACATTCCACAAGTAAAACGTTCAACAATGTTATTATCTACTATGTACCAGGCATTGTACTAAGTACTTTACAATTATCTCATTTGATTTCCACAACAGCTCTTTGAGATAGGTGAAACTATGAAACAAAGGTAAACTGAAAAGAACTATTTTGCTTGTAACTTTCAAGGGAACTTCTATTTTACAGTAGAGGAAACTGGGGCAAATAGTGATTAAAAATTTATTTGTCCAGGGTCACACAGTTAGTTGGTGCCTAAAGTTGGATTTGAACTCCAATCTTCATGACTCCAGTCCTGGAACTCTGCCTCCCCTGCCATCTAGTTGCCCTAAGTCTGTCAATAGACAGTCAATAGTTACTACATAAGCATCTGAAAGCACCTACTATGTGCTAGGCACTGTGCTAAGAATTAGGGATATAAAGCTAGAATGAGTTTTAGTGAACATTTAGTACAACCTAAGGGAAGTGAAGAGACTTTTTTATGACACATAAATAATACGCACCACAACTGAGATTTGCCTCAGTTTACATTGCCTATTTCTAAATGTAGTTTCCATTCTACTTATACCTTACTATACTTATTTTCTTTTACACGCCTCCTATTCTGTTTTGCAATATAGCTATTTGTCTATCTGTTTAATCTCTCCGATAAAATTTCAAGCACCTTTAAGGTGGGGATCATGTTGAATACATTTCTGTTTCCAGTGTCTAGCACCACATTGTCTTCAAGAATTGCTTAAATCAACAAGAGGTAATGAGTGGCCCATAGTTACACAAACAGGAACCAGACTTGAACTCAGGTATCCCTGATTTCAAGTCTAGACCTCTGTCTACAATGTCAAGCTTCTTCTCATTTTGTGAAGAGTTGCTTTCTTCCTTTTATTTTAGTTAATTTATTTACTTTTAGTTTTCAAAATTGACTTCCATAAGTTTTAAATTTCAAGAGCTGCTTTCTAATGGCCACTTTTTAAAAATGATGAAACAAAGGCAAACTGAAAACAAATATTTTACTTTCAAGGAAATAGCTTACTCTTGGATAAACCTCAACTCAGCCATGAGACCTATGTAGGATAGTTAAGGAAAGAATAGACATGTAAAGAGTTTGGATAATATGATATTTGGGACCATGATACTGGTATATATTTTGAGAACTTAATTCAATATTTGAAAGAGTAATAGTTTAAAAAATGTACAGTCATGTTAATTATTTTGATGCTTCATTTGTTGCATCCAGATTATCAATGCACAATACCTTTTGTGTAATTGGCATACAAATAGCTTTTTTTCCTGCATGCAAACCTGAAATGACTTGAATGAGGTTGCATTGCACCCACTTTTCATTTTGATCTTTTTTTTTTTGCTAAACACTTGCTGGAATACCTCCTATAAAGACAGAGCCTATAGGGTTACAGATGCTATGAATATTAAGCAGTTACTGGAGGGTACAGATATGAGTAGATTATGGTCTGATTGATGGGTCATGAAAGCATCCCTATTTTCCCTTGAGTTTAATCATAATTTTATTGGTTGCTCTGAATACTTAGAAACAATTTCCATGGAATGGCTCTGTGAAGTAAATGCTGTCATTATTGTGGAGATTTTTCTGCCTTTACTTCTTCATATCAGAAACAATTAATAGCCTGTGTTGAAATGTATTTGTGTATTTATAAACTATATTCCTTTGTGTGTGCCCCTGCTTTATACACATGGACATACAAAAATACACAGTGGATTTCCCTGCCAGTAACTAAAACTTTATTAATTTAGAGTGTATAGTTGATTTAAAAAATAGTCTCAGTTGAATTATATCTCATCATTTTTGTTAGTTTTGTTTTTTCTCTGAATTATAAATTTCTATTACAGAGTCATTCCTTGTTTTGGGAAATACCTTTGGTATATTAAAAAGAGAACTAGATTTTAAAGCACCAAACACAAGCCAATTTGCTAATTAGATGACCTTGGGAAAATTGTTTTACATCTTGTAGCCTCATTTTCTGTATCTGTAAAATGGAGATAATGTTACTTGAGCTACTTAACATGCAAGAAGATATACGAGAAGGAACATTGATTCCATAGTCACAGAAGCTGAATCATAATCTTGTTTGTGATGCTTACCACCAATTTGGCCTTGTGAAATGAAATGAACATCTCTATAACTCCATTTCTTTATTTGTAAAATGAGGTGATTGACTGGATAATATCTGAGATATCTTTTGACTCTTGATCTATAATACTTTGATATATAGAGCTAAGTAGCAACTAAGATAATGAATGTGGAAGTAATGTGTGCATATACCAACTATCAATGTAGTTGTAATGAAAAAATGAAAATGAGAGGTGTATGTGATTATAAAGCAGTGGTTCTCAATCTTCCTAATGCCGCTACCTTTAATATTCATATGTGGGTGTATGTGCGTGTGGGCGGACCCACCTGGAGACAGATAGAGGAGCAGTGTCTCGGTTCCTAAGACTATTGGAAATATGTGTTGTCCAATGGTCTTAGGCAACCCCTGTTACTATTGTGGAAGTCATTTGACCACAAAAGGGGTCACAACCCACAGGTTGAAAACTGCTGTTATGAAATGAATAAAGAGATTTGAACAAAGAAGAGGAAGCATTGCATCAAAGACCATAAACTAGGTTCTGTTATCTTTCTAATTTTCTACCACAGAAATATTACAGTTTGAACAAAGTTGGAATATTTGTATTCCCTGTCTGTGTACAAGTAATTTCAGGCTAAAGATCACATAGATAAATAAAAGTATAATACTTAATATATACATGAATATCTCTGTTTATGGAAGTGAAGCCAAAGCAGGAACAATACACTGGATTAACAAGGAAAGATCAAGAAGTCAGCAAGCACATTCAAAAAAATGATGTGAAAGGAAAGGATATCATATTTTAGATTTCAAAATCTTGACCTTGAAGATTTTATATGCCAGTGAGGTCTACAGTATGATCAACCCCCCCCCCCTTCCCATACTAGTGCAAGAGAGGGAAAATAAAGATAATGGCCACCATAGAGGTTGGTGAATTGAAAAGATAGGGTGTCAAAAAGTTCACCAGTAAGAATATTGCAATGACCATGGGTAATACTGAAAATTAAAGGCTTGAGGTGTTCAGGAATATTATAATCCATGTGCTGAAATCCCCATATGCCCTAGCGATTAGTAGGTGCCAGCAACACAGTCTGGATGGAATGTATAAAGACATGACTTTAAAGGGAAAAAAAATTGAGTAATGATTGTGAAATAAAATTAGTAAAGGGAAGGAGGGGGTATGTTGACTCCCGATCCTGGCCCTATGAATGGTAGCAGAAAGAAAGAACACCCAGCACTGAAAAGAGTTGTAAAACATGTTTCATTTTCTTTTTTTTAACTTTATTTTTATTTGTTGTCTTGTTTACATTATTCATTTTATTACATTTTTGAATTACAAATTTTCTCCCTGTCTTGCCCCTGCCCCACCCCGAATACAGTAATGCCATTGTAAAGCCCCTCATCAACTCTGCTCTTTTATTTTCTGGTACGGCAGGGAGGGTCTCCCTGTCCAAACCCCTATATATCTTAATTCCTAGTTGCAGGTATTACAGAACTTTAAATTCTAGTCTTTCGATTCCTTCCTTGTCACCAACCCCAACTGGAAGGACACTCAATTCAATACAGGCTGTGGATGTGTGATTATACAGGACATCTTCGTAGTGGACTTAATTGTGACAGTGATCCTCTGTCTCTCCTTCCTATCCCTCCCCCCACCTTGTTCTATTCTCTAGCCTGTCCCTGTCTCTTTACTGAAGTGTGTGCTTCCAGCATCCCTCCCCCAGACCCTGCCCTCCCCTCCGTCTTCCCTCCTCTCATCCCCATGCCCCCTACTCTCCTTTGTGGCATGATGCCCAGTTTAGAGTTTATGCCGTTTCTTCCCTAAGCCAAATTCAATGAGAGTAATTGAAAGTAAAACTGTAATAGTTATCTCTTGCCTCATC
>CM053595.1:173465669-173494625 GCA_028646575.1 Pseudocheirus occidentalis
ACTGGAGGAAGATCTGGATGAGGAGCTGAGAGCTGCTTACCTGTGAATCCAGGTGATGGTTGGGGTGAATTCATATTCATAGCATAGAAGAAGAACAATGAAATTTGGGAGCAGCCTCTAGCCAAGATGAAAGGACCTTTCCTTGGGTACTTAGTGATGACTGACAAGATCATGATTTACTGTGAACTGGAGTGGGAGAACTTTGTACTTTGTACCCCTTAAGGATGATTGATTTCAGAATGATTGGAAGCTAGTCCCCAGTCAAGATGAAAGAAGACTTTCTGACCTTCAACATAATTGTCAAATGACTCCTCAAACACAGATTTAACCATGTCATTCTTCTACTTAATAAACTCTACCTACTTCTTATTACATCTAATATCAAACACAAACTCTTCTTTTTAGTTTTAATTTTCCTATAAACTCATTTGGCTTTTAATGTCTCATAGTTTAAATTTCAGTTATCTTTCTTATATCATTAATCCTTACTAATTCTCTTCTTCCAGTCCCACCCCAATCATACACACGCACGCACACACACACACACACACACACACACACACACATGCACATACACACTGTAGCAGCTGCAGCAATCCAGCTCCTTCCTCAGAGAATCACACATTCTTTGAAATATAATTTAAGCCCCACCTTCTACATAAAGTCTTTTCTGATCCTCTCAAGTGCTACTGCCATCCCTCCCTATCTTGTATTTAACTCTCTTGTATTTACTATTTATTTATATTTATTCTGCAAGTATGTATGCATTTTCTTCATTCTATTGTAAACCCTTTTTTGTTTGTTTTTTGTATTACCAGCATCTGGTACAGTACTTAGTACATAGTAGACACAATAAATTCTTATTGTATGAATTTAATTTATTGTATGAATATATATTTCTATTTATCTAATCTAATCTAATCTATCTATCTATGAGTTTAGGCCTTGGATTAGATAGAAAGAAAAGATCATTTCCTGAGTAGTATGCCTCTTAGAGATAGAATAGGTTGTTCTTTGCATGTGTTGAGTTTGGAGACTTCTAAAGGACAAAACCACAAGGTGAGGGAGCAAAATTCATATACTTTCTTCTCTTTTGTATTATGTGCTACTCAGACAATGTCAGGTACAAGAAAATGAGGTAGTCAAAGAGTGTTTGTGCATTTTGGGCATAGCGAGGCACTATGAGTCAGGGAAAGATTGCATAGGTTTCTGTGAGAAAGGCATTTCACAGGAATGTTTTGGAGTTATTCCACTGACAGCTTTAGGTTCACCTCCCTTTGGAGTGGGGTAGTATATATTTTCTACATAGTGTGGGTTTGTGAACAACTGTGAGTCTATAAACCTTTTTCATTTTTTCTGTGGGATGAGATAAATTATATCCTCTACCTGCTTAAATGTTTGTGAGGACTTGGGATCCTATTAACAACATTTATATAAATATACTCACAATCTGATTTGAACTTTTGTCAGAGTAAAATTTGAGACATAACAAATTAAAGAAAAAAAATGTCCTTTTTTATGCCTTCCCCACAGATTAGATTCAATCCATGTAAGCCTTCAATTTGGAGAGGGTTCTAGGTCATGGGACACAAATCTAAATAATAACTATGGTAAATATTTATTTCAAGAAGAAGCAACCCACAAATATGTCAGTGAAATTTTCACAGAATTTCAAAATCAGAAGATTCTTCAATGGTTATCAAGTCTAATATACAGGGATACAAATAGGTACTGGATGCATGATTTCACTGGTAGAGGGAACATTCAGTGGAGACTGGAGTATTTGATGTAATTTAATATCTTAGAAGTACTGCCTTGAGCATAGAGAGATTAGGTGACTTGTTCAGAATCACATAACCAGTATGTGTCAGAGACATGATTGAACCTCAGGCTTTCTGATTCCAAGGTCAGCTCTCTATCCACTATGGCACATTGCCTCTCAGTTTAATTAATATCCAAAAAAACCCAATTCCTCCTCAAGCAGAGTGTAGTTATTCATTTTTTTTTATTCTTGCTTAAAGACTTACAGTGAAAGGGAATCTCATTATCTATTAAAGCACGTCCATTACAGTATAGGACAGAGATAATCATTAGGAAGTTTGTCTTTATATCAAACCGAAATCTATCCCTTTGCAATTTTTGACCACTGCACGTAATCTTATGGGGCCAAGTAAAACAATTCTCATCCCTCCTCTATAGATTTTTAAATACTTAAAAAGGTCTATCATTTCTGTCCTTTGCTCTCTCAAAATAGCTTCCTTTCCATGTTAAGTGTCCCCCATTATGACCAATCAATGACATAAATTAAATATTTTATTATTAATTCTGTCTTTTCTAGATGCTTTACTACATATAATCATTCTTATTAAATGTGATGTCCAGGCCTCTAGATATGTTCTGGCCAAGGCAGAATATGTGGGAACAACACTTCCTTATTTCTTGAATATATGTCCTTCTTAATGTAGTCTAATTTTATTTTGCTTGTTTGGCTTCTATATCATACTGCTGACTCATTTTGAGCTTACAGACATTGGAATCACCCAAATCCTTTTTTTTCATATAGAAAAAAGGTATAGTCATACCTCTCCTATCTAGTACTTGTGAAGTCAATTATTTAACCCAGCTAATGACTTTACATTTTTATTCTCATAAATTTCAATTTTCTTTTTTTCTGTTTGAATTTATTTATTTATGTTTAGTTTTCAACATTCATTTCCACAAGATTTTGAGTTACAAATTTTCTCCCCATCTCTCCTTTACCCCCCACCCCAAGATGGTAAGCATACTGAAATTCTCTTCCCCCAATCTTCCCTCTCCTATGTCTGCTCTCCCCCCTCCCCTTACTTTCTTGTAGGGCAAGATGGATTTCTATGCCCCATTGCCTGTATATCTTGTTTCCTGGTTGCATGTAAAAACAATTTTTAAATTTTTATTTTTAAAACTTTGTGTTCCAGATTCTCTCCCTTCTCCCTTCCTCACCCACCCTCACTAGGATGACAAGCAATCCAATATATGTTATACCTGTATAGTCATGCAAAGCAGTTCCACAGTAGTCATATTGTAAAAGATATTGTAAAAGTAAGTATATTTTCCTCCATTCTATCCTGCCCCCTCACTTATTCTATTTTCTCCTTTGACCCTATCCCTTTTCAAAAGTGTTTGCTTTTAACTACCTTCTCCCCAATCTGACATCTCTTCTATCATTGCTCCTCTTATCCCCTTCTCTCTACTTTCCTGTAGGGTAAGATACCCAATTGAGTGTGTGTGTTATTCCCTCCTTAAGCCAAATAAAATGAGAATAAGGTTGACCCATTCCCTTTCACCTTCCTGCTCTTCCCCTCCATTGTAAGTGTTATCTTGCCTCTTTTATATGAGATAATTTACCCTATTCTATCTCTCTGTTTCTCCTTCTCCCAATATATTTCTCTCTTACCTCTTAATTTTAATTTTTTGTTTTCATATTCACCTCACCCTGTGCCCTCTATGTACACACACGCATTCACACACATGCATACATCCACCTATACATATATGTGTATATAAATATATAGGTATATAAAATATATATAAAAATAAATATATACCTATGTATTTATATACATCTATATTCCCTTTAGTAAGTTGCAATTTTCTAATGTAGCTCAAAGTTCTAGCTGGTTAAGATTCAATTGCATTCTGGTTCTGTCATCCATCATCTATTCTTTCCAGATATATAATCACAAGTTTGATAACCAGGCCTCTAATACCCTTATTTAAGCCCTAAATGAAAATGTTATATAGCACAGAACCAACATAGATTCCTGGAGACCTCTTATTAAATTGATACCAATTTATTAATAACTTTTCTTTGGATTAAGGCATTAACCAACACCTATCCATAACCAACCCCAATCTATAACCTCAATTTTTCCCAAAATAATAGCATGATGGACGTGGAAAAAAATGTTTTGGCAAGATCTTGATAAAGCACATTTAGAGACTGACTCTAGTTTATTGACTTTATAACAAAATATAAAATTAATATTATCTTTTTTTGCTGAACATGATAATGCTCTTTGATGATTTCTTCCTGTTGTTCACTAACTATCCATTTATGAATACTCGTGAAAATTTTGAGAAAGACCAAGGATAAATTCATTAGGTTCTCTGTTTACTCCTTGTTGTTTACAATAATGAATCAACTTTTCCCCCTGAAATTTCTTCATCCCTTAAAATCATGATTGTCTGAATAAAGTATCATGTTTTTAATTTCATAGTTTTATATTATGTGCTGGTTACTGTATTCCTATAATGCATACGAATAGTCCTATGTTATCCTATTTTCTTTTTTTTAATCCCATGTTATATACTAAGAAAAAAAACTGGAGAAGACATATAGAATAATCCAGGAAAAATAAAAAAATTAAATAAATGCTATTTCTAGAGTTCATGTATAATATTGCAGTTTTCCATAGAAAGCTAAAACTGAACTTCTGGTATATGATAATACATCCCAATGTATTTGTACTTCATGTCCTTCGTAATTGCTAGTGAGGAAAACAAATACTTGGAATTGTGTAGTATAAAATGACATAAAAGAAGACAAGTTATCATGATGTTAATGAAACCAGGGCATAAAACATGAAATTCAAAGGCATTTAAAAAGTGGAATAGTATTCTACCTTTGCGATTAAAAGAGGAAGGAAAAAACATTTTCTTTTTCCTTGTGTGAGATATATAATGAATGGAAGTCAATAAATAAAGTATGAGACAGAATGAGAAGCTAGCTTAATTATGGTGGGTAATGAATGAAAGGGCAGTATTTCAGGTGGTTTTATAAGAAGTTCTATTGAAGGAAAAAGAATGATTGGAATTCCTTTTCCAAATTCTACCCCCGAAGACTTAGAGGTGTCCGTAGACTACAAGTTAAATGATAGTCAATAACACTGTTAAATGGGGACCAAAAAATGAACATAATCTGAAAGTGAATTTAGATAATAAATAAATAATAATGGAATAATAATTGTGAAAATTGATCATTTATATAAGTATGTTATCTAGAATCAGGGAAATTAATGTTTTGTATCTCTTGTCTTCTACACATCACATATGGAGTGTGTGTGTGTTTATTTTTGAGCATCACATTTTAAGAAAAATACAGACAAGCTAGAATGTATCAAGAGAAGGAAGATTAAGATTTTGGGGGAAATTAAAAAAAGCATGATGAGAGAAGATTGGTTCTTAATAACATACAGTGTAAAGGTTGTAAGAAATTTTAATAAAAACATTTTTGCACAACACCCTTGTTTAATGGATGATGAAACTGAGGGCAAGAGCTGATATACTAAAAAGTACTCACGATCAAATATTGATCCTCTCAATCTAAATCCACTACTCTTTGATGAAAAAAAATAATGAATGAATTTTCATATAAAAAAGAAAAATTAGGAAGGACAGTATAACCATAAATACTTAAAAGTCTTTCATGTGGAAGATTGATTAGACTTATTGTGAGACTTCTTAGGGTTTAGCTAAGACTGATGGTTGGAATTTGTAGGGAGGTAAATATCCATTTAATATTAAGAAAATTTTTTCTCAAAATCATACTTTGTTATTAGTGGCATCTGATAACTTAGGAGGCAATAAATTTCCCTTCTCCAAAGGCTGTTCAAACATCTATCTGATGACTCCTTATCCTCAGATATTATAGAAGGGAGTGGTATTTCAGGTAGAAGTTCATATAAAATGTCTAATGTCACTTTGAATTCTAAGATTTTACAATTCAATGAATAAAATCAGATTCAGAAAGTAAGATGAATCAATTTAAATTCAACCCAAAGGAAGACTGAAACCCAAGGATAATTCTACTGTAATTTTTCTTTCAGTGGCTGGTGTCCTTTAAAAATTGCTCAGAGACATTGTTATTTTCCTAAGTACAGAGAGAGTCAGAATTTAAAATGACTGAAACAATCAGTATACCCAGTCATCCAGAAGGAAGAGACTAATTAACTCTTATACTACAGTTAAAAAAAGTTCAATAAAAAAGTAGCAGACTTGCCTGAATGACAGTCAATGTATAATATGGAATTGTTTTTTCCTGCTCCCACACTTTTGATTAAACACTATATTTAGAAGTCCTTGTTTCTCTTCTTATGTATACAAATCCTATGAGACAGCAGTTCAAATTTATCTTCTTCCATAAAGCCTCCAGAAACTAAGCTAGTCTTCACTGATCCTTCTTCCCTTGAATTTCTCATATTTTGAACCAAACATTTGATTATTAAGCATTCATTACTTTGTGATATCATATATTATTGAATTGAACTGTTAGATGACATGTTTTACATTTTGATGATTTAATCTTGAGTACATTCTAAGTTCCTAGAAGGCAGGGAATATCTTGTAGTCTTTATACTTCTCCTCATCTTTTCCTTTCCCCTATGAAGTTTAGCACAGTGACTTACATAAAATAAAGGCTTAATAAATTTGCATTGCTTCATTATCTAAAATAATTTGCATGCCTCAAACTCACTCAGATATATCAGTTTAAGGGTTTCCATTTTTTTTATTCAAAATGATCTTATGTATTAGTTAAATCATGTATTATACTTTACACAAAGGTTAACTGAATCACAATGACCTCATCAGGGTCAAACACTACTAAGCAAAGATCTAAGCCTAGGTTCCTAATTCAAAATCCAATTTTGTTTAAATTACACATTTGGCATCAGTGGCCTATCTGGGTCACTGGTGGCTTGAGGTAAGAAGCAAAGTATGACAAATATATAACACATTTTCTATGTTCATCACTATTTCTCAATGAAATTGGAATGTAGTGTCAAAATAAGACTTTAGGGAAAATGGCAAGACCTCACAGGACCATATCCAGTTCCTACTTTTATTTCCTGTGGTAAATCCAGTCAATATCCATCTGTACCTACATAAAGAAAAAAAACCCTTCCCCATAAAGAACTAAGATTTAGTATAACTAAATGTTTAGCCCATATTTAAATGTTTCATTGCTTCAACATCCACAATAACAAGTCAGCAGATATGGTTTGGCAACTGTGAATCACTGGGGAAAATGTCAACACAAGTTATAATTCAGTTTTAAAATATCTAGGAAACTTTAATATTTTAGGAAAAAGCTGGCCTGAGTCAATTATAGTATTTGAAGGAGGTTAGAAGATCTTCAAGTAAAAAAAAAATTCCACTATCATCTTTGCCAGTCAACTCAAGTAAGAATAAAAAACGAGTCATTTGTTTTATCCCTTATGGGGCTGGTAAAGAAATATTCATTTATGAACTTTTAGTTTAAACATTTACCTTTAATAAGGAGCATAATGCTTATAGAAAATTCATTATTTCTGCTATGTAAATAGAAATAAAAAGGCTCAGTATTGGCTCTAAGTACATCTACTTCCAATGATGACTAATGCATGAAAAATAGCAGAAATATATTAACAAAGACACATAAGTCTGGAAAAGACAGTAAATTGTTCACAGATCTAGGACAGAGATTCTTGACCTGGGCACTGTTAACTTTTTAAGATATTTCGATAACTGTAATTCAATGTAATTGGTTTCCTTTGTGATATTATGTATTTTATTTTATATATTTATAAACATTACTCTGAGAAGGCTTCCATAGAATTCACCTGACTACTAAAAGTTAGGAACCCCTTATCATGTACTCTCTTGACTTTGTTCACCATATTATAGAAGCCTCCTTACCTTGCAAGTTAATTTCCTCCAGTACGTCTCATACTGAAAGTACTTTACCCTATGGCCCCTTTCTTTGACTAGTTGATTCCTCCTAGAAACTCCAAGTAATGCAAGCAATATTCCTCTCCAGATACTACTTTTGTATCTCCAGAAGTTTTTTTTAGCCATTTTCCAACATGATCAACTTGCCACTTCAGCTTCCTTTACTTGGGGGTAGCTCTACCTTCATTAGAATGCCTGCTTCTTGGGAGACAGAACAGTCATTCTTTCTGATTATATTTTTATTTTCAGTGCTTAGCACAATACCTAGCACATGATAAGTGCTTGATATATCTGTTGACTTGATTTAATCTAGAGCAAAAGGTAACAGATGGATAAAGAATTGCATTGGCAGAGCCCTAAGTAAGATAGCATAACCTAGGCTTTACCCTGGGGAGATGTTATTTAGATGCTGTTCATGTATTTATAATTTGAAATTTCAATACATAGACATAACTGAAGATAGTAAGAGCTGAGAGAAATAGGTAACTTTCTAGATGACAGAATATAAAAAGATCTTGATAGGATTTAATAGGAGGT
The DNA here is from genome assembly GCA_028646575.1 of Pseudocheirus occidentalis. Classification (NCBI taxonomy): domain Eukaryota; kingdom Metazoa; phylum Chordata; class Mammalia; order Diprotodontia; family Pseudocheiridae; genus Pseudocheirus; species Pseudocheirus occidentalis. The sequence goes on from CM053595.1 coordinate 173,473,953, forward strand.
TGAATTAAATGAGATGAAATTGAATTGAGTAGGGATAAATTATGAATTCTTAAAGTGGTCAAAATAAAAGAAGGGATAGACAACTCCATAAGTAGAAGATAGAGGGACACATGAATAAATCATAGTTTATCTGAAGTTTTTAGTAGAGTACAAGCTTGATATGAGGCAACAAGGTAGCTTGATAGAAATATGGAACTGTTATAGAAACAGGTATATTGAGAAATAGGGTATACCTTAGAGGGAAAACAAGGATCCCTGTCTCTGATGTATTGAGTGAGAAGTCTCTTTGGGTCATCCAAAAGGAGGTAGCCAACAACAACAACAGCAACAACAACAAAATATTAATATGGGACTAGAATCCAGGAGGCAGGTGAAGGTTGATTATGTAAAATTTATGAGCCATCTGCAGGTTGATGCTGGTTGAACCCAATGAAGCTGTTGGAATCAACAAGGGAGTATGTGTAGGAAGAGCATGAGGAAAAGGAGAGCTTGGATCAGAGTACCATGGTATGCCAACATTTAGGAAGAGGGACATGGATGATAATTCATGGAGAATCTGAGATTGTTCAGATAGGAATGAAGATAGGTAGTTAAGTAAGAGAAAATAGTGCCACAAAAGTAAGAAATAGAGAATATTCAAGGACAGGAAGTTAAAGCAAGTACTGTGGAGTGCTTAGAACTTGGTCAGTCATTGAGGACATCAAGGTCACCCACTGTATCCCAGATCATTGCCAGTAATCCTGACTTTTGTCTTGCCACTGAACTTTGATGACTTGGAAAGAAAGAATGCAACTCTGCCTAAATCCAATCCACACATGAGTCAAGACATTACCACACAATGTCCTTGATCCACTTTAAAAAAAGGACAAATAACAACGGAATTTCCTAATTCAGAATATACTCAAAATTATGTTTTCTAACAGCTTCTGACAACAGTAATCACTACTTAAGTATGAAGTTAAGTCATGAGGATTACTTCTCTCAGACTTGTTTACACTTTAATACCATCCCTAGGTGGGTATTGAAAGGCTCCTATAAAATAGGTTTGACTGACTAGAAGCCAAGTTCCTTTTTCTTCTACAAAGTAAAAAATAAACAAAATGACAATATATAAGATAGCTATAAATGAATTCCATGCTTATTCTTGGGGTGGAAGTGACAGATGAAGTTGCTAAGGATGCTGTCAATGAATCAGCAAATATTCTCTAAGATCTAGGACTGATGTAGCAGAAAACTAGTGCAAGCATAATAATAAAATAACTCACATTTTTGAGCATTTTAAGATTGAAAATTTTTTTCCTTTTGTAGGCAGCAATTCCTCTCTGATGCCCAAATGAGAGCAGCAAAGGTGATTGTTGTGTGTATTGGCATCAAAAGACCCCCAAAATGTTGCCACACGGCTGAAAAATACTAGGAGTTTTGGCATCACTTTTTGGGGGAGATATCTCCACCTATAAAAACCAACAGTGGGGATACAATTATGCTAACTGGTATTGGAAATCTCATATCAATCTAATCCTTTGCCTTAGGCTCATTATTAGGCCAAATGGCAATAACAAGGAATTTATTGAATTGCATCAATGGGTACTGACCAAATCTGGGATCTCAGAGAGATGATTCATAATAGCTTGGGAGTTCTCTCTCATATTACCATGCTTGTGAGTTTCTGATTTCTACTGTGCTAGGTTTGATTCCAGGACCTACTAGAGTATCACTCTAGAATGTGCTTGACTGTAGGCAGTGGGAAGACACAGATAAGTAAGTTTAAAGACATAGGCAAGAGCAAGAGGAATTGTAGATCCCAATGAGGAAAATTTAACTTGTATTAGGAGAATATATCTTTGGGACTCCCTCTATCTCTACTTCCAATCAACTATTCATAAAAAGTTAGAGGCTCTCCTATAATTTAGGTCCTTGAAGAAAGAATTTGAGCTATCATTGAATATATGACAGAAATATATCAGGGGAAGAGAAGCCTTCTAGATATTTAAGGTATCATTCTATGTAGATGAGTTAAGTCCATGGCATGCATACCAGACCTGACACATGGGAATCCATATTCATCTGTTGTGTCTTTTTTTGAACTATGCCCAGGTTGTACTCAGAGCATACACTACATAAGTCTGCTTTTGAGAAAAATGCACAGTGTACTGACTGTTGAGATATGTGACTAACTCATTCTCTAAAGAAAGGTAATGCTAAAGCTTAATATTTTGCTATTTCAGGTTTCTGCAATCTGTCTTTTTAGGACATCATGGAATAGGAGAGGTAGGAAAGGGCAACACTACTGTCCCAGTGCTTGATGATGATATTCCTTAATCATGACCAGGACTTGAGAGTTCCATAGTCATTCTATTAAACGTGAACTCACCAAATACCAGATAGTATCTGGAGCAATTGTAGTTTTTTTTTTTTCTAGAGCAAAAACTCTGCAAACTTTGTCTCTTAGCACTTTACCTTTCCATTCTGCAGTACTCATTTAGATTTTTGTAGATGTGCTTATTTGAAATTATCCAAATAATTTCTTGGCCCAGTCTCTACCTTTTCCCTTTGCAGCTGAGTTTCAATGGACCCCAATCATGTGAGGAGTTAGTTTAGCATTATACATATACATATTTTTAAATCCTTCTCATAGAAGCAAAGGGTATAAAATTGAAGATATTAAACAACAACCTTTAGATATTCCACAACTACTCTATAGGCATGCCCCAAGCACAAGAGTTTCAGAGACAGATGCTTAGAATCACATCACCCCATCAAGCACTCTGTCCAAAAGGGTCCGAAATGTGAAAAGTCCTCAGCATCCATTTATACCATTGTACCATGAAAGGAATCTTTACTCCAAAATACCTCAAATATATTCAGCCTCTGCTTGAAGGTCTCAAAGGAGAGAAAAGTCATCAGCTCTTTAGGCAGTCCATTCTACTTTTTGAATAGCTCTACTTCACAATTATTTCCTTACATGATCCCAAAATTGAACTGGTTTTAATTACCATCCATTACTTCTTCTTTAGCTCTTTGAGATAAGACCCTTAAATCCCTCTTCCACATAATAGACTTTTAAATATTTCAACTCAGTTATATTTCCCTCCCTCAAGGAGTTGTTTTTTCTCCAGGGTAGACATATCCAGTTCCTTCCATATGTGATACAAACTCAAGCCCCTCTACCATTCCACTTAGCTTCTCTGTAGAGTTTCTAGTTTATCTAAATCCTCCTTAAATTCTGAGGCCTGAAACTGAACATAATACTAGCATTACTGGTACAATATTGAAAAATAGTGGTGATTATAAACATCCTTGCTTCACTTCTGAGCTTATTGGAAAGGTTTCAGACTTATACCTATTACAGATAATGTTTGCTTATATTTTTGATAGATAAACTTATTATTTTTATTTTGTTGACTTGTTTATTTACTTTTAGTTTACAAGATTCAGTTAAAGATTCACTTGCATTTCAGATTTTCTCCCCTCCCTTCTCCCCTCCACCCCCATGGTGGCGTACAATCATGTATGGGATCTGCAAACACTTTCACATTGTACATTAAGGAAATCTCCATTTATCCTTATTCTTTCTAGTATTTAATAGGAATGATTATTATATTTTGTCCAAAGATTTTTCTGCATCTGTTGAAATAATTTTTTTTGTTGTTATTGATATCATCAACTATACTAATAGAGTGCCTAATATTTAACCTACTCTGCCTTCCTGGTATAAGTCCCACCTAATCATAATGTATTGTCTTTGTGATATATTGCGGTAATCTTCTGTAGCATTTTATTTATTTTTTTACATTAATATTCATTACAGAAGCTGGTCTTTAAGTATCTTTTCAGCTCCTCCTGGTTTAAGTATCCATGTTTGTGTCATAAAAGGAATTTGGTAGGACTCTTTTGCCAATTGAAAAGAAATAGTTTATATAGTATTGGAATTAATTGTTATTTTAAATGCTTAATATAATTCACCTGTAATCCTTGGGATTTTTTTATTAGGGAGTTCATTGATGTAGTATTCAATTCCCTTATCTAAGATAGTGTGTTATTTATGTATTCTATTTCTTCTTCCACTAAATCTGGGAAGTTTATATTTTTGTAAGTATTCATCCATTTCACTTGTGAGATTTATTGGCATATTATTGGGCAAAATAGATCATAATAATTACTTTAATTTCTTCATTGGTGTTGAATTTACCCCTTTCAGTTTTATAGTGGAAATATGGTTTTCTTCTTTCTTTTTAAAGCACATTAACAAATGGATAATTTATTTTGTTGCTTTTTCCCCCATAAAAACGGATCCTAGTTTTATTTATTAGTTCATTTTTTTTTTTTGCTCCAAAACTTTATAAATCTCTTTTGATTTGCAGGATTTCTATTTTGGGATTTAGGGATTTTTTAATTTGTTCTTTTTTCTAGTTTATTTATTTATTTTTACTGTATGCCAAATTCATTGATTTGCACTTTCTTTTCTTTTTTTTAATCTATGTAAACCTTTAGAGATATAAATTTCCCATAAGTACTGCTTTGGCTGTATCTCACAAATTTTGATAAGTTGTCTTATATTCATTTTCTTTAAAGAAAGCATTGATTGTTTCTATGATTTGTTCTTTGACTAACTCATTCTTTATGACTAAATTATTTAGTTTCCAATTAATTTTAATCTATGTTTCCATAGTCCTTTATTGAATGTAATTTTTTGTTGCATTATGGTCTATAAAAGATAAATTTAGTCTTTCTCCTTTTGCGCACTTGTTTGTAAGGTTTTTATGCATTAATATATGGTTAATTTTTGTGAAGGTGCCATGTAGAGTTGAGAAAGGTATACTCCTCTCTATTTCCGTTAAATTTTCTCCAGAGATCTACCATATCCAACTTTTCTAAAATTTTATTCTTCTCCTTAACTTCTTACTTATTTTATAGTTATATTTTTTTCTAGCTCTGAGAGGCAAAAGTTGAGGTCTCCCACTTATGTAGTTTTACTATGTGTTCTTGTAATGTTTAACATTTCCTTTAAGAATTTGAATGTTCTGACATTTAGTGCATATATGCTTAGTATTGATATTTTCTCATTCTCAATGGTACCTTTTAGCAAGATACATTTTACCTGATTATGAATTTTAATTAGATCTCTTTTTGCTTTTCCTTTGTCTGAGATTATTATTGTTGCCATTGCTTTAAAAAAAAAATCTTAGCTGAAGCTGAGATTCATTTTAACTCTTTATCCTTCTGTTTCAGGTGTGTTTATTGTAAAAACTGAATTCTGGTTTCCAATGCACTTTGGTTCCCACTTCTCTTTTTTGGGTAAGTTTATCCCATTTATATATATATATATAGTTTTGATTGCTACGTATTTCCTCCATTTTTTTTTCATCTTCTCTCTCTTTTTACCCTGTTCCTCCTTAAACATCTGTTTTCTTCTGATTACTGCCTCCCTTAATCTGAATCTCTTTTTTTTATTGTCCACACTTTCTCTTATCCCCTACACCTCTTATTTCCCTTTTGGGAAAGATAGATTTCTATTTCTCTATCCAACTAACTGTGTGTATATGTGTTCTTCCCATTTTTTTAAATTTGAATTAATCTACTTATTCTCTTGTTTACATCACTCATTTCCACAAGATTTTGAGTTACAAATTTTCTCCCCACCTTTCCCCTACCCACAACCCCAAGCATTGTTCCCACTGTAAAGCCCCTCCCACAATCTGCTCTCTCCTATGTCCTACCACATCACCCCTCTAACTTTCAGGTAGTCAGGATGGGTCTCCCTACCACAGTGCCTGTATGTCTTAATTCCCAGTTGCATGTAGTTAATAATAATAAAGATAATAATAATAATATATGCATATATGTATACATATCTACATACACACACATACATATATAAATACATGTGTGTGTGTGTGTGTGTGTGTGTGTGTGTGTGTGTGTGTGTGTATATATATATATATATAATGTTTGAAAGTCCTCCGCTTCACTCAATGACCATATTTTCCCCTGGAACATTATATTCAGTTTTGCTGAGTATGTGATTCTTGATTTTAATCCTAGCTCCCTTGATCTCTGGAATATCATATTCCAGGCCCTTTTATCCCCCAACATAGAAGCTGTTCCATCCTGCGCTATCCCAATTGTGTTTACATAGTATTCAAATTGTTTCCTCTTGGCAGCCTGTAATATTTTCTCCTTGATCTGGGGACTCCTGAACCTGGCTATAACATTCCTAGAAGGTGTTGGGGGAGGATTTTATTCAAGAGGTGATTGGTGAATTCTTTCAAGTTCTATTTTGCCTTCTGGTTCTAAAATATCAGGGCAATTTTCCTTGACAATTTCTTGAGGGGTGCTTTCTAAGTTCTCTTTTTGATATTAACTTTCAGATAGTCCAATAATTTTAAAATTGTCTCTCCTGGATCTATTTTCCACGTCGGTGGTTTTTTAAGGAGATATTTCACATTGCCTTCTAGTTTTCATTTTTTTGGATCTGTTTAATAGTATCTTGATTTCACGCAAAGTCATTTGCTTCCATTTGCTCCACTCTAATTCTGAAGGAATTATTCTCTTCAGAAAGCTTTTTAGATTCTTTTTCCATCTGGTTAATTTGACTTTTTAAGGCATTCCTTCCCTCATTGGCTTTTTGGGCATCTTTCGCCATTTGAGTTAATCTATGTTTAAGGTATTATTCAGTCAGGTTGTTGAATCTTTTTTCATGATTTTCTGGCATCATTCTCATTTCTCTTCCCAATTTTTCCTCCATTTATTTGGTTTTCAAAATCCTTCTTAAGCTCATCTAAGGCTTGTAGTCAGTCTTCATGTTTTTGAAAGCTTTTGGTATAGGATACATACATATATATACATATACACATATATACATATATCCATACATACATATGTACACACACATATATTCCCTTCACCTATCCTCATACAGAAAAAGTCTCATGAGATACAATTATCTTTTTTCTACTATGTAGAAATGTAAATAGCTTAGCTTTATTAAGTTCCTTATGATTTCATTTTCCTATTTATCTTCTCATGCTTCTCTTGCTTCTTGTATTTGAAAGTAAAATTTTTTGTTCAGCTCTGATTTTTCATCAAGAATGCTTGAAAGTTCTCTATCTTATTGAATGGCTTAAGTTTCCCTGAAGCATTATATTTAATTTTTCTGGGGAGGTGATTCTTGGTTTTAATCCTAGGTCTTTTGACCTCTAGAATAGCATATTACAAGTCCTTTTATCCCTTAATCTAGAAGCTGCTAGATCATGTGTTATCCTGATTGTGTTACCACAATATTCAAATTGTTTCTTCCTGGCTGCTTGTGATATATTCTTCTTGACCTGGGAACACTGGCATTTGGCTATGATATTCCTAGGAGTTTTCTTTTTGGGATCTTTCTCAAGAGGTGATTGGTGAATTCTTTCAAGTTCTATTTTGCCCTCTAGTTCTAGAATATCAGGCCAATTTTCCTTGAGAATTTCTTGAAGGATAATTTCTAGGCTCATTTTTTTGGATTATGGCTTTCAGGTACTTCAATAATTTTTCAATTATCTATCCTGGATCTATTTTCCAGGTCAGTGGTTTTTCCAATGAGATATTTCACATTGCCTTCTATTTTTTCATTTGTTTGTCTGTTTTATAGTGTTTTGATTTCTCAAAAAGTCATTAGCTTCCATTTGCTCCAATCTAATTTTGAAGGAATTATTCTCTTCAGTGAATTTTTGAAATTTCTTTTCCCTCTGTCTAATTCACCTTTTCAAGGCATTCTTCTCATTAGCTTTTTTGACCTCTTTTGCCATTTGAGTTAGTCTATTTTTTAAGGTGTTATTTTCTTCAGTCATGTTGTTGAGTCTCTTTTCATGATTTTCTTGCATCATTTTCATTTCTCTTCACAATTTACCCTCCACTTCTCTTCATTTTCAAAATTCTTTTTGACCTCCTCCATGGTCTGTAACCAGCTTATATTTTTCTTGGAAGTTTTTGATGCAGGAGTTTTTTACTTTGTAATCTTCTTTTGGTTCCAAGTTTTGATCCTCTTTGTCCCCCAAAAAAGATTCTGTGGTCTGATTGCATTTCCTCTCTTTACTCATCTTGCCAGCAAATCACTTGACTTTTGAGCTCTTTGCCGTGGTGGAACTCTGCTTGCAGAGTGGAGAGAGCTGTGTCCCAAATTGCTGGGGGTTTTGCAGTTGTCAGAGCTATTGTCAGAGCTATGAGGAAGGTACCCTCTCTACAGTCACCACAAGCTCTGGCACACTGGCATTCTTCACCCCAAGACCACCATCCAAGCCTGTGACCCAGATCCAAGCAGGTCAAAGCAAGAGCAATTATCCTCTGATGGTTGCTTTGTTCTCCTATGATCTGCAGACCAGGGGCTCTGGATGCAGCCACACATGGCAGCAGTTGCAGCCATACCTCCACCACCTCTGCTACTCCAGAGGCAGGGGCTGAACTGCATGCTTCTCTCACCCAGTTCCAGCAGAGTTCCCTACTTACCTTTTGCTTTCTCTTTGGAATTTATGGGTTGAGAAGTCTAGAAACCTCAACTGTCAGTGATAAACTCTCCTGAAGTCTGCTCCAGCCAGGAGTCTTGGTCAAGTCTCCTCAAGCTGGACTATGCTCTGCTCCCAGCCTGGATGTGATGGACCCTTCCTGTCAACCAGCCACGCTGCCATCAGCTTGTGATTTGTTTCTCTCTGTCACTTTGTGGGGTTTGTATCTCTAAAATTTATTTAGAGACATTGTTTTACAGGTATTACAGGTTTTTGGTAGGGGATCTCAAGCAAGTTACTGCTTTTATTCCACCATCTTGGCTCAGCCCCCCATCCTGCCTTTTAAACCACCTTCTTATTGTTGAGGATACCATAATTCTTTCAATAACCCCACTTTCCACTTTCTGAATCATCTTTGAATCTTCTCTCTAAATTATGCCATGTATTCAATCAATTGCCAAAATCATGCAACTTTTTTCTCTCAAACACATCTCACATATGATGCCTACTTTCCCCTCACACATCCACCACTCTAATTCAAGTCTTCACTACCTCTTATATAGATTGTTATAATAGTCTTATAATTAGTGTATTGCAGTAAGCAGCAAATCTCTGTAACTCTCCCATACTCATCTCCAGACAACCACAAAATAGGGCCTCAAATGAGTCCTGGAACAACAGAACCAGCAGAAATGAGGGTGAAACAATCTTTCAGCCCAAGAAACTTGGAGGATTAACAAGATAGGTCAGTCCCACTCAGATGAAATGGTAGGGTGTTGCAGGATGGAGAGCATCCCGGCAAGCCAGCCACAACCCCAATCTCAGCAAAGCAGTGGGAGATCCTGAGTCCCAGGGTGGTAGAACAAATAAATGCCAAAACCAGGACCCTCTAAATGTCTATCCAGGGAAACTGGCAGACTCCAACTCTGAGTACCACCACACACTTTAGTGTACTTCTGGGAAACAGTGATCCTCCGGTTGTCATAACTTCATGTGTTACAGCATAGTCCTAGTCAAACAGGTAGACACCAACCATATGGGTGCTTAAGCAAACAGGGAGCCATCAGCTAGAACTGACCCTGCTATAGTTTAGGGTAGCCCTGGGTAAACAGGCAGCTTCAATGTAGCCATGGAAAAATGCAGAGACACTTCATTGGACCTTAGCACATGCCAGGCACCACCACTATGATCCAAGCTCAGCACAAGACAGACTACTATGGCCCCTAGCAGAACAAGTCAGTCTCAACCCCAGCCCCTCAGGGCAGCAACAGGCACCACTGTGGATATCACAGTTACATCAGCAGAGCATCAGGTAAATAGCCATGACCTACAGCCTGAGAAAGGGCCCTTTCTACTCTGGGAGCAAAGATCAAAGTTAAAAGAAAGGAAAAAGACCAAAACAAACAAACAAACAAACAAACAAAAGATGAGTCAAAAAACATTGAGAACAAAAGAATCCCATTATAGAAAGATATTATGGGGACACAGAAGACCAAGACATAAACTCAGAAGAGGACAATAACATCAAAACACCCTTGGGAAACTTCCCTACACTATCTCCCCCCACAATGGGATGTGGTCTCAATCCCAGAAAGATTTCATAGAAGAGCTTTAAAAGGAGCTTAAAAATAATTTCAGAGGCAGAAGAAAAACTGGCAAAAGAAATGAGAATTATGAAAAAAAAACACTCAATAACTTGGAAAACTGCTTAAAAAGTATAGAATTAACCAAGTGTGAAATAAGGTAGAAAAATCCACTGAAGAAAACCACTTAAAAAGTAGAATTTGTTAAACAGAAAAGGAGATACAAAAGTTAACTGAAGAAAACAATTCTTTAAAAATTAGAATTGGACAAGTGGTAGCTAATGATTCTATGAGATATCAAAAATCAAATAAAATTAGAAAAATTAAAAAAATTGAAGAAAATACAAAATACCTCATTGTAAAAACAACTTAACTAGAAAATACATTCAGGAGAGATGATTTAAGGATTATTGGACTACCTGAAAGCCATGATCAAAAAAAGAGCCTCAACAGCATCTTTCAAGAAATTATCAAGGATATCCTAGAACCAGAAGGTCAAATAGTCATTGAAATAATCCACTGATCACCTCCTGAAAGAGATCCCAAAATGAAAATTTTAAAGACTATTGTTACCAAATTCCAGAACTGTCAGATCAAGGAGAAAATATAACAAGCAGCCAGAAAGGAACAATATAAATATTGTGGAACTACAGTCAGGATTGCACATGATTTAGCAGTTTCCACATTAAAAGATTAGAGGACTTGAAATGTATTCTGGAAGGCAAAGGGACGTAGGTTACAACCAAGCATCAACTACCTAGCAAAACTGAGCATAATATTTCAAGGAAAAGATAAATATTCAAAGAAATAGGGCACTTTCAATCATTCCTGATGAAACAACCATAGATGAACAGAAAATTCAATCATCAAATACAAGACTCAAGAGGAACATTAAAAAGGTAAATAGGAAAGAAAAAAATATGCTATTCAATTTGATTAACTGTTTACATTCCTACACAGGAAGATGATACTCATAATTCTTGAGAGCTCTATCTTTATTAGGGCAGTTAGAAAGGGGTAAATATAGACAGAAGGTGTGGGTATAAGTTTATTTTGATGTGATAATAAAAAAAATTAAGGAGTAAAAAAATTTTAGTGGGAAAAGGGAGAATAGCATAGGGTGAGTTGTATCATATGAATAGGCACAAAGACCTATTACAGTAGAGGCAAAGAGGGGTGTGTGAGCATTGTTTGAACTATACTCTCATAAGATTAGGCTCAATGAGGGGATAACATGCACATTCAGTTGGATATAGAAGTCACTTTTAACCTATAGGGAAGTAAAAGGAAAAAGGGGGAAAAAAGGGAGGGGATGGATAGAAAGGAGGGTGACTTAAAGGTGAAAGGAGAGAGGAAAGTATAAATGGGGAAAAATAGGAGGGATAGAAAGGCATAGTTAATAATTGTAATTGTGAATGTGAATGGGACAAACTCTCCTATAAAACAGTAGCAGATAGCAGAGTGGATTAAAAAATCGTAATCCTAAAATGTGTTGTTTATAAGAAACTAATGTAAAGCAGGGAGAAACAAACAGAGTAAAGGTAAAAAGATTGGAGAAGTATATATTATACTTCAGCTGAAGTTTAAAAAAACAAATAAGCAAGGAAAGCAATCCCGATCTCATAGAAAGCAAAAGAAAGGATAGATTTAATTTAAACAGATAAGGAAGAAAACTATATCTGACTAAACAGTATCATAGACAATGAAGTAATATCAATATGAAACATATATTCACCAAGTACTATAGCCTCCAAATTCTTAGAAGAGAAGTTAAGGGACTTACAGGAAGAAATAGATAGCAAAATTATACTAATGGGACAACTCAATCTACCCCTCTCAAAACTAGATAAATCTAACTACAAAATAAAGAAAAAAGAAGTGAAAGAGGGGAACATCATTTTAGAAAAATTAATGTGATCAACCTCTGGAGAAGACTGAATGGGGATAAAAAAGAAATGCACTTTTTTTTTTAACAGGACCTGGCACCTGCACAAAAATCTTACAGACCAATGCAGAAAGGCCAAAATATTAAATGCATCCTTTTTGGATCACGGTATAACAAAAATTACATGTAATAAAGGTCATGAAAGATAGACTGAAAATTAATTGAAAGCTAAACAATGTAATCCTAAAGAATGAGTGGGTCAAACAACAAATCAAAGAAATAATCAATAACTTCATCAAAGGAAAAGACAGTAATGAGACAACATACCAATATTTATGGGATGCAATCAATACAGTTTTTAGAGGAAATTTTATATTTCTAAATGTCCACATGAATAAAATATAGAAAGGAGATCAATGAATTGTGCATGCAATGAAAACACCTAGAAAAAGAAATTAAAAATCCCCAAATAATACAAAATTATAAATTCTGAAAATCAAAGGAGAGATTAGTCAAATTGAAATTAAGGAAATTATTGAGGTAATAAATAATACTGAGAACTGATTTTATGACTTAAAAAATAAAATAGATAAAACTGTTGTTAATTTTATTACAATCACTCCTTAAATAGTACATTTGGCCCAGTGGAAAAGAAAGAATAAAAGCTAATTGAAAATTTAAATGTTAGATTTGGGCAAGTGGATGTCAAGGACTCTACAGGGCATCATGAATCAATAAAACAAATTCCAAATAATGAAAAAAAAGAAAATGTAAAATACCTCATGGGAAAAACAACTGACCTGGAAAATGGATTCAGGAGAGGCCATATCAGAATCACTGGACTCCCTGAAAGCCATAATCAAAAGGAGGATGTTGACAGTATCTTTCAAGAAACTTTAAAGGAAACCTGCCCTGATATTCTGGAACCAGAGGGCAAAATAAGTATCAAAAGACTCCACTACAGCCCATATTGAATTGCCTATCTTTCCAGTGGGGGTATGTGACAAAGGAGGTATGGAAAGAATCTAGAATTTAAAATTCCAAAATCAAATGATAATATATGTGTGTGTGTGTGTGTATGTATGTATGTATATGTATACACACATATATATTTATATAATGATAATTATTATTATTTACATGCAACTCAGAAATAAGATATATAGACCCTGGGATGGGGAGATCCATCTTACCCTACCAGAAAGTCAGAGGTATGATGGGGGAGGATATAGGAAAGAACAGTTTGGGGGAGGGTATATACAGTGGGATCACTATTTTGGGGCAGGGGAAAGACAGGGGGAAAATTTGTAACTCAAAATCTTGTGGAAATCAATTATGTAAACCAAAAAATAAACAAAAGTTAATTTATTTTAAAAAGGACTCCACTGATCAGCTCAGGAAAGAGATTCCTAAATAAAAACCCCAATGAACATCATAGCGGAATTTCAGAACTATCAGGTCAAGAAAAAAAAAGTGCAAGTGGATGGGAAGAAATAATTCAAATATCAGGGAGTCACATTTAGGATCAAATAGGACTTGACAGCTACAGCATTAAAGGGTGAGAGGTCATGAACATGATATTCTAAATGGCAAAGGAGCTAGGAATACAAGCAAGAATCACATACTCAGCAAAATTAAGCATACTACATCAAGGAAAAAAAATGGCATTTCAATGAAACATAAAGATTCTAAGTCTTCCTAAGAAGATCACAATTACATCAAAACTTTGTCCTCCAATATCTAGACCCAAAAGAACTGTAAACATGCAAAAAGCAAAAACAAAACATAAGTGATTCAGTAGAGCAAAACTGTTTGCACCTCTACATGGGCGGATAATTCTTTTAACTCTTAAAATCTGTATCACTACCAGTACAGATAGAAGTAATAAGGCAAATTTGAGGTAATGATATTTTAAAAAATCATTAGAAAGAGAACTACACTGGGTTACAGAAGGAAGGGAAAGGTAGAAGGAGTAAGTTTTCTCCCATGAAGAAGTAAAGAAGACCTTTTACAGTGGAGGGAAAGATGAGAGAGTGGGCAATGGACATCCTCAACTAACTCTCAACTCAAAGAGGGAGTATTATATGTAATCATTTGAATATAGAAATCTATCTTACCAAACAGGTAAGTAATGGGGTGGGGGGAAGGAGATTAAGTAAAGGGGAAGGTGGGGACTAATATGAGGGAAGGCAGATCAAGGGAGGAAGTAGACAGAAGCAAAACACTGGCTAGGTGAGAAAGGGTGAAAAGAGAGAAGACAAACAGGAGGAAAAATACACAGGAATTACATAGACAGCTATCATAACTCTGAATGTGAATGGGATGAAGTCTCCCATAAAATGGAAGCAGGAAACAGCATCTTCCAATATGTTCCTTGCAGGAAATGCACTTGAAGTACACACAGAATGAAAAGTAAGAGACAAGAGCAGAATATATTATACTTCACACAAAATTAAAACAAAGCAAAGCAAAATAAAACAAAAACCAGGGTTAGCAATCCTGATCTTAGACAAAGAATAAACAAAAATATACCTAATTGAAAGATATAAGGAAGAAAACTACATCTTGCTGAAAGGAACCACAGACAAAATGTAAAAAGCAAGGAATATTCTACCTGTCAGCTCTATGGAGAGGGCAAGAATTCGTGACCAAACAACTGACAGAGAGCATTATAAAATATAGAATAGATAATTTTGATCATATTAAGTTGAAATCCTTCTGCACAAAGAAAATCAAGATAAGAAGGAAAGCAGAAAGCTGGGAAACAATCTTTACAGCAAGTGGCAGTGATAAACAGCTCATTTCTCAAATGTATGGAGAACTGAGACAAATTTATGAGAATGTGAAGTCATTCCTCAATTGATAAATGGTCAAAGGACATAAATAGACATTTTCAGATGAAGAAATAAACACTACCTATAGTTATATCGAAATGCTCTAAATCACTTTTGATTAGAGAAATGCACATTAAAACAAGTCTGATATACCACCTCACACCTACAAGATTGGGTAATATGACAAAAAAAAGGAAATGATCAATGTTGGAAAGGATGTGGAAAACTAGGGCACTAATACATTGTTAGTGCATTTGTGAACTGATCCAATCATTCTGGACAGCAAATTGGAACTATACCCAAAGGGCAACCAAATTCTACATACTTTTTTATCCCAGCAATACCTCTATTAGATCTATATACCAAACAGATAATAATAAAAAAAGGAAAAGGACCTACATGTGCAAAAATATTTATAGCAATCATTTTTGTGGTTGCAAAATATTGGAAACTTAGGGGATGCCCCATCAAATGAAGAATGGCGGAACAAAGTGGCATACGATTGTAATGAAACACTATTTTGCAGTCAGAAATGATGAACAGTTTTCAGAAAAACCTGAAAAGATTTGTATGAATTGAGGCAAATTGAAGTGAGCCTCACCAGGAAAACACTGTTTACTGCATCAGCCACATCATGTAATGATCCACTATGACTGAAACAAAAGGCCTTTGCTGGTCCTACCGGTTATTAGTGCCATCCCCTCTAAAGTTACCATCTGTCTACTCCATTTTTATCATGTGTATTCTGATCTATATAAGTTATTTCTCACACTAAAATGGAAGGTTTTTGAGGGCAAAGATTGTTTTTGCTCTGTTACTATAGCTATCCAACCTAACACTGTCTGCCACATAATAAGTGCTTAATAATTTCCATTTGATTTATTGATCATTAAAGTAGTGATATATGTAGTGTAAAGCTCATGGGGGAGAAAAGGTGAAGAAAATGTTTTGTAGATTAAAAACTCCTACAGAAATGAGAGCTGTAATTATTGTAAATAGTTTCAATTTACATAACACCTTAAGGTTTGCAAAGTACTTTACATATATTTTCTTATCTGATCTTAATCACAACTCTATCAGGGTGTGTAATTAATATCTCCACTATCAAAGAGGGAATGACTTGTTCATTAACATATAGTCAATTAAACTCATGGGAATCATTTGAATTCAGATCTCACCTGATACAAAGTTCAGTTCTCTTTTAAGTACTTCATTATTGCATTATTCATATTGTAAAGGTTGAGGCCAATAAGGTCTGCACCAACGAAGGTGTGCTAAATATGAGGATCAAAAGCTGTAATTTGCTATAAAGCCAGTCACTCCCCAACCTGGAGGAAACCATGTGTGTTTTGGTGGACAGTCTCCCTGGCTTGCTGTTGGAATGGAATAACCTCTAAAAGTGGAAAGAGTATTAGAATTCAAATTAGGTGACCTGAATTCAAATTGTGACCCACCCTCACCTCTCACTGAGTCCCAGTGAATAGAAGCTGAGTAACAATGGGTAGATCACTGATTGAGATTTAGATATTTATTAGCTCTTTTACCTAGAGCAAATTGCTACCAATATCTGGGTTTTAATTTCCTTATCTGTAAAATATTTAAATTAGATTCATGATTTCTTAATTATTTTGGAGCCACAGACTACTTTGGCAATATAGCAAAAGCTATATTGAATGAAAACTATTAAATGAAATCTCAGACTGTTGTTTAGTTACATCTGACTCTTCATGACCCTGTGGACCATGCTATTCAGTCAGTTTTCTTGGCAAAGATACTAGAATGGTTTACCATTTCCTTTTCAAACTGATTAAGACAAACAGAGGTGAAGTGACTTGCCCAGGGTCACACATGTAGTAAGTATGTGAGCCAAATTTGAACTAAGTTCCTCCTGACTCCAGGCTCATCTCTCTATCTACTGAACCACCTAACTGCCCCCCTTGGACTAGATGCTATCTAAGGTCAATTTTATCCTTAAAATTCTCAGAATATATTAGTTTTCTCATTGTTTGTCATATAATTTTTATTAAATGGCAGCCATTAGTAAATTGTTAAAAGAATCTGAATGAAGGTGGCCAAGGGGAAAGGTGCACCAAGACCTAGATGTCCGCATTTCTTTCCTTTTTACCTGTTTCAGAGACAAAGTCTGAATGATCATCCACTAATCCTAGTTTCCTGTACAAACAGCAAAGTGACTAATATAGGACATATGGAACACAGTGCAATCTCTCCAGGGTCAGGTAATCATGGGCTCCCTCTCAGTTTATTCTCCTTAATCTCCCAGGGAATTTAGATCACCTGATCTACTGGTATTACTTCCTCCACAAAGAGACTATCTATAATGTCATTCTTGCTATCCTCCTCATCAAAAGAATTTGTCCTGGGCTCAAATATGGTTAGTTTTAGCTTTGTGAGCCTTTATTGAGGAGTGGGTTGGGGTAGTTGGCATGGTTATAGCTAAGCTCTGGGTTGTTATTAAAAAATGAGTGGGCCTTTTTTACACAATCTTTTTGGCTTTCTCTTATACTTTTAGGTACAGCTAAAAAAAAAACAAGTTGCAACTTATTTAAGAAATACCAAGCTGTTTCACTAACTCACCAGCATTGAGAGGGAAAGGAAAAAAATATGTTTCAAAGAGTGTTTCAAAGTTTAGTATAAAGAATGAAAAATATGAACAGAGGCTGTAGTGAAAATGGAGAAGAAATTATGATTACATTGTTTGTGATGTCTTGGCAAGAGAACATTGTGATTTTCAAATGTATAGATATTAAAGTCCTGGAGGAATATTCCATTAAGTAAGAGGACAGGACAATAACAGTAGGAACTTCTAAGTGACTTAAATAGATGAATTCAAAGGCCCTGGATATGGCTGTCATTTGCCTAATAAGACAGCATGATAAAATATTAGATCTTGAAGAGACTGTGAATATCCAGTCTCTTTATTGTGCATCTGGAGAAATTGAACCCCAGAAAATGAAAGTAGCTTGTGGAGGGTTGTTAACTGGGTTCATTAAGGGAAGAGATTGTGCCTTTAAAAAAATGCTTGAATCCTCCACACCTAGCAGAGCGAATAGCACACAGTAAACAAAAATATTTGTTGATTTATTGATCTTGAAGGGACTATCATTCAAACTTAAAACTCCTAACTCTTAGACTTTTTGCTACAATCCACTGCCTCTACCCACAACCCATAAAATAAGTTGATGCTTTTACTTCCTCCCCAAAAAATACATTTATACCAGCCATTGAAGCCTAGTAGTTTAATTTCAGGAAGTAAAATAAGCTGCTTTACGAATAATAACAAAAAGTCCAATCTAAGACTAGTTTACAAATGGAAAACAGAGAAAACAGGAAGAGTGATGTTGAGCCAGAAATAAAATATCACTCAAGAAATGTAGTGAGTGTATGTGCTTTTCCCCCTTTGGCAGATTCTCTATTGATTTTAATTAAGCTCTATCTAAGCTTCCATGCTTGAAGAACTTTTTTTTTTGAGTAGCAGAGTTTGACTTGCCAGATGGAATTTTGAAAGCAGCTTTTAGTTTACCATTTCCCCCCTTCCAAAAACCAAAGGAACAGATGTCTTGGGGCTGATGTCTCATTTCCAAATTGCATGCTGAAAATGCCTACCATCTTAAAGTACAAAGTAAATATTTAATTTAAAAGGTATACTCAGAAACACTAGATATTCTCTAAATGGGGTGTCTTCAGAAAACAATTATATTCTGTCAACTTGGTAAAAGACAAAAAAGTCAGTTTCTTCCCCTTAAAATGCAGAGAAACTCTTTTGGTTTTTAATGAGAAAAGTGATAATGCTCCCACAGGTGACTGAATTACAATGCTGATACTGTAAAGGACAAACTCTTTCTGGTATTCTTGCAGAGAACAACACTTTATACTCTTTTTATTATTACTTAAATTATTAAAGAAAAGTTGGGTTTTAGCATCTGTTTTGCAGATTTTTGCTGAAACAATACACTGGGGATGTGCTTTGTCATCACTCCTCCATAGAACAGTAGAAGGGTTGTAGGATTTAGATTTAGGAAATCTGAAACCCAGCCATGTCACTTTCTACTTGTGCAGCTTTGAGAAAGCCATTAAATCCTCTGGGCCTTAGTTTCCTCTTCTATGAAGTGAAGAACATGGAATAGATGTCCTTCAATGCCCCCTTTACCTCTAGATTTATAATTCTATGAGTTTCTATAGGAAGCTTTCCTTAATCCCACTTAATTTCAGTGTTCTCCCTCTTTTAATTATTTCCTATTTACCTTGTATAGTTTGTTTATACACACAGACACACACACAGACCCATACACATATCTGCATGTCATCTCTCCCATTAGATTGTAAGCTTTTTGAGGGTTGTGACTTTTACCTCCTTTCATTTCCCTAGAGCTTAGTACAGTGCTTGGCACATAGTAGTTACTTAATAAATGCTTATTTATTGATCAACTTTTGCTTTTACTCAGATGGATAATTTTTGTCCCTTTGGATTTGTGCATGTTTAGACAACAGATCATTAGAGTTCGATTTAGAGCTGCACAAAATTCTTTTCTTTTCTCTGACCCACCTGCCTATTTAATAGAAAAGGAGGTCATAATCAATCAATTATTTGGCATTTTTAAGTACCTACTAAATGCCAGGCACTCGTACTAGGTACTGGGGCTTCTCCACTGTGACATCAACATAACATAGGGAAAAGGTTGTAGGACCAGACATGCTATTGTTCAACCTCTACAGTCATCATTGAGGGAAAAATCATGATGGAGAAGGGAGGGGCTCAACTTCACACTTATACCAGTAACTCCTGACCTACTGCTACTAATAGGCATGTAAACACAGGAGTCTTTAGAGTGCCAGTAGCAACATGTCACTGTCCCTGCTTCCAAGTCATCCCTTACAGCCATCATCAGTGTAAACACCTTTTATGAAGAAAGAGATTACTATTTCTACCAACTACAAATGAACTGGTACTCACAGAGCAGGCAAACCAGTGAGGCAATGAGGTACCCTGAGGGATAAATGGCAAATAGCATGTGATAGGCAAGTCAAGCCACCACCACCGTCACCATTTTTGCCATTATCTTCCTTCATACCTTTATGGAGACAGTCCAGGACCATGAAGCCCAAGAGCCTTGAGTATAACAATCCCTATAGCCCAATGCCCTTGACCATATTCCTGGGAAGCAAACTTTGTGGAGATGTAGACTGGAAACTGCTCCTGAAAGTTTCACAGCCATACATGCTAAAGACCCAGAGAATATAGTTCTTAACACCAAAGTCCTTGACACTATCAAATGGTTTAACATCAGAAACTAATATGACTTTATCAATGGAAATAACTTTAAAGAACCAACATATAGTCCTTTTCTTCATTGTTGCATCCTAACAATTAAAAGATCTTTCCATTTGACTTGTGGGTAAAACAGTCCTTATGTATTGTCTCCCCCATTAGAACATGAACCCCTTGAAGACAGTGTTTTCTGTTTGTATTCTTATAGTCCTAAACAAATTAAGAAATTAATCAGTGCTATTCTCATTCATTCATTCACATTGAGAATCAGAAGATCTACCAATCATCTCTTGAAAAAGATTCCCAAAAGAAAACTCCTAGAAATGTTATAGCCAGGTTCCAGAATCCCCATATCAAGGAGAAAATATTTCAGACTGCCAAGAAAAACAATTTGAATACAGTGGAAACACAATTAGGGTAACCCAGGATCTGACAGTTTCTACACTGAGGGATTAAAGGGCCTGGAATATGATATTTTGGAGATGAAGGGAGCTGGGATTAAAACCAAGAATCACCTACACAACAAAATTGAGTATAATGTTCCAGAGGGAAATATGGTCATTCAGTGAGGTAGAGGACTTTCGAGCATTCTTGCTGAAAAAAAAAA
>CM053595.1:173495125-173517244 GCA_028646575.1 Pseudocheirus occidentalis
TATTTACTTATTTGTTTGTTTTTATTTTTTATTTCTAGAAGGTGTTCTAACCATAGAATTGACCAACTTTGTTCTCTTTAGCATCAGTGATTGGAAAATAGCTTTGTATTACTGTGATGTTGAATGGTTTGTCTTGGATTCAGACAAATATCTTTTATTGATTTTTGTGATTATACCCCAGTACTGCTTTTCCCACCATTTTATTGACTATGCAGGCTACTACATTTCTTCTAAGAGATACTTTTTTTCTTTTTAAAAATGTACTTATTTTAGTTTTCAACATGTATTTTCAAAAGATTTTGAGTTCCAAAATTTCTCCCCATCTCTCCCCTACCACCCCATCCCGAGATGATTACCCCTTTCCCCAGTATGCCTTCTCTTCCATCCCCTATTGTCCCCCCCCTTCCCTTCTTCTCCCTTACATTTTTATGGGGCAAGATGGATTTCTATACCCCATTGCCAGTATATCTTATTTCTAGTTGTATGTAAAAAAATTTTTAACATTTGTTTTTAAAACTTTGATTTCCAGATTCTCTCTCTTCTTCCCTCTTCACCCACCCCCATTGAGAAGACAAGCAATTCAATATAGGTTATACATGTGTATTAAGGCAAAATATTTCCATAATAGTCATACTGTGAAAGCTGAACTCTATTTCCCTCCATCCTATCCTGTTCCCCACTTTTTCTATTTTCTTCTTTGACTCTGTCCCTTTTCAATAGTGTTAGCTTCTGACTACCCCCTCCCAAAATCTGCCCTCCCTTCTATCATGGTCCCCTCTTATCCCCTTCCTCCCCACTTTCCTGTAGGGTAGGATTTCCAATTGAGTGTGTATGTCATTCCCTTCTTAAGCCAAATTGAATGAGAGTAAGGTTGACTCATTTCCTTTCACTTCCCTGCTCTTCCCCTCCATTATAACAGTTTTCCCTTGACTCTTCCAAACCACTCTAGAGATAATTTCCCTTATTCTATCTCTCCCTTTCTCCTCCCAATATATTCCTCTCTCACTTCTTAATTTTATTTTTTAGATATCATCCCTTCATATTCAACTTGCCCTGTGCCCTCTGTCTATGTATACATATTCATACATACAAACACATATATACACATATATACATGCATATAACTGTGCCTACATATACATATCTACATACACATGAATATATATATATATACACACACACACACAGATAGAGAGAGAGAGAGAAAAAGATAGATAGATAGATAGATAGATAGAGAGAGAGAGAGAGAGAGAGAGAGAGAGAGATTTTTATATTCCCTTCAACTATCCTAATAGTGAAAAAAGTCTCATGATTTACAAATATTGTTTTTCCATTTAGGCATGTAAACTGTTCAACTTTAATAAATTCCTTGTGATTTCTCTTTCCTGTTTCCCTTTTCATACTTCTTGTATTTGAAAGTCAAATTTTCTGTTCAGCTCTGGTCTTCTCATCAAAAATTCTTGAAAGTTCTCTATTTAATTGAATGTCCATATTTTCCCCTAAATCTTCTAAGGGATTCTTGCCCACAGTAGTATATGTGGTGATCATCTGGATTAAATTCACATGTTGTGATTTAAATTTACTGACATCCAAGACATCATTATTTAATCTTTCTATCTCCTGTTTGACTACACCCAGGTTACCTTGTTTCATAGACTTTACATTCCAGGTTCCTATGCAATATTGATTTTTACATCATGAGACTTTCATTTTATCACCAGATATATCTACATCTGAGTTTTCTTTTCAGCCTTGACCCAGCTGCTTCATTACTACTGGAACTATTGTATTTGTCCTCAGCTCTTCCCCAGTACCGTGTTGCTCATGTTTTCATCTGAGGGCCTTACCTTCTGATGCTAACTCTTTATCATTTTAGTACTATCCATGTGATTTTCTTGAAAAAGATACTGGAGTGGTTTGCCATTTCTATCTCCAGGGGATAATCTTTAGTCAGAATTCTCCATTATTATATGTCTGCGTTGAGTCACCATGCACAGAATATCTCATAATTTCATCTGAGCTACACAAACCTGTTTGCCACAACAAGGCAGTGGCATAATGGATAGAGCCCTGAGCTTGAACTCAGAAAGACATTTTCCTGTGTGCAAATCTAGTCTCAGACACTTACTAGCTGTGTGACCCTGGGCAAGTCACTTAACTTTGCCCCAATTCCTTATATGTAAAATGAGCTAGAGAAAGAAAAGGCAAACCACTCTAGTTTCTTTGCCAAGAAAATTCCCAAATGGGGTCATTAAGAGTTAGATATGATTGAGCTTTAAATGAAAGTGATGTTGATTAGGTAGAGGACAGAACAGAAACAAATGTCCCTAAGACAGTGTTGAACTGGATAATTACAGAAGTAATTCAAACCAGAATAAATATTGAGACCCTCTAGGGGAGGCAGAGACAGTGAGGGTATTGATACACGTGTCTTCTTTGCTTACTATATTTGTATAGTATTTAAAAAAATCAAATTAGATAAACAAAATGTTGGGCTCTGCCACTATACATTGAAATTCATAACTTAATTGGCAGATACATATTCCTTCTCATAAAAAAAATCAGCAAGCATTGATAAAGAAGTCCTCTTATATGGACAATGACTTTTTTTTTTACTATCTTGAGAATTCTCCCAAGGGTAATTATGGGACACAGGTTTGCAGTTCTCCCTTTAATTTTTTTATTCAAATATTTTCATGATAGTTAAGAATAAAAAACAAACTCCATCAATTCAGCAAACATTTATTGACTAGTTTTTGAGTGTAGAATTCTATTCTAGGAAACAGGGAAAATTCAACATTTAGAGAGGACACAGTGAGCCCCATTATTCAGCAATGATACATTTTGTGAGTGCTTTGCATTCTAATAAAAATTCGTTTTGCCTCTTCTTGGGACATAGAATAAAAGAAAGTATATATTTTCAGTAGAAGAGCAAAGAATTTCAATCCATCCCCATCCATTAATCCATTTTTGTTTTAACATTTAGGATGCTTTTAAAAAGTTTTTGAAAATGGGCAGGAGCCAAGACAGTAGAGTAAGCAGTACATTGCGCAACTCTCCCATATTCATCTCAAAACAATCATAAAATAGAGCCCTAAAAACATCCTGGAAGAGCAGAACCAGAAAATAGACAGGGTGAAACAATCTTTTAGCCCAAGAAATTTGGAGACTTGGCAAGAAAGTTTTGTTTCACTCAGATAAAAGTGAAGCTCATTTGAGGACAGGAAGCATCCTGACAAGCCCAACCTCAGCTAAGCAATGGGAGATTCTGAGTCCCAGTGTAGTGGAATAGACAAAAGCCAACACCAGGAGTCCTACATGCCTCTGCATAGTTATGGTAAGGGGCAGGCTACAACTCTAAGAACCACCAAGTAGTTCAGTATAGACCCAAACAAAGAGGCGGCCTCCAACAGCCAGACCATCATCTGCTTCAGAGTACTCCCAGAGAAGTGTAGAAACATCCCACCAGCCTTAGCACAGATGATCCATCACCACTAGGTCCCTGACTCAGCACTAAGTAAGTTTCCAAATTCCTTTGGCGTCCCACAGAGTCAACAATCCTCCACTCTACTACCTCACTGCAGCACTAGACATGAGAGTCTCCTGTGGACCTCAGGACAACATCAGTGTGGCACCAGGTGAACAGTCAGAATCTGCAGCCTGATACATTCCAAAGTTTAAAGAAATGAAAAGAGGCAAAAAAAGAGGAGCAAAAAGCTCATCAAAAATGAAACTAGCCATAGAAAGTTATTATGGTGACACTGACAATCAAGAAATAGACTCAGAAGAGGACAACAATGTCAAAACACCTATGGAAAAAAAACCCAAAAGAAAAAAAATGTGAAATAGTCTCAAACCCAGAAAGAACTCATGGAAGAGCCCTAAAAGGAGCTTAAAAGTCAATGAGAAAGTTAGAAGAAAAATTGCTAAAAGAAATTAAAGTGATACAAGAGAATTATGAAAAAAGTCAATAGAACAGAAAAAGAAAACAATTGCTTAAAAAGTAGAATTGGCCAAATGGAAAAGGAGATACAAAAGTCCACTGAAGAAAAGAACTCCTTATAAAGCACAATTGGCCAAATAGAAAATGAAGTACAAAAGTTAGCTGATGAAAACAACTCCTTGAAAGTTAGAATTGGACAAGGAAAATCAATGACACTATGAGACATCACTGATCAATCAAAATAATTCCAAAGATTAAAAAATGGAAGAAAATGTAAAATACCTCATTCAAATGACAACTGACCTGGAAATTAGATCCAGGAGAGACAATGCCAGAATTATTGGACTACCTAAAAGCCATAATCAAAAGAAGGACAACGACAGCATATTTTAAGAAATTATAAAGAAGCCAGTCCTTATAGCCTGAAACTGGACAACAATATGAGCATACACTGATCACTTCATAAAAGAGAGATCAAAATAAAAACACCAAGGAACTTTATAGTCATATTTCAGAATGATTACATCAAGGGAAAAATATGCTACAAGTGGCCAGAAGAAAATAATTCAAATACCAGGGAGTAACAGTCAGAAAGTCTGGTAAGAATGATGCAAAGTGAAATGAGTCAAACCAGGAAATCTTTCTACAAAGTATCAGCAGCATTGTGTAATGATCAACTATAAATGACTCAGGTCCTCTCAGCAACACAGTGATCTAAGATGAGTACAAAATACTCACAAAAGAAAATGCTCTCTATATCCAGATAAATAACTGATGGACACTGAGTGCAAATTAAAGCATACTTTTTGCACTTATTTGATCCTTTTTCATGTTTTTCCCCTTTAAATCTATTTATTTTTTTTCAACTGTCACTAATATGGCTATATCTTTCACAGGATAACACATATATAAACTGTATCAAATTGCCTACCACTTTAGGAAGTGGGGAGGGGAGGAAGAAAGAAAAAAAATTTGGATATCAAATTCTTGTAAAAATGGAGGCTAAAAATATCTTGATCTGTAATTGGGGGAAATGTTATTTAATTTTCTTAATCTTTTTTTTTAAATTTTAGATTCAAAGATGAACATTTAAATACATAATGTGAAAAGGAAAAAAGAAACATTATAAACTTAAACATAAAATGAAAACATGTCATATGCACAGTAGAATGTAAGAGAAGATTAAAAAATATAGCAATTAATTTTTATTTCAAAGAAGCCTATATATTGAGTTCTACATATTGTGCTGAGAGCTATCAATCTATTTTTTTTTGCTACCTTGTAGGTGTTTTTTCTGCCATATATTTTTCCTTTGTTCTTCTCCTCTTTCCTCCCCCCAACCTAGGCTACAATTAAGTATGGATACACACATACACACATAGATGCACATACATATATATATATATGTATATATAGAGACACATACCTACATACATGCATACATACATACATAAATAAACATATGCTTTCCCTAACAGATTTCACTACTAATTTTTGTTTTTTTTGTTTGTGTGTATCTCTTATTTCCTATCCCTACTCCTGACTCCTCTACTTTACTTCTACCTTGACCTCCTATTACTTAACCTATCCCTCGTCCAATGATCCTTCCTTATCCTCCCATTCCCATAAATTTAAAAATCCTTTATATACCCCTTTGACCTATAACCTCACCCTCTACTTTAAACATCCTTCCCTTATTATCTCCCCCTTCCATATCCCCTTAGTTTTCAATTCCTTTTTAAATTTAGAAGACTTTTATACTCTTCTAGACAACTATGTATTGTTCCCTCTTGAACCCATTCCCAAAGAAAGTTGGTTTCCATCACTAACAGCCCTCCTCCCCTATCTAATTCTTCTGTATCAGTTCTTCTCACTTTTAGCTGTTACTAAACTATTTTACTTTTTGAAGTCACATCATGCTCAGTTCTACCCAATCTTTCTTATGAATTACCCAATTGCTAATAGCAGTCTTAGAGATATGTTTTACATTTTACATATATAAAAGGTTAACAGTCTGTGCTTATTAAGTCCCTTCTAATTAGTCTTTGCTATGTACCTTATGTTTCTCTTGGGTATGTCAAATTTTCCATTAAGTTCAGGTTTTTGTCTTTTTTTTTCTTTTTACAAAGTCCTGGAAGTCTGACAATTCATTGAATATTTTTCTTCTCCAGAACTATGTTTAACTTTGCTGGGTGTGATATTTTCTGCCACAACCCAAATTATTTTGCTCTTTGATATATAGTGTTCCAAGACCTGTGGTGTTTTAGTATAGTCATTGCTAGGTCTTGGGTGATTCTAACTGGTACTACTCATATGTAAAGTATTTTTTTCTTGTTACTCAAAATATTTTATCTTTGATTTTGGGGTTTCAGAATTTGACCATAATATTACTATGAGTTTTCCTTGTAGAATCTCTTTCAGGTGATGATTGTTACATTTTTTTCCTATTTCTACTTTCCTCTCTTTTCTAATGCTGAGGACAATTTTCTTTAAATTTCATATTATTGCATTGAGATTCTTTTTTGTTATAACTTTTTTATTATAACTATTATAGTCCAGTTATTCTTGTTTTCTCTTCTTGATCCATTCTCCAGATCAGTTGGTTTTCTTATGGGATGTTTCACATTTTCTTCTAATTTTTCCATTCTTTATATTTTGTTTTATTGTTTCTTGATCTCTTATAACTTCACTGCCTTCCCCTTGCCCAATTATTATTTTCAAGAATTTACTTTATTCTTTAAGATTCTGGACCTCCTTTTCTAATTGATTGACTTGCTTTTCATAATCTTGTTTTTCGTCTATTGCTATTTTTTCTTCAGTTTTTCTTCAATCTCTCTATTTGTGCTTTTTAACCTTTTTAAATTTCTTCTATGAATTCTTTTTTTTTGGCAGGTGACCATTTGGTATTAATCTTTGGGGTAGAAGAGAGTTATTTTGTTTCAGCATCCTCCTTTGAAGATGAATGCCAGTCTTCTCTATTTCCATAGTAACTCTCTATGGTTGGATGCTTTCTCCTTTGTCTGTGCTGTATTCATTTATTTATTTTTTGGTAATAACTTAATTTTTGAAATCATTTCTAGTCCTGGAGTATGGGGGAGGGTGCCTCTGGCCTCAGATCCTCCTTCATTTCTCTCCTCTGACCTTGAACCCAAACCAAATATTTCAGTCTGTTGCAAGGACCCACAGTCAGTGATGTGTCTGCCCCCATGCTTCTGAACTTATCTGTCATGTGCTGGTTCCTTCTAGCCCCTGGACACCTCTCTGTAGCACATCTGGGTTCTCATATTTCTTGTCAGCAAAGGTTTCCTTGGTTTTCCTGTCTCAGACTTCCAACCCCCCTCAGTGTCCCCAGGGTAAAAATTCCCTTAACTGAAGCTGAGGCAGGCTCCCAATAGTGCTAATCCTGGGACTTGCACTTTATTGTTTAAGTGGTCCTTAACCTGGAAGTGTTTACTCTTCACAGGGACCAAACCCCATCCCAGTATTCTTTTTCAGCCCTTCTTGGACTATCTGAAGTTTTGCCCCTTGTCTTGTTTATTTTTATCCACCCTGTGTATGCCCTGAGGCAATATTTTATCTTTTTTTTTTTTTTGAGGTAAGTATTGAGAGCTTGGAATTTTCTGGCCTACTCTGTAATCTTCTCAGAATCCTCCCCAAAATGCTATAAAAAAAAGAATGATACCTTTTTGCTTTTGAATTTGTGGCAAAAAGGTAAAATTATTTTAAAATCATTATTTTGTAGTCTTCTGAGCTCTCTTTGTTTAAACACATTCTTAAAGGAAATACTAGAGAAAATTTGGCTTCCTGTGATAATGAAGCTCATAAGTGAAGTCAGATAGAGTTAGGGAAGATTGCAGTATAATATGTCAGAAGTCTGGAGAGCAATTTGCTTGGATTAAAGGACTATCATTCATTGAAACAGATCTGCTGAAGGGCAGAGCTAAAATGGCAGAAAGGAAGAAGCAACTTTTCTAAGCTCCTCCAAGAATTCTGTTGCTAATCTTTAAAAAGTTAATTTGAATGGAATATAAAATGACAGAACCCATTAGGAGATGGGGCATGGTGGACTTCCAGCCCAGGAAAATGCCCACATAGCTGTGGACAGGGGGAAGACAGAGCACACAGGGGCTTCAACAATGTGGATCTGAGAGCAGATTACAGCTGAGTGAGTAGGAACCCCAGTCAGCAGACTCACACACACCAAGGACGATTTGCAACCATATCACCACAGGACAGAGGATAGTTGGAGAAAGAGAAAATGGGTAAAAGAAAATGCAGGCCCTGCAGCAGAAACAGCAGCTTCTCCTGGGACTACCAGCCCACAGCCTGGATGTTTAAAAATTACATATCTGAACTACCAGAAGTTAAGATCCCAGAACAGAACCTACTTGCTCTGATCCCCCATTCCTGACCCAGAAAACCCAGAGATGAATGTCCCACCCGAAGGAAAATCCTGAATTAGTGGAAACAGCTTCAGGCTTGGGAGTCACTGAGGCAGGGGGAAGTGAGGCAGTATGGAGTCTAAGCCCAAGAGGGTGGAGCCAGCAGGCCCTAATAACACAAGCCCAGTTGTGCCTTAGCACCACCAGGGGAATCTGCAGACACCAGCCCTGCCGGCCTCCAGCTGCTGAGCCTGACTGAGTTGTAGCCCAGAGACACAGAGGTGGAAACTGAAAGCAGCCAGACCACCACTCTACAACAGCTTACTCTGTGAGCATCAGGATAACTCAGGGGAAACACTGAGAGTCCTGGCCTTGGCCTCAGTCTAGACACTCAGAGGCTACAGCTCAGAAAGTTAACAACCAAACCTCTACCTCCTAGCCTGAGAAGCTCAATATTTTTGCACCCCAGGAGCAGATATACATTCCAAAAATTCAGGAAATAGGCAATCACAATGGAGAAGAAAGAACCCGTGAGAACTAGAACCACACAATCTTTTTACAGTAGGCAAGAACAACCAAATTCAGAGGACAATGTGGACTCTGTACTCACACTGGAGACCAGAGAAGGAAATGCAAATTGGTCTCAAGCCCCAAAAGCATTCTTGGAGGAGGTCAAGAAAGATTTTTAAAAAACAAATTAGAGAGGTAGGAGATAAATTTAAATCTACAGTAACTAAATTGGAAAAAAAAATCTTATTGAAGAAAAAAATGTTTAAAAAGTAGAGCTTGGAGAACTAGGATGGGAGGTCCAAAATCTAACTGGAGAAAATACCACCCTAAAAATGAAAACTGAACATATGGAAAAGGAGCTTCAAAACTAATAGAGGAAAATAATTCACTAACATTTTGAATTAGTCAGATTGATGCTAAGGATTCTATGATGCAGCAAGAGTCAGTCAAACAAAACATAAAGATTGAAAAATTAGAAGAAAGTGAAAAATATCTCACTGGAAAAACAACTGACCTGGAAAATAGATCCATGAGAGATAAGAATTATTGGCCTACCAGAAAGCCATTATGAACGAAGCAGCCTGGAGAGCATCCTCCAAGAGATTTTCAAAGAAAACTGTCTTGAGGTCCTAGAATCAGAAGGTAAAATAGTTATTGAAAGAATCCACCATCTCCTCCTGAAAGAGATCCCAAATTGAAAATTCCAAGAAATATAGTAGCAAAATTCCAGAGCTACAAAGTCAAGGAGAAAATGCTGCATGCAGCCAAAAAGAAACAATTTAAATACTTTGGAACTAAGTCAGGATTACACAGGACTTAGCAGCTTCTACATTAAAAAATCAGAGGGACTGGACTTTGATATTTCTTAAAGCAAAAGAGCTAGGACAGCAACCAAGGATAAACTACCCAGCAAAACTGAGCATGATCTTTCAGGAAAGGGGGTGGTGATTTAATGAAATAAAGGACTTCCAGACTTTCCTTATGAAAAAGCCAGAGCTCAATGGAAAATTTGATCTCAACTTACAAGACCCAAGAAAGACATGAAAAGGTGAACAGGGAAAACACAGATTCACACACACACACACACACACACAAACACACACACACACACACATACACATGCACGTGCGCATGCATGTGCACTCACACATACACACAGATGCACATAGCTTGGATCTCAGTAAGAGCAAACTGTTTACATTCTTATAATGAGAAGTGGAAACCTATCAATATTGAAATTTATATAAGTATCATGACATATAAAAGGCATGTACATAGATAGAGGGTGTGGATGAATGAACTAGTGAACTAATATGAAGATTAAAAAAAACCTTGTTAAGGGGAATGGAGGGATTGTAACAACAGAAAAGGGAAGGATGAGGGAGAAAATGGTAAATTATGCCACACAAAGAGGCATAAAAGCATACTAAAGTGGTGGGGAAGGAAGAACAGAGATGAACCTCATATGAATGTTATTCTCACTGGTTCTGATTCAAAGAGGGATCAATATAATCAGTTAAGTTTAGGTCCTAACACAAAAAGACACAAAAATTCATTATAATAGAGGGAAAAGAGGGAGGGAGAGGAGCACTGTATGAAATTTACTAGCATTGGTTTGGGTTCAAGGAGGGAATTACATGCTCCATTGAGAATAAAAATCTATTGTGCCCTACAGAGAGTAGGAAGGGTAAGGGAGTGTGTAAGAAGGGGGAGGGTGGTTAGAAGAGAGGGAAAGAGTAGTAAGAGGGAAGGATATGTAAAGAGGGCAAGACAAAGGGGAAGAGAATACTGAGGGAAGTGGTGGTCAAAAGGAAAACTACTATAAAGAGGAAAACTTCTAAAGAGGGGAAGGGAAAGGAAGATACAAAAATATAAACAGGGGAGGTAATAGGTTGGATGGAAAATCACAGATAGTAATCAAAACTCTGAATGTGAATGGGATGAACTTCCCAATAAAATGAAGGTGGATAGAAGAATGGATTAAAAACCACAATCCTACAATATTCTGTCTACAAGAAACACATTTGAAATGAGGAGATCCACACAGGGTAAAGGTAAAAGTAGAATATATTATGCTTCAGATAAAGTAAAAAAAAAAAGCTGGGTTAGCAATCCTTATATCAGATAAAGCAAAAGCAAAACCACATCTAATTAAAAGAGATAAGGAAAGAAACTATATCCTGCTAAAAGATACCATTGTGAATGAAGCAATATCGTTACTTAACATATATGCACCAAGCAGTATAGCATGCAGATTCCTAGGGTAAAAGTCAAGGGAATTAGAGGAAGAAATAAATAGCCACACTATAGTAGTGGGGGGCCTCAATCTCCCCCTCTCTGAACTTGATGAATCTAACCTCGAAATAAACAAGAAAGATGTTAAGGAGACAAATAGAATTTTAGAGAGGCTCAACATGATAGATCTCAGGAGAAGACTGAATGGGGATAAAAAGGAATATACCTTCTTCTCCATGGTACATGTCATATACTCAAAAATCGACCATGTACTAGGGCATAAAAACCTCACAGTTCAGTGCAGAAAGGCAGAAATATTAAATGCATAATTCTCAGATCATGATGCAATAAAAATCATATTCAATAAAGGGCCATGGGAGGATAGACAAAAAACTAACTGGAAATTACATAGCTTAATACTAAAGAATGAGTGGGTCAAACAGGAAATTATACAATCAGTAACTTCATTCAAGAGAATGACAATAATGAGACATCATGCCAAAACCTGTGGGGTGCAGCAAAGTCAGTTCTTAATAGAAGTTTTATATCACTGAATGCATAAATGAAAAAATTAGAGAAAATGGAGGTCAATGAATTGGGCATGCAATTGAAAAAGCTAGAAAAAGAACAAATTGAAAGTCCCCAATTAAATACTAAATTAGAAATAATTAAAAGCAAAGAAGAGATTAATAAAATTGAAATTAAGAAAAATATTGAACTAATAAATAAAACTAATAGCTGGTTTTATGAAAAAACAACAACAAGAAATTGATAGACTTTTAGTCAATATGATAAAAAAATAAAGAAGAAAACCAAATTCCAAGTATCAAAAATGAAAAGTATGAATCTAACTTCAATGATGCAGAAATTAATTCAATAATTAGGAATTATTTTCCCCAATTGTGTGCACATAAATTTGACAATCTTAGTGAAATGGATGAATATTTATAAAAATATAAGTTTTCCAGATTAACTGAAGAGGAAGTAAATTACTTAAATAACTCCATCTCAGAAAAAGGAATTGAACAAACCATCAGTGAACTACCTAGGAAAATATCCAGGGCCAGATGAATTTACTAGTGAATTCTATCAAACATTTGAAGATCAATTGATCCCAATACTCTACAAACTATTTGGGAAAATTGATGAAGAAGGAGTCCTACCAAACTCTTTTTATGACACAAATATGGTACTGATACCTAAAGCAAGGAAAGACAAAACTGAGAAAGAAAATTATAGATCAATCTCCCTCATGAATGTAGATGCAAAAATTTTAAATAAAATATTAGCAAAAAGAACCTACAAAAACTTATCAGAAAGAATGCTGCATTTTGATCAGGTAGAATTTATTCCAGGAATACAAGGATATTTGATATTAAGAAAACCATCAGTATCATATCAACCATAAAACTAGGAGAAAGCATATGATTATCACAATAGATGCTGAGAAAACTTTTGACAAAAATACAACATCCAATCCTATTAAAAACACAATAAAGTATAGGAATAAATGGAGTTTTTCTTAAAATAATAGGTAGTATCTATTTAAAGCCATCAGCAAGTATTATATGTAATGGAAATAACTAGAAGCATTTCCAAGAAGATCAGGGTTGAAACAAGGATGTCCACTATCATCCCTCTTATTCAATCTGGTACTAGAAATGTTAGCAATATCAATTTGATAAGAAAAAGAAATCAAAGGAATCAAATTAGGTAAAGAAGAGAGTAAGCTATCACCCTTTGTAGAAGATATGATGACATACTTAGAGAATCTTAGGGAATCAAATAAAAAACTTCTTGAGACAATAAATAAATTTAGCAATGTTGTGGATATAAAATAAACTGTCATAAATCCTCAGCATTTCTATATATTTCCAACAAAGTCCAACATCAAGAGATAGTAAGAGAAACCCCGTTTAAAATTACTATAGACATTATAAAATATTTGACAATCTACCTGCCAAAACAAACCCAGGACCTATATGAACAAAACTACAAAACACTCTTCACACAAATAAAAATCAGTTCTAACAACTGGAAAAACACCAATTGCTCATGGCTTGGTCAAGCTAATATAATAAAAATGACAATTTTACCTAAATTAAATTACATGTTTAATGCTATACCAATTGATCTACCAAAAATATTTTATACAGCTAGCAAAAATAGTAACAAAATACATTTGGAAGAACAAAAGGTCCAGAATATCAAGGCAATTAATGAAAAGAAATGATAGGAAAGGTGGCCTAGCCATACCAGAGTTTAATCTGTATTATAAAGCAGCAGCCATCAAGCCGCTTGGTACTGGCTGAGGAACAGAGTAGTGGATCAGTGGAATAGCCTGGGTACGAAAGACACAGTAGTCAATGACTATAGTAATATATTGCTTGATAAACCCAAAGACCCCAGTTTTGGGGATAAGAACTCACTATGTGACAAAAATTGTTGTGAAAACTGGCATATAGTATGGCAGAAACTGGGCATATACCACTGTCTAACAGTGTATACCAAAATCAAGTCTAAATGGGTGCACAATCTAGGTATAAAGGCTGACACTGTAAGCAGTCTGGGGAAGCAAAGAATAGTTTACCTGTCAGATTTATGGAGTAGAGAAGACTTTATGACCAAAAAGAGTTAGTGAGCATTATAAAATGCAAAATGGATAATCCTGATTAAATTAAATTGAAAAGTTCTGTACAGACAAAGCCAATGTAACCAAGATTAAGAGGGAAGTGGGAAATTGGGAAAGAATTGTTACACCCAGTGTCTCTGATAAAAACCTCATTTCTAAAATATACAGGGAATTGAGTCAAATCCTTAAGGATACAACTCATTTCTCAAATGATAAATGGTCAAAGGATATGTCAGAAGTAGACATTAAAGATATCTATGAGCATATGAAAAATGCTCTAACTCATTACTGATTTGAGAAATGTGAATCAAAACAAATTTGAGGTACCATATCTCTCTGGACAGATTGGCTAAGATGACAAAAGAGGAAAATGACAAATTCTTGAGAGGATGTGGAAAAATTGGAACACTAATGCATTGTTGGTGGAGTTGCGAACTGATTCTGGAGAGCAATCTGGAACTATGCTCAAAGGGCTATAAATAATTGCATACCTTTTGGCCCAGTAATACAGCTTCTAGGGTTGTATCCCAAAGAAATCAGAGAAGAGGGAGGAAGACCCAAATTTACAAAAAAGTTATTGCAGCTCTCTTTGTGGTGGCAAAAAAATTGAAAATTAAGTCTATGTCCATCAGTTGGGAATAGGATAAACAAGTTGTGGTATTTGAATGTACTATTGTGCTATAAGAAATGAGGTCAGATGGACTTCATATTTACCTGGACAGGCTTATACAAACTGATGCTAAGCGAGAAAAGCAGAACCAGGAGAAATTTGCACATAATGACAGACACAACAGTATGTGTGATGACCAACTTTGATAAACTGGACTCTTCTTAGCAATGCAAGGTTATAAGACAACTCTAAAAGACTCAGGATAGAAGGAGATATCTACATTCAGGGAAAGATCTAGAAAGAACAGAGTTTAAATGGAGACTGAAGCAAACTACATGCCCTCTTTCTTTTCTATATTTGGTTTTGTTTCCTCTTTCTCATTGTTCATTCCATTGGTTACAACCTTTCTATACAACCAGACTAATGTCCAATGTGAAAATATTTACAGATCCTATATTTGATTGCATGCTGCCATGGGAGGGAGGAGACGGAGGGGAGAAAATTTAGAACTCAAGGGATTGTGGAGCTGAATCTTGTAAATTAAAAGTAAATAAACAAATCAATTAAAAATAAAATAAATGTAATTAAACAAAGAAAGATCTGTTAAAATAGAGACATTATGAACCCCAGGAGTGGTAAACTCAATCTTGTGCTACCTCTGGAGCTATGTGTTCTTATTTAGAATGCATTTTTAGTGCTGCTCCAAGAGAAAACACTGCTGCTGAATTCTTCATTGTGCTAAGAGAGAAGATACCTTAAATGTTTTCTAGTACAGTACTCTCATTTTACAGATGATGAAATAGAAGCCCAAGTGTGCCATGGTTTGCCTAAGGGCACACAGGAGATCAATAGAGTATTCAGAATTT
Source organism: Pseudocheirus occidentalis (assembly GCA_028646575.1). Lineage (NCBI taxonomy): Eukaryota > Metazoa > Chordata > Mammalia > Diprotodontia > Pseudocheiridae > Pseudocheirus > Pseudocheirus occidentalis. The sequence goes on from CM053595.1 coordinate 173,510,304, forward strand.
GAGCCTAGCTCCTTTTACTATCAGTATTCTTTCTACAATTCCTTGCTTCCCCAGAGATCTAAAGGAAAAATAAAAGTGTATTTATGTACCATAACATCAAAACATTGAGTGTGAACATCCCTTGATATGTATGGTCAGTATGGACTAGTATATCAAACTCCAATAGAAATCTAAGTTGTGATACATTTTTATTTAGTTAAATATTTACCAATTTTTTTTCAATCTTTTTTGCTATACTAAAGAACAGAGAGTGCCTGCTCTGCATGTTTGACACTTCTAGTGCAAACACTTTAACTGTGATGACTGGGTTCATTACCATCATCTAGTCCTTCAACACTTTCAGCTCAGATTTATCCCAAAAACTTTTACTGGAGCTCTGAGCTTTCCTTACACCAATTTACTCAACAATACTCTGCCATGTTACTTTTATTAAAAATCCCCCTTTTATCATGCTGTCTCCTTCTCAAGATTTTGCAATGTCTCTTGCTGTCTGCAGAATCAAGTCCAAAATGTGACAGAGGCCTCCAATAACATAATTGGTGGGTTGTAGTGCCTATTATTCCTAGTTTATCATAGAATGATAGAATTAGAGCTGAAGGGACCTTAGAGGTCATCTAATCTAACACACTCATTTTACTGAGGGTGAACTATGCCCTAAAGTGGTGAAATAATTGTGGAAGTTACCACAGGTATTAAGGAAGAGAAGAGGAAAGGAAGAAAAGAGAAAGAGAAATATGTATGTGTACGCACATACATATATACACACATACACACATACATACACACACATATATACACATTCACATATACATATGGGTATATACTTTTATTATTTGCCAGTGCTATGTGCTAAGTGCTTTTTATATATATTACCTCTTTTGATCATCAGTCTGGACTTATGCTGTCTCTTTATGCCATAGTCGCTCTGATTGCTTTTCTAGATGATACATAAATTGTAGCTCACCCAAATATGAAATCTCCAAAAAGATATTGGATGATTACTACCTACCCAGTCCAAGCACTCTATCAATTTAGATTCTGTTATTGTCCTTCTACATTTTTGTCATATCGCGTTTTCTGTCTAATCATCTTGGCTGCACAATGGAGACCCACTCAATATAATAAACATTAACCTGAGATGCCCCAAACAGGATCTCATTAAAAGCTATCTTAAAAGAGTATCAAAAGATTGAGAACCAGAAGGAATCTTAAGAATTATCCATCTCAACCCATTCATTTGACAAATGAGGAAACCAAGATTTAAAAAAACAAAGACTGAAATTCCACTGTATTTATCACAGTCCTCAGTGAACTATTAGCATATAACTTAATTAGTAGTACTTCCCCCTCTTCCCAAAAATTTTTTAACTATTAGTAATACCAGTCTCCATATTGTACCCCATAGGACAAAGCAAGCTATAGTTATTGCCATAACTTTGCTTTCACTTTTATGAGAAAATAATTTGTGATCAATAAAAATGTCATGATTGGTTAATTTATTCCTAGATTGTACTCTCATTTTCATAGTATCTGAATTACAAAAAAAAAATCAGTAAATCATAAGAATTCATCTAATGTTCCTCTATGCCAGGAATTGTGCTAGCACTAGAGATACAAAGTAAAAAGCAAAAAAAAAAAAAACACCAAAACAAAACAAAACAACAAAAAACAGCAAAATGTCCCTAACCATCAAGGATCTTACATTCTAATGGATTCACTAATATATAACTAAGTAGGCATATATAAGAATCATACAGAGTCATTAAAAATTGGGGAAAGGGAGCTAAGTGGAGAGGCAGAAATGTCTCTTGAAGAAGCGCTTATTTGATCTGAATCTTGGAAAATCCAGGGATTCTAAGAGTCAAAGAGGTAAGAAAGGATGAGATCCCAAGCTTGGTGAACAGTTAGAGTCAATGCATGGGGATAGGATTGGAGCTTTGTGCTTGACTTACAGGAACTATCACTTCTTGTGATTTATTTTTGTTATTATTTTAACTTATTTGGGTTTATTGCTTGTTTCTAATTTCTGACTCTTCTAATTCATCCTCATTTGGGAATTCTTTACTTATGTAAATGATAGCTTCCATCCATTATTGATGTATAACCCTTATGCTCCTATTGGTATTCATGTAATCTCATGAGATCTAGAGGAAGGCCTTGAATCCATTAAGTGGACCTATAGAGGATTTAAATGAGAAGATGGGTGAAAGTTAAATCTCTATTGAGAGGGATAAATTAGTTACTGTCTATACTGATGGATGAAGCATTTTCATCAAGATATTGAAATAGCTAGCTAATTGAATATATAGATAAATAGGTTGGTAGATAAATTGGGGGAAAAGATAGAGTATGGGTGGAAGATGAACTGATTACCCTACCCCACTTAAAATAATGACTTTTGTTGGAACTTTGACTGAATCAATAAGAACTAATTGTGAACAAGGCCCAGATACCTCCTTGAGTCAATCAAAAACATTTTAATTAGGAAGAACAAGAAATGGTCCACGGAGTCTTAAAGAGTTGGACATGAATGATTGACTGAACAACAAAACAAGGAAGTCTATTTCAATCTATAAGCTTTACTTTTTTATATCCTCATGAGCTTGTATAAAAATAGAATATAGTTCAGAACTGGAGACAGATTTCTAAATTGTAGTAGTGAAAAGAAAGAAGTCAGGACATCAAGAAATAAGTCAGAAAGAATCAACAACACTGAGCTAACACATAAAAGGACTCAGCTGTGGCTGAAAAGGCAATGAGCCTCTGGTTCTACTACTATTTCAGAAGGTATGTTTGGTTTATGATGCTAGTTATAACCACCTACTCGATGACTTAGGGTAGTCAGCTCTTTCCCCAACTTCCCTCCAGATGCTATTTTTTTTACCTAAACTTTTTCCATTAACTTGAATTTATCTAAATTATGATGATGGTAGGAATAACTAGAGATAAAATTGAATGTAAATTACATAGAAAAGCAAGTCTCTATCTAAATGTTAGGAATTACTCTAACTTGAAGCTTAGAGCAAATATGATTATAATTCTAAAACAAGAGAATGTAAAGTCCCTTAGGCTTATGATGTACTAATTTTTACAATAGGATATTACATAATGATCATATACAGAGTAAGAGAAGGAGGGAGAGAGAGAGAGAGAAAGAGAGAGAGAGAGAGAGAGAGAGAGAGAGAGAGAGAGAGAGAAAGAGAGAGAGAGAGAGAGAATAAAATTTTGTCTACAAAATTGTGTGAATTTTCATCTGTGCTCTTTCTTGTGAAAGTCTGCTTGCAAATTGAAATCATATTTTCTTTTTTCCCCCTTTATTCCTAGACCTAGAGGAAGAAAGAATGTCCTAAGTCATCTAATTGTTGTTGCTCACTCTTTCAGTTATATCTGACTCTTTATGATCCTATGGACTGTACTGTTTATGGGGTTTCCTTTGCAAGGATACTGGAGTCCTTTGCCATTTCTTTCTCCAGAGCATTAAGGCAAACAGAGGTTAAATGATTTGCCAGGGGATGCACAGCAGTAAATGTTTGAAACCAGATTTTAACTCCCATTTTTCTGACTCCAGGTCCAGTGTTCTATCCACTGCATATCTAACTGCTCCCTTATTTTATAAATTAGAAAACTCAGGCACATGACATGTAAATCATACAAATGGTAAGTATACTCTAACATTAAGACAGCACACTCCCTACAACCACTCACCATGTCTTTTTTTTTTTTGTAATTCTACATACACAGCCTATATCAAATATATCCTTATCTTACACACTCACCACATGAAGTAGGCTCCAGGACCTCATTTCTTCTTTATTGAAGCATTTGGGCTTTCTGTAACCACAGTCTCCATAATAGGTCCTTAAAAATTGCATGATAATTGTTAATAAATATTTGTTATATTTGTTAAGTTTTAAAAAACTGAATTTGACATAGTAATTATTGTTTTACTCTTTGACATTCCCATAATTGAAAAGTTTTAATTTCATTTGAATTTTTTATGAATAAAAGACTATGTAAATCTTACTGTGTTTAACTTGGTGAACTATTTAGCTTAGCTCTAAGTGGTTCTCAAAAAGAAGAGCAATGATGGGTACTCAACAGCAAGAAGTTGTGATTCCATCATGTTAACTCTTAGCAATTGCATTATTCAATGTACATAATTTTGTATGGAGTGTTAAGGGAAGACTAGCACCTCTAATACGAGGGCTTGCCAAGCCATTTTTCAGGCTGCTCATCCACCTTTGGTGTCCACCTGGTGCCCAAAGTTCACCTATGGCTCCAAAAAGCTGTAGCATGCACAGTGGCCACACCCTAGTAATACCATCACAGCACACAGTATAAACCAGGTGGAGGGTAACCAACAGATCTCAAAACCAATGGTGTTAGGGGAATGTCTATCCCAAGTATGTGAAGACTTTCCCTAGGTAGAGGGAGAAGATGAAAACACTTCATTCCAAAGCTGTGATGATGATTAAAGCAGACATTATGGAGAACATAGAGCTTGACTAGACATCAAAGATGCCAAGGTCATCCACTGACACCAAGGCCATCACCAGTAATCCTGACTTTTGTCTTGCCCTGGGTTCTGTTGACACTGGAAGAAAGAGTAAGGTTGATGATTTTGTGAAACTCTGCCTCACTTAAATACAATTCTGATTCAAATCAAGATATCACCCCATGATGTCATTGGTCCTCTTCAACAATGATGGGCAGAAACAAACAATGTAATATGGAAAACTTATTTCTCTTCATATCACATGGAAGCACTTAATATGCTTTCTTTTTCAAATGCCCCCACAAGCATGAAAGAAATATCACTTCTGACCCTCTTCCTTTGCCTATTAACCAAACTAGTAATGTCATCATCTCTATTTTCATGAATGAGATACACCTTTGCCATTCTCCTGGACCATTCTTTCTTTCCAGGCTATATGGATCATTCACCTGAGGCTTCCATAATACAAATCAAGACTTAAGTGTTTTTGCAGATCCCAATTTGTCTCTGAAGTGGTCATAGATATAGCTCCTAAACTATGTAGAATTGATTCTATTTGCTCACAGGCTCATAGTGCAGTAGCTGTGATAAAATTAGGAAGATCATTTGGGGGTGGACCATGAAAGCTCTGGCAATAAATAAACCTAAGTTTCAGGAAAGCAAGTTGAGTCAGACAACATATCAGCTTTCTGCATTGTGCTCTCCTCATTTCTAAAAGAATCCTTGGGCTATGAATTCTTTTATTAGAAACTTTTATTGCACAGTCCACTGCTCATTTCATCCAGTTTGATCTTGATGCCTTCTGGACATGGACCTCTTTCTGATTTTTCAATTACTCCTCTTCTCCTTCTGACTCAGGACCCACCTCTTCTGCTGCAGGGGCAGATTACTATGTTCTTCCCTCCACTGGAAAATTTTTTTGATTACTGACATGAGTAAACTCTGACTTGATAGTATGTGACACTTTCATTTTAAGTTAACTTGCCTGGAATCTCATGGAGTTAAACAATTTAAAGGATGATCTAGAATTATAAAGCAGAAAGGGGCCTTTGAGGTATTTTAGCTCAGCTCACCCATTTCAATTATGGGAAAGCTGAGATCAAACTGGGGGCTATGAACTTTTCAGTGTTGTTCTTGACTGAAAATGGATAATTGTCCTGCCTTAGGAAAAGATCTTTAGACCACCCTTACCCCTATACTTTTAATTGCATTAAAAAAAATGAACAGAAGCCTATTTTTTCTCACTCCCACCTCATACCTCACCAAAGGAAAAGAAAAAAACACACATGTGTTTGTGTGTGTGTGTGTGAGCAAAACATTAATACATTTTAATGTGTACATGCAGGTGAATACACACACATACATGCACATGTGTACATCTATCATCTATTCACATAAAGTATTCTTTTATCACACATATTCAGTATATAAGGCTAATGAAATATTCAAGGCAATAAAGAATCAAGGAATTATATTGCCCAGGAATGGGAGAATATTAGTGAATTTTCTTTTTACTCCAATTTGTTGTGGATACCAATGCTAGACTCATCTTCTTTTAATACCATGGTACAATGGAAAGAATCATAAAGTAGGAGTGACAAAACCTAAATCCTATTCCTTAATTTTCTGCTAAACACTTGGGTGGCCTTGGACAAGTCACATCATGATATTGGGTTTTATTTAACTTGCCAGGTTAAATGAAAATGAAAGAGATAAGAAAGTCCCTAAAGCTCCTTTCATTTCTACTATTGTAAATTTATAAATACAAGCTTATAGAACTCATGGAACCTAGAGCTAGAAGGAACTTGAGAAAATCTCTTTTCCATAGACACCATAAAAATAAACATCCTAAATATCATAAACCATCCCAGCATGAAATATCCACCTTTAAAAATAATTCAAGGTTGGTTCCCCCCTTCCCTTCTTTTCATTACTCTTTGTCACAGTGATTGTTCCCTCCTCTGAATTCCTATAAGACCTCCTCTCTACCACTTCAGTGACAGTGCTATAAATATCACTGTACTGTGAGGGGCTTTTGGTATTGCTATTTACTTTGCTTCTGTCTTCTTAATTTGTATGTGTGTCTATGTCCTGTTTCTACAACTCAGTCACAAAGACTCTGGGGTGAGGGCAATAAATACTTCTCAGTAGTCCTTAGAGCACCAGACATAGTGTTTTGAACATAGTTGACCCTGGATAAATGGTTGTTGGATGATTTTCTTGTGTTCTATCTAGTGCTATATCCTATGATCATTTGATCTTTTCCGGAAATCAACTAGTGTGATCTATGACAATGTAAATTAGTTTCAGTATTTAGTATTAAAATTTGAATATAGTAAAAAGTGTATAATATTGAAATAATTATATTAACCATAAATTATAAATTTATTGCCATTTGAATAATAATTTAAAAATTTATTTGAATTCGGAATTGTATAGAGGGTAG
>CM053595.1:173517744-173536695 GCA_028646575.1 Pseudocheirus occidentalis
CTCCCAAGTAGCTCCTCCCTGTTCAGCCCCTTCCTGTTAAGGTATGAACTACTCCCAAGGAGTTAACTGGAAGTAAGGAGCTAAGCCTTTATTAGGTGCCAATAGAAAGGGGCATGGAAGATCTTCTGATTTCATTAACATTACAGGATATCATTTTTTTTTAATCCAGAACATTTCATTAGGACCATCTACTGTGAAGCAGAAGTATGACATTGGTAGAGGAGAGTTATCTACACTGGTGAAATCATGGATCATTTAAGTATTGAAATAAATATACTTTATGAAAATTTCCAGACCCACTTACTGTATTTTCATACTAATTATAAATTAAATACTATAAGCCTAGTACTATATACATAGTAGATACTTAATAAATCTTTGTTGACTTGAATTCAGTTTTTGTACATTGTATGTTCTTAAATGCTTATTGGACAATGAATACATCTTATAGTTGAGTAGGCATGAATTGAACTGAGTGGCTGTAGTTCAACAAGTATTTATTTTAACTAGTATCTTCCAAACTGTTACTAGATGCTATACTAAACTTTGTTTTTTGCTATTTGTATGAAAGAAGAGAAGTTATTTTTCAAAATACACTATGGAGTTTATAATCTTATTGGACAAGCAAGGTATACAACATCTTCCTTTGTGTTCCATTCCCACATGATTCTGTCTTCATTTTATTTCCATATAAAACAAAGGCAATTGTTGCTCTGGAGTACAATTCTCTAATTATATATGAATTAATATGTTGAGATGCAGTGTTGGTACAGTGAATAGAGACCTGATTTTGGAGTCAGGAATACCTAGTTCCAGTTTTCACTACCAGTGTGGCTATGGCCAAGTCCCCTGATCTCTTAGTACTCCTAGGCAACTGTCTTAAGACCGTTATGCAGAGGAGTTCCATTTTTTTCAGCAGTGATGAAGGGAGTTTCCAAAGAGGAATTTCCTTACGTGAAATCACAATTTTAGAACCTCCCTACCCCAGATAGATAGGTAGAGAGTTATGATAGAATATTAGTGCTATCCAGGATAAGATGAAAACTATAAATAGGCTAATGATAGCTAATAATAATAGCTAACATTTATATACTGATTACTGTGTGCCAGGGCCTGTGCTAAGCACTTTACAATTATTATCTTAAACCTTACTGTTAAACACACTTTGGAAGTAATGCAGTTTGATCAGAGCAGTGTGGTGTAAGAACACTGAATTTTAGGTCTAGCTGTCCACAGTGGCAAACCACTCTAGGTATAGCTTGAGGAAGTTATTTAACATCTCTGACCCTTAGTGCCTTCATTTTAAATTGAGGACACTGAACATTATCTCTAAAGTCTATGTTAACTCTAAATCTTTCATTCTTAAAGGTCCCATGCATGATGGATAAGACTCATCATACTTTACCTCTATATTTATGAGGCAGGTGGGTGACTGAGACTAGAGATCTGGACTGGGATTCTAAAAGACCTAAATTCAAATCCAAAATTACTTACACACCAGCCTCAGTAGCCATATAATCCTGGGCAAGTCATTTAAAAGTTTGCCTTACATTCCCCAACTATAAAATAACGATCATAACAGTACCTATTTCACAGAACTGGTGAGAGGATCAAATGAGACAATATTTGTAAAGTGGTTAGCACAGTGCCTAATATAGATGCTTTTATTCAATCTTCATTGTTCCTTCTGAATATAGAATTGTTTCCTATAAGATTCTTCATATATTAAGTTTCTTATTCTAGGCATTTTTCCTTATGCTATTTTTTTAAATCTAGTTTTTAAAAAATATATATTTAACTATTAATACCTTATAATAATTATTCATGTCAAAGTCATTTGTATTATTACTTCTTTTCTTTTTTTCCAGTGATTTTAGTTTATTGTGCTGAATATATCAATGAACTGGCAGCTATGAATTGGAGGTAAAAATGATTTAAGTTCGTATGTCTTTGGTATAGTACTTTATAACATATTCCTTGAATTTTCCTAAATTAGAGTTCTGGAAGCTATTTCCAAGATATTTTCATTTTGCTGATGAAGCTTTAGCACAAATGTCGAACTTACTGCCCTTGCCACAAGCAGGCCAAAACTCCCTCCTGTGACCTGAACCAGTTTAAAATATAATTGGGAAATATATAACAAAATAAAAATTACAATAAAGCATAGATAATGTTAATATGAGATTTTCTAAACACCACTTCCACCTCCCTTTACTATTTGAGTTTGACATCACTGCTTTGGAGTATCCAACCTTGTTTTTGAAACTTGTTTTGTCTATCTGTACAGGAGCCCTTTATGATTTTATATGTTTACAAAATATAATTTTACATGTTCTATATTATTTATAATATGTATATTTCTTTACATGTTCCTCATTAGTACTCTGTCTCTCTCTCTCTGTCTCTTTCTCTTTTCTCTCTCTCTCTCTCTCTCTTCCTCTGTCTCTCTAACTGAAAGGCTGCAGTGCCAGTGCAATATTTATAGCACTGACCATGACTATAAATAATCCCATATAGTGCTGATTGCAAAATATAACAGATTCTCCATATAGAGGACATAACCAAAACATTTATTTACACACCAGAAAACTGAATCCCAAAGCCAGTAAGCCAGTTCTGTCATAGTAGTAAAGAAGTTAATAAGCCATAACAACACAGAGAGCCACAGCATCCTTCCGTCTTCCCACAAACCAATATAATATCAGTATTTATTCACAAACCTCAATCTCCATGCCTAAGCCTCCTCTGTCTCCCACCATCTAGCTCTGACTCCTTGCTTCCCATGACTCTGCCCTTCATCAGACTCCTCCTATCAAAGATTGCTTGCGATTACATTCAGCCTATTAGGGGGCAGAATTTAATTTCAAAGCAGGAAAAGTCTTCTAACTCCCCTAGGTCTATTAAGGGGCAGGGAAGATCTTCAAATTTCCATTTCCATTACAAAGACTGAATATGTTTTGGAAACAGGAAAGGCCATAAAAAACAAGTTTCTTTACTAGTGGCATTTTCTTGTACTATAGATACCTCTGAGCAAAGTCCAAAATCTTTTCTGGAGTTTTATACAAATCATAGTAATGAGGGTAAAAGAGAATAAAAAGAACTGAGAAATTATGGCCGCTTTGAAGAAATGTGTCATTAACAGATTATAAGTAGAGAATATAACAATATTTGAACGAAATTTGAGAAATTGCAAGGAACTGTAAGCATTGGTTAAAATTAATGTTGGACCTTTGAAGTGATTAATGAAAGCTGTTACTTTAGAGTAATTAAACTGAAGAAACAGTGCCAGATATTTCTGTAGTTATAATAATAATTCATATTTATAAGATACGTTAAGATTTATAAAATATGTAAAATACTATAAAACACAACAATCCTGTGAGACTAGCAAAGGAAGTATCACTTCTACTTTATAGATGAAGAAAGACACAAAGACATATTTGCAGTGTTATCTGTAGTATTATGTTGTGTGTGTACACATATATACATATAATAAACCTTAGAAATGACATAGTAATTTTTTTTCGTAAGTTTAGTAATCTTTTTTCTGAAAACCATTAATGGAAAACAGTAATAGTCAGCATATTGTTGACTTCCAACTATTAAATCAGTGGTTCTTAACCTGTGGGTTATATTCAATTTGTAACAATGAAAATACATCCTATACATCAGATATTTACATTATGATTCATAGCAGTAGCAAAATTACAGTTATGAAGTAGCAACAGAAATAATTTTATGGGTGCAGGTCACCACAACATGAGGAACTGTATTAAAGGGTTGCAGCATTAGGAAGGTTGAGAACCACTGTATTAAACTTTTACCCAGCTGTGTAGGAAATATAGTAGCATAAGTCATGATTTCTGCTTTCAGCAAACTACAAATATTTCTTAAGTGGAATTGAATTATTCTTGGATTGAGGAAGAGAATCATCATTATCATCATCATCATCATAGAAGTAGTAGCAGGAGCATTAACAACAGCAGCAGCTAGGTGTTATAGTAAATAGAGTTCTGAGCCTGAAGACAGGAAAATCTGACTTCAAATCTATACTCATTTATTAATAGTAGTATATATGTGTCATAAGTACTATGTAGTATGCATTTGTGAAAATATATAATGATTTTGATAGTTATATTTATACATTTTATAACAAATTGCATACAATATAATCTAAAATATGTTATTATATTATCATAAACATTAATAAATATAAAATAGAAACTGTATTATAAAATATAAACAAATAAACTGTATTCTCTATTGAATACATTATCAGAATCTATCCATATTTTCCATCCAGTGTGATTCTATACTATATATATTCTATACTATACTATACTATACTGTCCTCCTATACATCTAACACAGAGGTTATACTTACTACAGTGGGTCTCCTAACAGTATGTAGTATCAGTGTAGTACATGAGCTATCCATCTATACTCCCTCATTTTTACTCTCTGACAGACCCAACTTCTTTTGAGTACAGTTTCTGAATTTCTTGAATTCCTTTTACATCATTCTTTCCTTAGGAGTTGCTACTACATTTGTGGGCTCTTGAGGTCCACTGTGAAACTGTCTGTTCACCACCTTGGGTTACCTTTAATTTTGAGTCTTCAGATATTGTGTGGTGCTGTGACTTGTAGTTATGTAGTTATCCCTTTTGCATTGTGACTTTTCACAGTTTCACTATTTTGTGAGTTGGCACAAGAAATCAAATGGGAATTTGGGGGGAGTTTTGTACCTGTAGCCAACACAAAAAAGTAATTAGATAATACAGGAAAAAGTTTAGAAACTCAGAAATGAATTATGTATGTATGTTTATGTATGTATGTATGTATGTATATATATATATAACATAGTATTGTATAATATCAACACATTTTATCTTTTAATACTATAATAATTCAGTCTTATTATCTGGCACAAAGGGAGGGCCAAAAAATTTTATGTTTATTTTCCATATATTGGGGATGCCATGCCTCTAAACCATGGGATATGGAAGGGATAACTGTATAGCATCACTAGAAGAAAATCAGTGTTAAACAATGAGCTTTTTCATTTTTTTTTCTAAAGGGAACAGCTTGGGATCATCAGAATTGTTACACAATTTCTCAAATGTTCCTCCTATTTAATTCTCCTCCCAAGCCATTATCTGTCTGCAGTGTCTAAGCTATATGTGTTTATTGACTGTCTCTAAGTATCCTACTGCATATCATAGTATGAACAATAGATGTCATTTACACAATTGGTTTTCTTCTTTGCATCAATAGGCCAGTCTTTATTGTATGGTTATAGATCTCATTTAAGATGCCCTATCATCGTTATTGTTGTTTCTTAGTCCTTCATTTTTGAAGAGAACCAATGACATCAGGAGGGTGACATGTTGACTTGAAAATGTATTGGATTTAAGTGAGGCAATTCTATGAAAAGTCATCAGCCTCACTCTCCTGAAGAGTCTTCTAGCAAGACATAGGTCAGGATGACTGTGGATGGCCCCAGATGCACTAGGAGACTTTGTTTTTTTTGTTTATATTTTTGTTTTTAGTTTATACATTAGTTTGTTTGTTTTTCTTTCTTATGAATTTATTTATTTTTAGTTTTCAACATTCAGTTTCAAAAGATTTTGAGTTCTAAGTTTTCTCTTCTCCCTTCCTTTCCCTCCCCCTCAAGACAGTGTGTAATCCGGTAAAGGCTCTCTGTATAAATTTATATTAAACATATTTTCCATTAGTCATGTCATAAAGAAGAATTAAAACCAAGGGGAGGAACCATGAGAAAGAAGGAATAAAGCTAAAAAAAGTAAATAAGTATGTTTCAATCTGCATTCATCTTCCATAGTTCTTTTTCTGGTAGTGGCCAGCATTTTCTATTATGAGTCTTTTGGAGTTGTCTTAGTTGCTTGTATTTATGAGAAGAATTAAGTCTATCAAAGTTAGCCATTGTACAATGTTTCTGTTACTGTGTACAGTGTTCTCCTGGTTCTGCACCCCTCACTCAGCATCGGTTCATATAAATCTTTCCTGGTTTTTCTGAAGTCCACCTGTTCATCATTTTTTATAACACAATAGTATTCTATTACATTCATATACCACAGCTTGTTCAGCCATTCCCCAGTTGATGGGCATGCCCTCAATTCCCAGTTATTGGCTACAACAAAAAGAGCTGCTATAAATATTTTTGTACTTGTGGATCCTTTTCCCATTTTCATGATCTCTTTGGGATATAGCCCTAGAAGGGGTATTGCTGGGTCAAAGGATATGCACATTTGTATAGCCCTTTAGGCATAGTTCCAAATTACTCTACAGAATCATTGGATCAGCTCATAACTCCACCAAAAATGCATTAGTGTTCCAATTTTCTCACATCTCCAACATTTTCCTATTTTGTAGACCTTGGTCTTTATAAGCTAAGGTCTCTCTCAGGTCTCAGTTTGTCTGAGGCAACACCTATTCAGTAAAGGCTTGGTAAGAATTGAGGGAAAAGATGACCTAGTTTGTCTTCACAGAAGAATCAGTCTGGCAGGGGAAGACCCTCAGAGTTTCTGGCAAGAAGAGAAATGCTGAGCCATCAGAACTCAAACAAAGAAAGTGTAGCTTGGATTAGCATCTATTATTGGCCATTCAGTGAGAGCCAGAGTGGTTAGGGTTAAGGTCAAGATTGGGATTTAGAGTTAGAGCTGGGGTTAGGGAAGGGAATACTGTAATCAGTTTCATTTTTTGTGAAGTTGTTCTGTGCTGGCTATGTCCAGCATGATCTTGATTCCTTTTTATAGTCCTCATGATATACAAACATGAAAACTCTGAGTAGACTACCAGTCAATATACTTTTATTTCCCTGTCCTGAAATATTAACTTCTATTTTCTTGAATCCTCCTCATTTTCATCTTCACTTAGAAGATACTAAGTGTGTAAGTTTGTTGGCATGTATATGTAGGAAAGGGAGACAAAAAAAGAGTGAACAACAGAACACTATGAAATAAACCAGTTCCCCCTATTTGCATCTTCAAGAAGAAATCACAAGTATGGATGATATACATATGTGTATAAATATAATGAGTAATCATTTATATAATATTTTATGGAATTTGGAATTTAAAGCTAGTAGTAACTTATAAGTAATTTTAAAATGGATGGTTTTAGTTAAGGTCATGAAGGCTTGGTCTGAAGGTTTATTTTCTTTATTATACTTACTATGGCCTATTTTACTAATCTTGTTTCATCCATTTTTCTTGTCTGTTAATTTCTAGATAACACAGTTCCTCTGATTACCTTGATAATGGGCCTATTACCAAAGGAAAGATGGGGGGGGGAATATATCAGAAATTGGTTTTATGATGTGGTAATAGACTGGCCTATATATCTCTTTAGATGATTTTGATGTGTGTGTGTGTGTGTGTGTGTGTGTGTGAATTTTAAGTTTTTTCCAACTAACATTTGTTTTTTGTGTTTTGTATATAGGTTATTTTCTAAATACCAATATTTTGATTCAAGAGGAATGTTTATTTCAATGGTTTTTTCAGCACCATTGCTGTTAAATGCTATGATCATTGTGGTATGTTTATTAAAAACTCATAAAGTTTAATTTTCTCTTTTAGAGTTCATTTTCAGTTATGTCTATTGCTCACAAATATTTTATTTTTCAGATTACATGGGTGTGTAAAACAGTGGCTGTAATGACTGAGTTGAAGATCCTGCAACAGAAAAGAAAAGCAGAAAGAGAAAAGAGAAAGAAATCAGAATAATGTAGATGAAATTTTAATTGGATTTTCTAACATATTCTAACAGTGCTCTTTGCTTCAATATTTGTGTATCATGCAGTAGGATATATTGCAGTGGTACCTTTAGTAGGCTCATGGTTTGAAGCAGCCATACATTCTTTTATTTCAGTCTTCACTGTTATAGAGGAAAACACTCAATTTACTTATTTAATATAAATCTTAATTTCATATCAAATGAGGCACTGTTTCCTTCAACTCTAAAATTGCATTATATTGATATGTCATTATTGTTAAAGTCTAAAGATAATTTAAATGACTCTGTAATTTAAATATTTTTACTGTTCCATCTGAACAATATCTGTATTGGTTTATTTAGAAATCTATTCTAAGGGGCGCTAGTTGGCACAGGTGTCAGGAGGACCTAAGTTCAAATCCGGTCTCAGACACTTAACACTTACTAGCCTTGTGACCTTGGGCGAGTCACTTAACCCCAATTGCTCTGCCTTCCCCCCTCCAAAAAGCGAAAAAAAAAATGTATTTTGATTTTGTTAAATTATGCACTGATGATTTGTGTCAGTGGTGTTGTACTGGATCACTGCTGGCCACATGCTGACTTAGAAAACCACATATTCACCTTATCTATGATCTATTATATATTATTTATTTTGTTAAATATTTCCAATTACATTTTAATCTGGTTCATATGCACTCAGCAGTATTGTCAGCTGGCTACATGTTTGACATCTGTGATTTATGTGGTAGAACTTCCAAAGTATTAAGTCTCTTAATGTCCTACACTAAATAATTATCTTTGACATAACTGATGGAATGTTGTTTGTTGACACAGTTAGCTTTGATGCAAATTCAACAGTGTCCTTTTCCAAAACAGATTTTAATATGTTAGGAAAACATTTTTAGTTTAATGGACAACTCTTTTTTTTTTGGAGGGCAGTTGGGGTTAAGTGACTTGCCCAAGGCCACATGGCTAGTTTTTTGTGTGTGTGTGTGTTAAGTGTCTGAGGTCGGATTTGAACTCTGGTACTCCTGACTCCAGGGCCGGTGCTCTATTCACTGTGCCACCTAGCCGCCCCTGGACTGCTCTTTAAATTACAATTCCATATGATTTATCCACAAAAACTTTTTGTATCGATTGTGTGTCATCATGACCAAATAAAATCCATGAAGTAGAATAAATTGTAATGAAAGTTTTAAAATATTTATTTAAAAATCATGGTTGAAAATACTGTATTTTCATACAGAAATCTTAGGTGTTAATGTGCTAAGACTTTTGAGACACCTTATATAGATCACTATACATCAGAATATTCTAAGAATAGCATAATGATAACAGAACCTTCCATCTTCAAAGCCTTACATTTTCAGAAGATATTAGAAAATAATCCATCTAATGTCTTTAAATAAGATGTTTAATCGTCCACTTTTCTTTATAAAGTTTATGTTTGAATTTTCAGAGTTTGGCAGTCAGAAGCAGAATATCATTGATTTTATTTTTAAAGAAGCCAGTATAGTATAATGCACCTATTTTGTAATCTCACTAATGAAACAACATCTAAGTTCTGTCTCAATCTAAAATTGCAGTATTTCTATAAAGCATAATGAGAGGCCATTGTAGGGGAAGAGTATGAGAATCTTTCAGAGGGCAAAGTGATAAAGAGCTCTGTCATTGACAACAGTAACAATAGCTAACTTTGATGTAGTGCCTGCTATGTCCCAGATACCACGCTAAGCACTTTACAGATTTGTTCCCATTTCATCATCACATCAACACTGGCTGGTTGCTGTTTTATTGCCTCCTTTTTACAGATGAGCAATTTGAGGCAAACAGAGGTTGAGTGATTTGCCCAGGGTTACACAACTAGTTAAATGACTGAGGTTGGTTTTGAACTCCAGGTATTTTGCTCAATCCACTGTACTACTTACCTGCCCTATTTTTTTTTCTTTAAAAAAGTTTTTTCCTTCCATTTTAAAAATAAAGTGATATTCTTTACATTTGTTTTACATTGCAAAAAAAAGTTAATCTAGAAATAAAAAAGATGACTGAATTATAGAATTTATGTATGAAAATTTGAAAAGTAAAATAATCCCAGATTCATAAATTGAATCCCATATTGTTAAATATAAAATATTTGTCCTTTCTGAATAATTAAATACATCCTAGCTACAAATAGCCATAGTAATTTGTTGGATATTGGCTTGTCACTTTACAGCGTGACTTAACTTAATCTTAAATATAAATAAGGAGCTTTTAACCTGAAAATGTTTTATCAGCTTTCTAATGCTTGGTATCAGAGTTCTTAAGCATATTCTTGGACATTGAATATGTGGTGTAAAGAAATATAATATCATTATTATGGTTTAATTTTTAAGTGAACATAAATCCAATCTAATTTGTTTCAGTTTCTGAATATATGGGAACCTAATAATTTGCATAGTTTCAGTAAGGC
The DNA here is from genome assembly GCA_028646575.1 of Pseudocheirus occidentalis. NCBI lineage: Eukaryota > Metazoa > Chordata > Mammalia > Diprotodontia > Pseudocheiridae > Pseudocheirus > Pseudocheirus occidentalis. The sequence continues at coordinate 173,527,931 of CM053595.1, forward strand.
TTGAATATTAACTGAATAAATAACCATAATAGTCTTCAAAAATTGCTAATTTGGTATGCTAAATAATACCAGAGAGGAAGGCGAATTAACATACTATACAATTTGTTCAATTTATAACGAAGAAAGAGAATGTCATTTTTCATGTGTAATATTTTTCAAGTAAAAAATTCATTATGGAGATTTGTAGCTATAGATCATCATAGTAGAGACATACAGCTGATAGGAAAACAATAATACTGGGTTTGAATTTAAAAGATCTGAATTTTTGTCCTTGTACTACCACTGTTAGAGTGATTTGGGGGCAGTTTAAGTAACTTTTATTTTATTTATTTTGCTTTTTGGAGGGGAGAAGGCAGGGCACTTGGGGTTAAGTAATTTGCCCAAGGTCACACTGTTAGTAAGTGTTAAGTATCTGAAGTCACATTTGAACTTAGGTCGTCCTGTCTCCAGGGCTGATGCTCTATTCACTGTGCCACCTAGCCACCCCTGAAGTAACTTTTAAAGTTAGAGTTGTGCTTATTCCCTGTCTTAGCTTTCAAAGTATAAATATATATGCGTATGTATGTATGTATGTATATGTTCACTTAAAAAAGGAAATTTAAAAATATGAATTTATTTTTTATAAATTAAACCTCATTTACATTTCATTTGAATTTTTATTTGAATACAGAAGTACCTTGGGTATAATTTGAGCCCTTTGTTTTAATGTAATAAAAATATTCTTGACAAGTGTTAATAAACTAAAAGGGTTGGAGAGAGCATTTCAGTTTTCTTTAGCTCTTTTCATATCACATTGATATTTTTCATATCACATTATGTTCGATCATTAGGAAACTGTTTTAAGGATTTTAAATTAAGAAACAAAGGTTTAGATAATTTGATCTTGTTTCCAAAGCTGCTTAATATTTTTATATTTAACTACCTATTATAAATCTCTTGGTGTTGGGTTGTGGTTATCAGTAGAAAACATCCTACAAACCTATATACCTAATACTGCATTAATCATATAAAAAGAAATCTGCGAAATCTGACCAAGTAACTCCCCCTACCTCTAGACCAGGGGTGAGAATTTGCGTCCTCAAGGCCACGTGTGACTGCCCTCAAGTGCAGCCCTTTGACTGAATCCAAATGTCACAGAAACAAATCACTTTAATAAAAGAATTTGTTCTGTAAAATTTGGACTCAGTCAAAAGGCTCTCCCCAAGGATCTGGAAGGGTCCACGTGACCTTGAGACAACAACTTCCCCACCCCTCCTCTTGCCTCTCTGCTATCTCTTCTATGAAATACAAATTCTTCATCCTGATATTTAAAGCCGTTCCATGTCTGACTTTAGTCTGCATCCATTCTGGACTTATTTCACAATATTTCTTTTCATGAATATTTGTTTGAGCTAAGCTATTGTTGTCCTTCCTTTATGCCCTTGCACAGGCTGATACCCACCTCTCTTCCCCCATCTCTAGAACGAATTCCCCTCTTACCTACTTTGTACCTCTGAGAAACTTTAGTGTCATTTAAGACTTTTCCTATGCGCCACCTACTAAGGGAATCCTTTCATCACCCTTGCTGTTAGTGACCTAGGCCTTGTATATCTTTGTAAAGCTTGTGTCCTCCAATGGAATATAAACTGCTTGAAGACAGAAGCTATTTTTTTTTCTTTTTTGCAGTGTCTTGCACATAGAAGGCACTTAATTACTTTTTAAAACTGTTAATAAAGATGTACAACAAAAATGCTTTATCAGACCTTGAAAAGGAAACTGGCCACATTCAGAAGTCATTCTCAATTCATTTGTTTGTTTTATTTCTGTAATTAAAAATAAATTCTACCCAATTTCAAAATTATTTGAATTTAGAGAGGGTGATGGATAGAGGAAGAGTTGTGCTGAATCGACTATTTTTGTGACCCTCACAAAACAATAATGTATTACTATGTAAATATTTCCATACGATTTTGTTGTACTTATATTTGAATGCACTAAAATATATTGTTAATAAACTTTGATATGTTTTCCTAAAATTTTGTTGATACTGTTTTGTAGTTTTATAAATTGTGAGATAGTTTTGTGTCTGTGATGTTAGTTGATAATTAAAACTAAGTCAGGATGAAGGCAAAATTGCATTGGTGTTATTTGAGTTTTGGAATTTTCAGATGTTTCAATGTCGAGAGCCAATCTCTGACCTGGTCCATAAATGGGAAGAGTCTGGTCCAGGATTTCTCCCAAACCAGCTCCCCATGAAGGATATATAATGTCTTATGATTGGCTCACCATCTCTTCCTGATTTGCAGGAATTTAGGACATGATAACCAAGCAGTGACCCAGACATGGATGCATGCAAGGGAACAAGGATATGAAAACATGTGGATTTACATAAATGAATAAGGACATTAAAACATACAAATATGCATAAGTAAACAACGACATTAAACGTTTTTTTCATGGGAACCTAAGAGATAATTGCTTTCCATTCATTCTATAAACCCTGCTCTCTGATCAGTAAATGGGAACTGTTATGACAGAACCTGCCTGGCTCGTGTCCACAATTCCATGCTTCTCAATTTGGCCTGTGCCCATTTTGATGCAGGCATCAATGGTGCTGCAAACAGGGACTTAAGAGAAGTACCTGGTAGAGGAGGGGCCTCCTTTAACTCTGGAGAACATAACTAAAGGTAGAAGGCTAAAGTCAGATTTTCTCTTAAGTTAAAAACTTAAAAGAGCATAACTCACCTGGCTAACTCCATTAATGTGATAAGGATTAGAAAATACAAACAAGAAAAGATTAGCCTGGTCTTTGGGGAAAAAAAAAAAGCTTTCAGGAGAAAATGGGGCAGATACAAAGCAAAAGTAGAGACCAAGAATGTTACCTAAAACTTTTAAAAAGAAGGAGGATTACTTATCACCAACAGTCAGCTACAAAAATTCTTGGAATGTGTAGAGCAAGAGGGGACAATAAATTTGGTAATAGGGGAGATGGAGGCGTATGGAGGAGGGACTCCCCCATTTTCCCGTTTTTTTCTATGGAATATATTAATGATATGTTTAACATCAGAAATGAAAGTGCCAGGTGTGGCTCAAACCATTCACTGTGATACAGCTGTCTTTAGTGGAAACAGATAAAAATAAGTTTAATCAACTGAAAACTTTGTAAGCCAGAAACAGTATTAGATAAGCAGATTTTTCAATCTGAATTTTGTTGAAACTAAAAGATAGAGGAAAAGTTTGTGTAAAAACAGTTATGTCATTTAAAGTCTAATAATGTTTATATATGCTATATGGGAAACCAGGTATTTACAACTTTACATGTAGTTTAAAAGGAGATTACAGGTAAAACAATTTGGCTATCATTTATGGAAATTATTACCTAAGATACTTTACTGTTTAAATGCTAAAACCTAAAGTTGTTGATTCATTGTTGTATGTGGAAAGGAGGAGACTGGTGAAAACTATTCCAATTCTCATTCAGACCATTCCTCCTGCATGTATGAGATTTGATGAAGCAGGGGCATCACCCCCAGCCCCTCCCTAAAATCTATCTCAGTTATTCTTATTTTGTAAAACTGCCAAGAAAACTATCTCTAGAAGCAAGGTCATTCAGCCTGAGAAAGGAACTTGTTTTAGTTATGTAGTTCCTAAATAATAAATCCAACTTGTTAAGAAAGTTGCAAAATATTTAAAAGGATTTCTAACAATTGGCATTTTACAACAGGCATGTTAAAAATTGAGAAAGAAAAACGTTAAATGAAATTCTTTATGTAGGAGAAACCTAGTAAATCTTTAGTGTTTATTACATATCCATGGAAATAAAATTAACATGTAATTGGAAATGAGTTGTGATTGGTGAAAAACTGCTACTTACAAAAAGCATTTAAGACTATATTTAATTCACATATTCTTATTCTTTTCTTTCTATAGCAAAATTTCTATGATCTGAATAATTATTCAATAAAAAGATATGAACTCTTTTGTGCTTGCTTTATTGGGAAATCTAATATTTTTCATCTGGAATTAGAACATGTACAGAAATCTATATCTACTACTTAGGCTCACTTTGTAATATTCCCATTGTTTAGAGGAATTCTAGTACTAATAGCTTTTATAAGTATTGTGATCAGCTTCTTAATTGTTGCCAATATAAAGATTCGATTGCTATGGGGTTTTTTTGGCTAAAAAACTTTGTGATATTTAAGAATTCTGCAATACTTTGTTAATAAATACCTTGAGAATTTATGTTACTTGTGTTACACTAATTCGGTTTAAATGAATCTCAATCTTAAAAGTTTTGGTTTTGCTATTAGGTAAAAAGCAGAGCTATCATTTTAAAACTTTTCAATTAATTTTCTTCATAAAAGTTTAATGGTCATTTATGAATTTTAAAACTCCTGAATAAAGAAGATATACTTTTAAATTTTCTTTTCAGTCCCTAGTATGATTTTTAGGAGGCCTACTAAAACTTTCTTTTCAAAGACAATTTATAGCTTAGTTAAAGTAAAGTAGAACAGATTTTACTGTTTTGATTTCAATATATTCACATGGCCTAAGCAAAAATTAAGTAGTGTCTGAATTTATTATAAGCAAAAGATTCAATTTCTGAAGTATCTCTTCCAAAATGAATATAATCAGAGGATAAAGAAGCTTTGTGAAACAAGGATGTATGTCTACTATTCAGGTGTAAAGTTCTAGTCAGGAACTTCTTTTATCTATCAGCTTACTGGAAATGCAAACTACTACATTAATTCTAATAATGATAAAGTTTTTAATATTCACTTTACTTCTGCCTACTAGACACGACTTTCTCCTATGACATTATTATAAAATAATTTTTTTCTTTTCCCCTTAATATTGTTTCAGATAGCAAATATTCAGTGTACATGTGCCCACATATTGATACTGCTAAAATTACACAGTAAACAGATCCTTTTTAACTTTTTTTTCTAAGATTACAAACTCTCATAAGATAGAAATCACAACCTATTTAACCCATATTACAGCTCATTCTTCACTTCCTGGACCTCTTTATCAAAATAATGTGACTATTAATTAAAAAGTTCATGCTTTACCAACTCTTTTTTTTCCAAACTATTAATAGAACTACATTATCTCACTTTTATTTTCATCAAAATGCACATACTCTATGTAAACAATTCCATGTTACTACGGAATAGGCTAGATAGATTATTAAAAACTGACCTCAATATGTTTTATATATATATATATATATATATATATATATATATATATATTATTCCTCCACCTTCCCTTCACACAGGGGAAGCAGTAAAAAATGTAATTAACCATATGTTACAGTCTTTTGCTTCAATGGGCATTCCAAAACAATTGAAAACTGATAATGCCCCCACCTACGCTAGAACATTATTGTACTCTCTGTGATCACTTTAAAATGATATTTATTATAGGCATAACCTTATAATCTTGACAAACAGAATAAAGATATTAAACCAATTTACAAAATAAAAAAGGACTTGGTTCAATTCATCATAAAGACTATTAGCTACTGCTTTACACACACACACACCCCTAAATAATAATTTTTATACATCACCAAAAATGAGTATACACTGGCAGTAAAATAATATGTAAAGGTGCATACTTCCCAAATAAAGGTCATCCAAACACAAATATGGGAAGGACCTGCCCCTTAACTAATGGGGGAGAGAGGGCTACGACTATGTTTATGGTTCCCAGAAATTGTGGAACGACAAGTGTGAGTGCCCAAAAGAAATGTCATGGTGTATATTCCAGCTCACCCAGAAGATGAAAAGAGCTACGGGAGCAGCAGATGAAACTACGGAGACAGAACATGGGAATAAAGAAGTCTCCTAATGCAGCCACTACACAAAAAAGCAATGCCCACATCGGGGCAAACTGAACATTGATTATATCAATCCAAAGAAGTGAAATCTGTTTCCCCAGGATTTGTGTCTCTTGCTATGATCACTCTGACTTCAATACAAACTGAACTGGTTACATCCTGATTTAAGTCCTGAGACAAATACCCTTATCACGTCAATTGTTTCATATATAAGCTATAACTACATGTATTTGACTCCCTCAAGCGTTTTTTTATTTCTACTAATGTGAATCATTTACAGATTATACAAGTCAATACTACATTTTATTGGAATATAACCTGCTTGTAGAACCACCCTCTTTTGATTTCAGACTAGGGCAACCTGCACTTTTAGTAATATCTGATTCTCTAGATACAAAAAGGATTTCTAATCATGGGACTAATTGCCATAGCCTCCTTCTTAATATCAAGAACTGTGTCTTCTATTCATTTACTAAGTGAAATCTCAACTGCTCAATTTGTGACTGAATTGGAAAAGAATGTTAACTTGGGTTTAAAAAACATATAATTATCTGTCTGTCTGTCTATCTATCTATCATCTATCTATCTATCTATCTATCTATCTATGACTCTTTTGTATGGAATATTATGCATTATACTCTTACTCAGTGTATAACTGGTAAAGATTTGTTGTAGTAAATGTTGAACAATCTATTTGCTTTTTCCAACTAATTTTAATTCCATTACATAAAAATTTCTGATTTCTTAAAAGAGCGGGGAAAGGTTTGTCAAACTTCTTGTCAGACTTCTTGTTACTAGACTCACTGTCCTACTATTATTTTACTATTATTGATAATTTCAACCACTGTCTACAATTTCTTTATTTAGAAAAATTAAAAAACTACGTAATATGTTAATGAATTTTCAACAATGTTTCTGTAGCCTTTAAGACACAACAGAATATAGATAAGGATTTTTTGTATAAAAACAATATATTAGAATAGTTAATATTGTATATACATGTATTTGTGTGACTCTTTTATTCTATATTAGCTCTGATTCTAATGTTTTTTCCTCCTCAGGGTTTGGATGAAGTGACTTATCTCTTAAAGTTCATTTCAAATCTAATATTTATAATGGTAATAACATACTTATAGGTAATATCTAAATGTCTTACCAAAAAAATTAACTTTCAAAGATTAACTTTTGTTACATGTTTACTGCAAATAAATGGATAGTATAGAAGTTATTAGACTCATTTTAGAAAAAGAAACTTAAGTAAACTGACTGCAAGCTCTGGGTATTGTCTCATGTGGAGAGTTGAAAGCTTGGTTAGACATCAAAGATAGCTGTCATCCTCTGTGTCCTGCTCCATCTCAGTGATCTTGACTTTTGGCTTGCCACTGGACTCAGAGAGTGAAGCTGATGACACGCAACTCTGTCCCACTTACATCCAATTTATGCTTGAATCAAAAAACATTACTTATATCATTTTACTTTTTTTAACCTACTTCAAAGTCCTGTAACAACAGGGAAATGATAAAGTAACAGGTGCAGATACCCTGGGAACCATGGTCACAATTCAATGTGTGGGTAGCCTGGAATATAGGGCAATCTCACTGGACTGAAGCAGCAGTAAGATTCAATACTCATGGTGGGTCTGAGCAACCTTTTTTTTAAGAACCACACTGCTGACATCCTGGAATAAGAAATGAATTAGAAAAATATTTTTTAAATTGTTGTGATATTTTATAGCCCAGGATGATAGAACATTAGTCTCAGTCAAGTAACCTATTTTTCGTCAGTCAATAAATATTAAGAACCTGCTATATATTAGGAACTATGCTAAGTTTAGGAGATACAAAGAAAGAAAAAAGATAGACCCTGCCCTGAAGGAACACACAGTCTACTAGGGGAAAATGATTAGCAAACAAATATATACAAAGAAGCAATGTGTCATTTGTCTTTTTTGTTTTTGAAGAGGATCAGTGACATCATAGGGGTTAACGTCTTGATTCATGCATGAACTGGATTTAGGTGAGGCAGAGGAACACAAAGTCATCATTTTTACTCTCTTCCAGAGTTATTGAAGTCCAGTGGAAAGACAAAAGCCAAGATAACTAGTGATGACATGGGAAGCAGTGGATAACCTTGGCATCTTTGATTTCTGGCCAAGTTCTAAGCTTTAGCTCTCTTCATAGTCTTTGGAACAAATAATTTTCAACTCTCTGTTCTTCTGGGGGAAGTCTTTATGTGCAAACCCTCAACAAACAAACAATACACAGGATAAGTAATCAAGAAAGGAAAAGCACTAAAATTGAGAGGGATTGGAAAAGGCCTCCTGTAGGAGGGGGAAATTTAGCTTAGATTTGAAGAAACCTAGGGAAGCCAGGAGGTAAAAATGAGGGAGAGCATTCTTGGCATGGGGTCCAGCCACTGAAAATGCTCAGTTGAAAGAAGGCAGTATCTTGTTCAAGGAATAGCAAGGAAGGCAGTGTCTCTGGAGCTTGGAATAGTTTGGGGCCTGGGAGGATTGTAAGGTATAAGAATATTGGAAAGGAAAAAGAGAGGAGTGAAGGTTATAAAAGGCCTTGAACATCAGAGATTTTTATATATTTCATTCTGGAGTTGAAAGGAAGACTTCCAGGGGCTGAACCAAGATGGCGGCGTAGAAGCAGCAAGGTCCCGCAGCTCCCACACCGCCACTCTAAACACCCATAAAATATGACTCTGGACAAATTCTAGGACTCTCAAACGCACAAAAATACAGAAAACAGCTCTCTCGCGGAAGGAAGCTCAGCAGCAGGGGATCATCGCTGCAGCCTGAAATCAAAACGTAGCCAGGCCCCAGGGAAGTCAGGAGGAGCCCAGCCAAGCTGCACAGCAGCCAGTCTACAAGAGAGAAGATCTACAGACTCCAGCAACTCCATATCTAGCAAGGCATGAAAAATAGGGATTA
>CM053595.1:173537195-173559077 GCA_028646575.1 Pseudocheirus occidentalis
AAATAAAGGACTTTCAGACGTTCCTTGCGAAAAAGCCTGAGCTCAATGGAAAATTTGATCTCCACTTACAAGATGCAAGAAAGACATAAAAAGGTAATCAAGGAAAACAAACACTCACACATACAGATACACACACAGATGCTCACACATGCACATAACTTGGAACTCAATAAGAGCAAACTGTTTACATTCCTTTATGAGAAGCAGATACCTGTCAATACTGAAATTTGTATAAATGTTGTGACGCTTGAGGGGTATGTACACAGAAAGAGGGTGTGGGTAGAAACGAACTAACCTGAAGATTAAAAAAAAACGTATTTAGGGGAAGAAAGGGAGTGTAAGGGGAGAGGAGGAAAGGTAGAGGTAGAAGATGGTAGATTGTGCCACAGGAAGATGCATAAAATCCATATTAGAGTGGAGGGGTGGGATGGAGGGGGATGAGCATCATATGATCATTACTCTCATTGGTTCTGATTTAAAGAGGGATCAACACAAATAACTAAGTTTAGATTCTAACATGAAAAGACGCAAAAATTCATAATAATAGAGGGAAAAGAGGGAAGGCGAGGAGCAATGTAAATTCCAGCTGATAATAGTATTTAGGGAAAAAAAGATGACTATTCCAAAGGATAGAACATGAAATAAAAGACTTATTTGACATAAAAATAATTATACAAAGGGTAAAAGAAAATAGAAAAATAAATTGATCTCTATTGTGAAAGGGAAATTATTTAAAATGTAGACTTATTGATTAAAGACACATACACACACACAAATTTGTGTCTCATGATAACTAACTCCAGGGCAGGGGGAGGGAAGAAAAAAAGAAACAAGTTACATGATGATTTTAATATATACTTTAAAGGAATAAAAAAATAAAAATAAAAAAATAAAAAAATAAAGGAATAGCAAGTTGTACATAATAGATTTGCAGTTTCATATGTAATCATCTTTCTATTTTACTATGTTATAGAAATGCTTGTTTTATTTCTTAAATTCAGCATAAAATAAATGAATAGATAGCTAAATGAATGAATGAATAAAGAAATAAATAGATAAATGAAATTCATAATGGTAATTACCAAAGCAAGTGGTTAAAGAATAAGAAAAGAGTTTCCAAGAAGAAACACACATTGTTAATGATTATTTGAAAAAATGTTCAAGTTCATTAATTAGAAATATATGCACATTTAAAGACGTTCGAGGGACCATACCATCAAGTTGGCAAAAAATAGTGAAAAGCAAGAAAATTCAGAGTTGGCAAAGTTATAATAAAACAGGTATATCCATTGATCACTGATGGTATTTCGGATGTGTAGTCTCCTTTCAATGATAAGTTATAGATTTAACGCTGGAACATACTTCAGAGTTCATTCATTCCATCCCCTTCAATTTTTACATATGAAGAAACTAAAACCACGGGGATTAAGTGACTTATTGTAGATGATACTAGTAATAATTGCCAGAAGTGGGATTTGTACCCATATCTTCTAATTTCAAAGCCAGCATTACATGCTGCCTTTTGAAGAACAATTTAGCTGAGAGAAGTAATAATTATGAAAATAACAGTAACTTCTGATTCAATAATTCCATTTGATGGATTATGCCTTGAAACTTATAAAAATGTGTCATTGTTTCAAAAATATTCATAGAATCAATATTTAAAATAGCAGAAAATAATGGAAGAAATTTAAATACCAAAAAATAAGAGAATGGTTAAATAAATTGTGATATTATTTTAATTAATGCAATTGCATAAAGTCATAACAGATAATATAAAGACCAACAAGTTTGTAAGATTTAAAGAAATCTGAAAAGTTCTTTTCAAAATAAAGCAAAGTGAAAAAAGTAGCAGGAGAGCATATGAATATATTAGAGGAAAAGTGATTAGAAAAAAGAATATTTAAAGAAATTTGAGTGACAAAAGTATATGTTTCTACACATTGAGATTAATTTCTTTGAATATATATTAATCAAATTAATTAACTGTATTGATATTTATGATTAAAAGTCATTTATTCTAATGTGTAATAGCCAATCAGTTCTTGTCTAATAGCTCTAGAGATGAAAAATGACTGAGAAATTTCTCCTGTGGGATACCAAGAAAGAAGAAAGAAAGGAGGAAAAGAGGAAAGAAAGGAAAGGAGTGAGGAAGGAAAGAAAGGAGAGAAATGGAGGGAGGGAAGGAGAAAGAGGAAAGGAAAAGGAGGGAGATAAACAGAAAGAGAAAAAATAAATAGGCAGGAAGTAGGTGACAGTGATATAGATAGAAGGAGAGGGAGAGTTTAGGAGAGAGGGAAAGAAGAGAGAGAGAGAGAGAGAGAGAGAGAGAGAGAGAGAGAGAGAGAGAGAGAAATGGGCAGAGGAGGGGAAGAATAAGAGGGAGACAGGGAAGAAAGAAATGGAGGTGGGGGTAGAAAGGAAGGAAAAGGAAAATAAAATTAGAGACATTTTCCAAAAGTGGAATTTTCAAGCTGAGCAGAACTTCAGAGATCATAGGGTCCAGCCTTCTCATTTTGCACATGAGGAATGAATCTCAGAAAGAAAAAAAGCCTTGACAAGGTCAGACAACTGACAAGTGACAAGGCCAGGAAATCAATCAAATCTTAGGACTTCTTGACTATCACTGTACTTTCACTCTGCTCTTTACTCTTCATGAAAATGCCAATTTCTCTACCTGAAAGACTACACATTTAAATCATCCTGTTTTAAAGTGCTCTGTTCCTTATTTCCTAAGGAAATCATCTTAGGCCTCATTAATTTTACAGCTTAAATTAGTCTAATTACAAGCTTTCAATAGAGATAGAAGCTCTAACAATGTATTACTTGGAAGCTTCATCAAATTGTATCACGAGATCCATGACCTGTGAAAATTTCTCAGCCAGGATCATGTAGGGAATGCAGAGAGTAGTTTTCCTGGTGTGATTTGAGGGGGTGCTGGGCATGACCAAATGACATTAACCCCATTGTCTCTTATTCTATCATAATGGCTTCTTTAGGTACTGAAAGTACTTTAGATATTGAAAGCATTTTGTGTTGTTTCCAACAATACCTTTAATAACTACTCTTGGGAGAAGGTATCCCACTTTAAATAAACACCTTGGAATAGGCAAACATGTTATTACATTTATCTGTATTTATTCTTAGATTTTCATTCCTCTCCAGGCTATATTCCAGACTTCCTCTACCATGCCTCACCTTTTCAACCTGAAGCCTCGTTCCAGCCCTGAAAGTCATATTTTGCAAGTACCCTTGACCCCTGCTGCCTTTGCCTCTAATTGGATGGATTCTGAAAGAACCTCCTTTTAAGAAGGGCACCCAGATCAACCATATCTTGTTCCTTACCAGGGTATACTCTGAACTTTCTCTACTGTGCCTTGCAGTGGAAATCCCTGCCTTCTTTCCTCACTTCATTTTATGTGTTGTCTTTCAACATTAGAATATAAGCACATGAAATTTAGGGCCTGCCTTTCTTCCTACTGATATTTGTATTTCCCTTATTTAGAACAGAGTATGGCACATGGCAAGTGTTCAAATAAATTTATTGACTGATGCAGATGAGTTTAACATACAATATTAAACTTATCTCAAAAGCCTTTGAGAGGCATAAAATCAATTGTTACATGTCTAAATGTGAATGTAGGGAAATAGGAAAAGTTTCATGAAGAAGACATCTGAGTTGGGATTTTTTTAAAAAAGAGGAATTCATACACAGGAAGATAAGGTAAAGGGAATAGATTGAGCAAAGATGCAGAAATGCAAAAATAAGGTCAGTGTGTATGTATGTACACATACGATATATATATATAATAGGTCTGGACTTGTCCAGGGTCACCGAATCAATGTCTGAGAATGGATTAGATACAATTCAAGTCATCCTAACTCTAGACTTGGAGCTCCATTATATGTATCTGTATACATATGCATATGTATGCATGTGTGAATATATGTATGTGTGTGTGTGTGTGTGTGTATATATATATATATATATATATATATATAGTGTGTGTGTGTGTGTGCATGTATCTCACCCAGTTATCCAGTTTGACTAGAACAGAGAGAGTGTTAATAATAATAATAATAATATGTAATAAGGATAGAAAAGTAGAATGAGGTCACATTGTGGGCAAGCTTTGAATACCACACTGAGCATTGAACTTTATTCAGAAATGAATAGGGAGCTACTGAAGGTTTCTAAAAAGAGGAGGAAATTGAAAAGGTCTGTGCATAAGAACAATTATGTCAATAATATGAAGAATGAATTGGAGAAAGAAGTGACAGGAAGGTAATCACTTATCAGCCTGAAGGTCATACATGAAAGAAAGTTACAGACTGAAGAAGAGTTTATTGTAAGACTGATAGGGTAGGTGTCCATCAGCATCTCCATCACCAGAATGTTCACTGCAGGCTATGCGTGGGCAGCCCTGCCAATACATCAATGATTTATAGGCCCTGAACCAAAAAGCCTCATTTACCATATGCCTCACCTTGGGCATTAACTTTTTAATTACTGGAATACATTGCAGACCCTATTGACTACCAATCAGAAATGTCTTTGAGCAATTGGCATCACAACCCAAGACTAGGTGGACCCAAAGTCCTTCCTTGTAGAAGAGATTTTCATACCCTTATAGGTTAAAAAAAATACTGGGTAGTTGAGTTTTGTTTTATTTTCATATTATTTTTTTCACCCTGAGGCTAGTATAACAGGGAATTTCCTACAGTCTGAAAAAAATAAAGTCAAGCCTCATGATCTAGCAATGCCACAGATGATGATATTCTTCACAAGTTATTACTTTTGCATAGATTATAATGCGTTGTGGTGGTAGGAGCTGAGGGCTGCTGATATATGAGAAGCAAGACTTTAATCAGGAAAGGAAAAGTTAAGATGTTAGAGAAGTGATTAAATTTCTTCTGTGGATAGAAGGGAAATCAGGAGTGTAGGATGAATAGTACACATTTTTCATGATGGTGTCTATAGACTGATATTGAACTTCTGATAACCGCAACCCATTTGTTTATGGCTTGACACCTATGTTGTGGTTTTATAAATGATGCTGGGGGGGGGCAACTTGGTGGTGCACTGAATGGCCCTGGAGTCCAGAGGACCTGAGTTCAAATATGGCCTCAGACACTTCACACTTACTAGCTGTGTGACCTTGGGCAAGTCACTTAACCCCAACTGCCTTGCCTTCCCCCCTCCAAAAAGACAAAAGAAAAGAAAAAAAATGAAAATGATACTAGGAGCTGGTAAGACAAAATAAAGTCATGTAAATCTATACTTAAACATATAATGCCAGTATTTACTAATGCTAGTAAGAAAAATCTTAAGAATAATGGATTAAAATTTCAGTAGTTAGTACATACACTATTCCTCTAATTCAATGGAATTTCAGAATCTTTAAGTCAGAGACTATTTCATTTTATCTTTATACCTAGCACAGTGTGTGGAACACAGTAGAGGAAATTAGGGGGCACAGTGGATAGAAATCTAGATCTATATTCAGGATGACCTGAGTTCAAATCTAACCCTATTTATTAGCAGTAGTAGCAAGAGTAAGTATTTTTAATTGCTTATTTTTCTGTTGATAAGTGCTGTGACAACAATTGCCATAAATAAAATATACAAAAAGAAAAGAAAAGAGACCAGGACAGAGATTTTTGTAAGGGTCCAGGACCTGAACTAGGCTATCTCAACTGTCAAAGATCCGTTTATCTATCCAGTTATTGAAATGAAGTTTATGTGCTGGCAGCTGATCCTGATCAAATTGAAGATCCATCCAGAATTAGGATCCTATGCCCCAGAAAAAGTCTTCCCTCAAGAAATCATTAAAGCAAGATCTATCAACGAAAGTGTCAGTGTAGGAGGGGAAAATGTAGACGTTTAAAAATTGTTAAAGGGATATCCTCATATCCTTAACCTCCATTACATTGAATTGCCCTAGGTAGGAAGTTTTAGAAGTGCTCTTTTCTTTCACTGTATCCATTTCTAGTTTAGCCTTTTTAGCATTTCTTCTATCTCTACATATATAGGTTTAGATACATGCACAGAAGAGAGTGATGGAGGAAATAGACCAAGTATTTATTAAGCGCTTCTAAGTATTTATAAATAGTATCTCATTTGATCCTTACAAGAACAGTATACAGTAGGTGCTATTGTTCTCCCCATTTTACAGTTAAGGAAACTGAGGCAGGTAGTAGGTGAGTGACTTGTCCAGGGTCACAGGGCCAGTGGCTGAGACTGGATTAGAATTCATGCCATCCTAACTCCAGACTCAGAGCTCTCTCTATCCATTGTGCCATCTAACTGTCTCTTCATTTTAGAGGAGAGAGAAATGTTTTCATAGTGACATTGTGTTCTGCCAAGTCTGGGCCTGGGAATTACAAGCTGGCCTTTGTGTAATCTTGTTGGATCTAATTTATTTTAAATTTGTTTTGAAAATGGTCAGTATCTGCTTTCATATTTTCCAGTTCACACAACTTGACATCATGGTACCTATAAAGTCAAGCCTATTGTTAGATTTAGATATGTCACCCATTTTGTAAGACTTCTCCAAACCTTCCCAGTTTTCCTATTGGGATGCACCCCACAAGAACATCATTACAGTTTCAATAAGTCTTTTGATGAGGGTTTAAATAAGTAGATAGCTGAATTCTTCCCTTCTTGGTACATTTCTGATTTACCAACATGATTAACAATATTCCTTGCAGCAAGTTTAGTGAATTTACTAAAATAGAAGTGTTCAACCTAACGTAAAAATTCCAAGATCAAAACTAGATCAAAATCAAATGGTGAGCAATTCTAAGAGGTGCTTGTCTATCCAGGGAATTCCAAAATTTATCATCATTTAAAGTATGTTGACATTATTTGGCAGTTGATTAACCATCACAGACCTAAAACATTGCTAGCAAATGTCCAACTAATTTGCAGCTGTAGCAGTCAGTAGATGATTCATCTATTGTTCCTCTTAAATGTTTTAAAACATCTCTCCAAAGCCTCCAGGCTCAACTTCTAAGTTAATTTCCAATGTACTGCATGCTCATTATTGCAAAATCCAAAATAACCTGGACATCAATGTAGGACAAATTAATGACAGCACAAAGTAAAGCAAAAGTATTGCATGATGGTGATGGACTAGAAGAGCTTAAAATAAATTGAAACCACTCAACCCATTAAGTGGCATCCTTCAACCACTTGCACTTAAGTGTCCATGTTGTATAAGGTCTGATATGGTCCAGGTATAATCTGTTCTCTAGCCCTGTTTCTAGAAAGTGAACCACAAATTTCATTAAAATTGACATTTTTTCTAGTCCACACTGCAGGCACATTTTTCTCCTGGTTATCAAAATAATGGTAATTAATTGCTACAGTTTACTTTTAATGCCGAAGTCTTCAACATTTTTTTTCTAAATACTAACTCACAATGCCACTTTCATATTTCTGTTATATTATGGATATTCCCCGTTCTTGTAACCTGCATTATTTCTAAGAAATGTTCTTTCTTTATCTTTAGTTGCAATCACTTATCAATGCACAATCACCTCTGAACCTGGAACCTTTTGTCATGGCATTCTACCCTCTAGATTTAAATATATAGCTTGTAACACAATAGTAACTACATAGTTCTTCAATAGAGTGTATAAACACACACACACACCCCTATGCACCCAATATACTCACATATAAGTATATATTTATAAATAAAACTATGACAACAGTTAACATTACTATGGTGTTTCAAAGTTTACAAAGTACTTCACATACATTATGCTCAATCCTCATAATTTATTTTTTGGGTCATCAGATTTGTAGCTGCCAAACTGTCAAAGGCATAATCATCCTTTGTTTATTTTCCCCTCTCTCCCAATAAACTGTTCTCACGTCAATGAAATATCTTCTTTTTTAGATGGTTGCCTATACTTTTCTATGTGTTACAATTTTTTTAAGTTTTTACTCTTTTCCAATCTTGTTCAAATATTCAAGTGTCTCTAATAGTCAAGTATATATATATATATATATATTTTTTTTTTACATTAGGCCTGCATACATTTAGTTCCCTTAGATTTACACATGTATTGTCAAAATTAATGCTACAAGGCCTCTACTCTCCTGTTGTGAAATTTTCAAAATTTTGGGTTGTTATTTTAAAGCTAAAAATTCCTATAGTTTAATTTAAAAAAAACACTTGATTCATGTTCTGTTTTTATATTGTCACTTCTGAATAATGTGCAACTACTGTATCCCCCCACCTCCCTACACACAGATATGTACAGTTCTTCCATAGAATACCTCCACCACCACCACCGGCCTTGTAACAAAGAATAACCTTAAGGTTAAACACAGATATAGAACCTTCATTGGGCAGTTTAAATAGCATTCTAGAGAGAAGGGAAATCAGCATCAACATCAGTCTTGTGGAAAAAAGACCAGTTGTAAATCCATCTGAGCGTGTGTGAGTGTGTGTGTGTGTGTGTGTGTACGTTTACATACACTTTCCATTGGTTCTTTATGTTTTGCTCCATTTCTCTTTCTGAGATTGGGTTCCTTAGATTCTCTTTTTTGTTGACTTAATCTGGATTTGTTATATTTTATTAATATTTATCTATTTCATTTGTTTTAGTTTTGTTGGCAAGTAATTGGATACAATGATTTCTGGTATTCATTTACTGTGAATTCAAATATATTGTCTTTTTAAAAATTTTATTAATTTAGTTTTTATCAATATGTATTTTCTTCTCATGTAACTGTCTACTTCATTGGTTTTTTTAAAGCTTAATTTTATTTATTATTTCAATGATATTTTAAAATTTTATGCTGTGCTTAAATGTCAGTCTTTCTACTTTTGTGTTTATTTTAAATTTGTTGACTTCCCCATTTCTTAGATGCTGTATTTATGAGTTTACTTTCACATTTTCCTTAATATGAGTGCTTAGAAATGAACATATCCTCCCTCCACCCCCGGCATTGTACCTCTTAATCTTTATTTCTTCTATGTAGTTCAAATCAAAGGAATTCTTGCTGCTGTTTAGCAAAAGGGAAAATGAGAACATTAAGTCCAGGAGTCAGATGCCTGTGGATATGATTGACTGCCAAAACTGGCAAACAAACACCATTCAGACGTGGGAGAAAGTTAGAGAAAGTGAGAGAATTTATTCAAAAATTGAGTAAGACCCAAGTCCTAGGGTTATAAAACCAATGGTTATCCATGTTTCCTATTCCTTAACAGTTTCTGGAAAAACCAAGCACAGTTCAAAATAAATCAGGGAGAAAATTAGATAGAGTATTATAGGGATGGTTATTATGGGATATTATGAAGCCAAAACATTCTAAAGTTTTGTAGTCCAGTAGCCACAGAAACTAGCAGTCATTAATTTCTTTTTTTAAATCAATATATTTTATATCACCTTCATTTCCAAATGTATTACTTTCCCATTTCCCTAAAATAATGCTTTGAACACGTATAAGTGTCTGACTTTTTATATTTATAATTAACATTTATATTCACATGAGATATAGACAAACTAGTGAAGGACTGCTCACTTTCCAGTTTTGGTCTTAGGACGTAAAGCGATACTATACACTTCCATAATTCAAGCAATTCTAGCATTCATAATTAAATTATATATTATATATTAATAATCATTTTGGGGACATTTGACCAAATGGAACTGAGAGTTAGCTCAATCACATAACTTTTAAGTGGGAATTTAATTTTTAAAATTTCTAATAGTAAATAACAAGTATGATAGTCAGAAAGATATAAATATGGTCCAGATTTCATGATAGTAAGCACACACAATACATAGTATTTAGAAACCATTTAAAAGTAAAGTTCTTATGTAAAGAAAGTATAGAACAATAAATAAACAAATGAGTGAATGAATGAATGAATAGATAGATAAACAAATAAACAAACAAGCAAATAAATGAATGAATGAATGAATAAATAAATAAATAAAGGAATAAATGAATGAATGAATAAATAAATAGATAAATGAATAAATAAATGAATGAATGAGTGAATGAATGAATGAATGAATAAATAAATAAATATACCATTCCCGGGGTATTTAAACCATTGTTATACAGTAGTTCAGGGTTTTGAATTCACCAGCACCTCCCTATGGCTGCTATCAATATTCTGGTACATTTCTCTGTTATTCATATCTATCTATATCCATATTATCTATAGTTATGCCTCTAGCTGTGGCTATAACTGTATTCTTTATTTATATGTCACATTTGTGTATAATCTATTTCTCTCCATAATCTTGATCTATAGACATGTTAATATCTATAGACAAAGATAAATAGACTACCTATATATAAAAATGTAGCTTGGCTAAATACTACTAAAGAGTAATGCCATGGGGTGGGAATAGGGGCAAAGCAACAAAAGAAGAGGGGATTATCGGGTTGAATTGCTATTAAAAATTATAAAACAATTTTTACCAGAAATAAAGACCTATATTCTTAATATCAATAGTTTCTTGGTATTGTTGTATGGTTATGAGTCATGGAATACTAGTCAGTCTCCAAAGGATAAAGTATGACTCTCACTCAAAGGGCAAAGGATTAGGCATAGGGTTTGTATGAGACACGCAGCAATCAATATATTACAAATAAAGTACTACGGAAAAAAAATGACATGAGATGTCAGCAAAGGAATATAAGATCAATAAGAGCAAGGACAATCAGAGAGCATCCTACATATCAGGAGAAATCCAAGAAAGATCCCAGCACTTTGGGTGATGAGGACAAGGATTGGAGAGGAGAGGAACAGAGAAGGGGTTAAGTAGAAAAGAGGAGAAGAAAGGAAAGGGAATAGAAAAGAAGAGGTGAGAGAGAGAAAAGGAAAGGAAAGAAGAGGAGGGTGGAAAGAGAAAAGCAAGAAGAAACGGAGAAAGTAAGAAGAAAGGGGAAAGGAAAGGCAAAGCAAAGCAAGGTTTAGCAGAATGTGATGCCAAGAAAGGAGAAGCAGCAGAAATCTACACAGTGAGATGGAGAAACACATGAGAAGATAAATTTGGCCAGAGCAAAAGGGACTTATCATTAGGGAATTAGTGGGAGAGAAGGTTGGAAAAGCATACAGGAAGAGGCTAGATGATGAAGGATCTCAAATGTCAGTGAAGAGAATTTGGATTTCATTCAGTACACAAAGAGAAATCTTTTAAAGTTTTCAAACAGGAGAATGATGTATATGATCAGAGCTAAAAGTTAAGGTTATTAGTTTTGTCTTGGTGAGTAGGGAAGATTGGAGTACAAATTGACTAGTTAATGGTTGTTGTTTTCAAGGTGTAAAGGGATGAAAATCAGTACAAGCATGAGGGCAGTGTGAATTGACTGGAGGTGAGGAAGAAAGGGAAGTAAACATTAACTGTGTGTATTGATTGTAAAAGAAAATACTCCTTATTAAATACTACATGGCTCTGAGCAGATATCAAGCTACTATGTAAAAGATAATCCACCAAATAAATACCTTTTCAAGTACGATTTATAACAGCGAGACACTAACCACTTTAGCATATCCTACCTCCTACACAAACCAGTCATTTATTTTTTTTTCCGCTGCTTATTCAGCTCCCAGACCCTGCATAGCTCAAGTTAAACCTTTAAACTGTCTTGTTTCCTCATGGTCCTTCTGGATTTTATACTCCCATTTATAATTCAGCTACAGAGTGATAGGATCTAGTGCTAGATAGAGTCTAATTCTACATTTTTAGAGAAGGAAAGTGAAGCCCAGGAAAGTTAAATGACTCCCAAAGTTCATGGAGCTAAATCAAGGTCCCTCTCAACAAGCAGTGCTCTTTTTTCCATGAATAACTGGAGCTATAGCAAGATCATTCTCTGTATCATAGCATGCTGCCTGGACTCAGTAGTGTGCTGGGAAATGTTTAAGAAGGTGGGAGAGGGAGGAAGGAAATATATGCACATACACTTTTAAATGTAATTTGCATTAACAGTTTATTAAGTCTAGAGAGTCAACAAAACAATAAATCAAGTCATGATTGGTAGGTTGTTATTCTGAGGTATAAATACTCACACTGAACATTTAACATTTGGCTTTTACCAATCAGTTAAAAGTCAGTTCCAGCACATCCACACCTGCACTTCTTCTAATGCTCCCTGACTCCCACACCGTTCCCCCCATCATGTAAAAATATTCCTTGTAATGGCTCTGCCAGTTGCTAACAAATAAAACTTTGAGCTAGCACACTCTTCCCTTTCAGCCTGAAATCCAGTTTTATCTTCTAGTTCACTAAGTTCATTCCTCCCTGTTGTTCAAAGCAGAACAAATTAACTATAGTAACCTTAGAGATCTTCTATTTCAATTTTATCAGTTTACAGATGAGAAAATCAGGCCCAGGGAGGTTAAGTGACTTGTCTATATCATCCTTTGTCATAGAGGGGCAGAAGCCCAGTGAATTGTCACTTCCTGGCATACGGAAGCCTGTCCTTTGCTAATCCTTATTAAACCAAGTATTTTCCAAGAGGAAAACCCACTTTGCTTTTGTCACCTCTTGGGATTTGTTCATCATCCATCTACCCTTCAGCCTCTTAAGTTCCTAATCCTTCTGTGTCCTCCTCTTACATTGCACCAGTCTGGACCTCCCAGTTTGTTGTTAAAAAGCTTTCTTTTACCCCAGAACTTTCCACACAAATCATCTTCTTGTAGTCATAGAAATCTGACTCCCTCAAAAGATACTAGATCTCTTGTCATTCTTTCCACTACTTGGTGGACTTTAACATCTTTTGATGCTCTAGGACAAGAGAATAAATAAGTATATACTCATTGCCCTCATTTCTCCTTCTAGCTATCATTTGGTACCTCTCTTCCTTTAAGTTCACACCATCAGTCTATGTTGTTTTATCCAATTCAATGTCACAGTTATCTAGTGACACCCCCCCTCCCCAAGTCGTTCCCTCTTCTTTATTGAAGAATTCAGTGCCTGGTAATCTAGCATCTGGCCACATCACTTAACCAAAATATCTCTATGATTATTAATATTATTTAACTATTTAAGATGATAATTTCTCCTCATCATCTATCTTACATCTGCCTTTTACTCTTTGACTTCTTGGTGATTCTTGATCTGTCTTCCTTGCTACTCTTTCTTCTTCTGGCTTCTGTGACACTTTCTCATGATTCTCCTACCTATCTTACCACTACCCAGTCTTCTTTGTTGGGTTATCATACATTTCGTTATCCCTTAATTCTGAGTGTTCTGCAAGACTAGGAGACTATGTTCTCAGATTTCTTTTCTCTGTCTCTGTCTCTCTCTGTCTCTCTGTGTGTCTCTCCTTGTCTCCCAATCTCTCTCTCTCTCTCTCTCTCTCTCTCTCTCTCTCTGTCTTTCTCTCTCTCTCTTTCTCCCCCTCAATTCCTTTTCCTTAGAGACCTCATCAGTTTCCTTGGGTTTAATTATCATATCTAAACAGACAGCTCTCAAATCTATACATCTGGCCTAACATTTCTCCTACTATCTAATCATTGCCAAATACCTGCTATGAACATCTCCAGCAAAATGTTGGCATTCCAAATTCAACATTGCCAAAACAGAATTCATTCTTTCTCCTGCCTCCAACCCTCCACTTTTCAAATTCCTTCATTTCTATTGAAGATAACAACAGTGTTCCAGTCACTCACATTCACAGCCTCAGGGTCATCCTTGAGCCTTCCCCCTCCCACACCCCTGATTCTATTTAACCAGTTGTTAAGCCTGATCTCCACAACTCTTCAGTCTGACCTGTACATTCACATTGCCTAAACCTTGTTCAGGCCCTCAGTCTTTCTCTGCTTGTATTGAGAAGCCTACTAAATGTCTTGCTTTCATCAAATCACCCTGACCTTCTACTCATCTTTCACAGTTTTCAATCTAATATTGCTGAAGCCCAGCCAGGTATAAGCATTATCTCATCTCTGCTAAATCTTCAGTAGCTCCCTGTTGTTTCTGAGGTACAATACAAACCTCTTAACTTGATGTTTAAAACCATTTACAATTTGGTCCCAGGCTCCCTTTCCGGACATCTCATGTTACCTCTCCTTCCCCAACTCTGTGTTCTAGCCCAACAAACTTGTTCGTTTTTCTGTGAATGCAATCTTCTACCCTCCCATCCTTGTGCCTTCACACTTCACTCCTGGAATGTACTCGCTCTTCATTTCTGCCCCTTAGATTCCTTAGTTTCTTCCTTTGAGGTTCAGCTTAAGTAGTAAGTAGGTGATGCAATGGATAGAGTGCTAGGCCTGGAATCAGGAAGATCTGAGTTAAGATCCAGCCTCAGACACTTAGTATCAATCAATAAACATTTATTAAGCATCTGTACTGTGGTTAGTTTTGGGGATACAAAAAGTGTCAAAATATAGCCCTTGCCTTCTAAGAGCTTATAGTCTAATAAGGGAGATAGCATGTAAACAAATATATACAAAGCATGCAATATAATTAACAGAAGGAATGCACTAGATTTACCCTGGAGAAGGTGGGGTTTTAATTAGGACCAAGGAGGTCAGTGGTTGGAGTCAAGGAGGAGAGCATGCCAGGCATAGAAAACAGCCAGAGAAAATTCCCAGTGTTGAAAATATAGAGTGTCTATTCATGGAACAGGCAGGAAGCCAGTGTCCATGCATGGAAGAGTTTGTAGTGGGGGAATAAAAAAAGACTGGAAAGATAAAATAGTGCTAGATTATGAAGAGCTTTGAACGTCAAACAGAAAATTTGATTCAGGAGGCAATAGGGAGCAACTGGAGTTTATTGAATGGGGAGTGGGGGTGCTTAAACCTTATCAGTCCTGTGTTTGTCAATCTCATCAGCTCCCATGGATTTAATAATGATCTCAATGCTGACGATTCTCATTTCTACCCATCATGCCCCAAATTCTTTGCTGACCTCCAGTTGGATGTCCAGTAGACCTCTTAAACTCAATATACAAAAACACAACTCACTATCTCTCTCTCTCCCTAAACTCCCCACCCCCCTCCTACCTTGCCTATCATTGTTGAGGACAATACTACCCTTGCCCTCTCCTCAGGCTTGCAGCCTTGGAGTCATATTGCATACCTCACTATCTCTCATCTCTCATATCTAATCTATTGCCAAGCCTACTAATGTCACCTTTATAGCATCTCTCAAATATTCCACTTCTATCCTTGACACTGCCACCACTGTAACCCAGGCCATAGTTGGTTCATGCCTAGATTATTGCCATAGCAGACTGGTGGGTTCTCCCCACTCAAATCTATCCTTCATTCAGTCACTAAAGTGATTTCCCTAAAATACAAGTCTGATAATGTGTAACTACCCATCCCACTCAATAAACTCCTGTGGCTCCCTATTACCTCCAGGATCAAATACTAAATACTCTTTTGGCATTCAAAGCTCTTCATGACCTAGCACTTTCCCACCTTTCTAGTCTTTTTATACCTAATTCCCCACAGACCTAGGAGGCCATTCAAGGCCACAGGTCCCCCATTCCCGGGCCTTATACTTAAACCATAGTAGGCATTTAATACTTGTTGAATTGAATTGGTGCTCTTTGCTTCATTTTAAAATATAAGAAAGCATTAAAATTATAGATTTGAAAGATTAAGGGATTCTGTGCTTTATAAAAACATCTATCACCCTGGTTCCTTTAAATAATATGTTCCAGTAGTATATTAGAACATTTTTCAATTAGCAAAGATTTGATTTACAAGAAACTTTTTAGTAATATATCTTTAAAGTGAGTTACAGCTGTGTACTATAATTTACTTCTTCTAAAATAGAAAAGATTCCCAAATGGAGTAAAAGTCAGTGCGTACATATCAAATGAGCAGCCTATTCCATACTTACTGTTAGAATAACACAGAAAAACAATGCTGTAGAGGAGCATTTCTCAAAGTGTGGTCTAAGGACCTCTTGGGGTTCCTGAGATCTCTTTAGGGGACCTTGTGAGGCCGAAATTATTTTCATCATCATAAACTATTTTAATGTCTAATATAACAATTATTGGTAGCTACAACTGACATAAACCAAAGCTCTTTGGGTGGTCCCTGATAATTTTTTAAGAATATAAAGGGATTAAAAATAGAGAATAAAAAAATGAGGACTTCTGCTATGGAGGAAAGAATACTTAGGTTCAATTCTTCTAGCTACTTACTGTGGGACTTTGAGCAGGTCATTTTCCCTCTCTCTAGATCTTATTTTTCTTTTTTTCTTCTCTAAAATGATGGGGTTTGGGTAGATAATCTTTAAGCTTCCTTCCAACTCTAAACCTTCTAATTTGTTACTTCAAATGAGGTGAATGGAATGTGGTAAAAAGATGTGCAGAGACAGCAAGATAAATATTATTGAAACATGCTTATCCATACTTCTTGGTTCTGGTGTTTTATTTAAACAGAACTCTGAAATGATTTCCTATATTTCCTTACAGTAGCTACTTAGTGAAAAATGAAAGGCTGTTAAAAATCAGTAAGGAGCACATGGACTTTGTCAAGAGATGGGAACACCTGGGAGAGGGAAAATAGGAGAGCCAGCTGTGTTCTGGAGGTTGCAGTCTGGGGAATGGTGAAGGTGTGTGGAGGATGTGGGGAGCACACAGCTGCCTGACATTCTACTGGTGTAGTTAAGAAAACCAGCTTAATATGAACCTCATAAAGGTTGATTTCCCTAGTTTACCTTTCAAAAATACAAGGTTGCTTCCATGCTAAAATAAGGCATTAGGAAAGGAATTAATGAAGTTGTTGTTTTTGAGTAGTTTCAGATATTCCAAGAGCCCTTTGGGAGCTTTCTTGGCAAAGATGCTGGAGTGGTTTGCCATTTTAGAGATGAGGAACTGAGGAGAACAGGGCTAAGTGACTTGCCCAGAGTCACATAGCTAGTAAATATCTGAAGTCAAACTTGAACTCATGTTCTCCTGACTTTAGGGCCAGTGCTCTTTCCACTGTACAACCTAGCTACCCAATTCAGTGAATCAACGCAGTCAAAAGCTAGAGTTATGCTTCCTGTAGTGGCAGGAACTGATCTTTTGGATATGCACAGCTCTTAGCTCTAAAGTAAAAGAAGATGAGGAAGAAAATAAACTTTACTAGATTATCACTTGAAGGTAGATCTTGACCACAGCTATGTGAAGAACATTTCATCTTGTATATGGCTATGATACCAACATATTAAATGATACTTAGCACCTTCCCCTCCCAACCAGCCACACTCCCTAGCATGTCCAGTAATTTAATTTCAAGGTACCCTTTGTGTCCACTTCTACTCAAGCACATAGTACATAAGACCTCACTAACATGTTTAACTTCAAATAATCAGTCATAGGACACAGAAATGTCTTGTGGTCCCTGCAAGGTGCTGCTCTGAAGGGCATGAGGTTGCAAAGGGCCTCTGGCTTTTGCCTTCAGATAAGAGAGCTCTGACATCCATCTCTCTTTTAGCTTAGAGCCAAGAGGCTTAAATTTCAATTCTTTTAGTGAGAGAAATAGGTCTGTGGAAGACTAGCATCAGCCTAGATGAAACTCTTCGATGCTTTTCTTCTCACAACGAAAAAAAGCTATCAGTTCTTAGGACTTTGCTGTATAAGCCTTTTCTTTTCAGAGGGAGAGCATTTATTTCCAAAGGTCAACGTTTTTACAACACAGAGCAGCCCTGAACACAGATCAACCTAAGGGGAGTCCACAGACATTTAAGGTCTCTGAAAACATGGTGTGAATAGGTCTAAATCAAAGTCTATCATCCCAGATGATTATTTGCCTTAGGGGTAGAAATCCCTTATACTTCCTAATTAATCCTTTATGGGTACCTTACCCTTCATATCCATTTGAGGGACAGCTTAGCCAAAGAAATACCATAAAAAAGTATATATCTCAGGCTCCATTTTTCTCCCATTTCCCAGTTCTTCCAAGATTCTTTGAACCTCTAATCGAATTAAAGGCACGAGTAAAAAACAAGAATACAGGGTCCAAGTAGAACTGAGCTTTTATGATTTCCACTTTGATTCTACATTCAAAATATAATATATTCATATATAATATATGTATACACACAAACATAATACAGCCATTACATATGTATGTGTTTGTGTGTGTATCAGCAACTAGAAGTACATGATGATAGAAAAAGAGAGTGACTGGTTACATACATACATGCATATATACATATACATATACACACATACACACACATATACATACACACACACACACACACACTGATGCCAATATTAACAGAAGAGATAGCCCCTTCCCTCAAGGAGCTGATATTCTAATAGGGGTAGATAACACAAATAAGTAGAGAAGGGGGTTTTGTTCTAGGCAGAAATCTGGAGGGGAAAGAAGAGAGGAATAGGTGCATGAAGTCCTAGAGACTATGATTAGGTATATGATGAGATATCCTGCTGGATGGTTTGTGAAACTCAAGCATGTCCTGGTGTCAGGGGCAAGTCAGTAAATATAATGAAAGAAGTGAGTTACTTTGTATACACTTAGTTACCGATCAGCTTGAGTTGTACTGGTCTCAGTTTAGTCTTCTTGAACAGTCTGGTAGTCTACAAGTATTTGATTCTTCCTGGTCTCCATCCAGCTAGAACACCATTATCCATATGGACAATGCATGTGAACTGCAAAACTCTAATGAAGGTTTCTGAGACTTTCAGTTCTCAAATGTCAGTCTTCTGAGACACAAAATGGACTCATGTCTCTCCCCTATTCATTCAGTCCTTGCATAGAAATTCTTCCTCAAAGAATCCTCCATGTATTCTTCAGGCACTAGAGAATGCTCAAAATAAAATTTCTCTGAAGTCATTGTTAAGCTTGAGGATTCAGCACTCTTATGACACACACTGCTTCTAGTTTCTTTGTAAACTTTTGCATTAGAAACATTTGTGTTCAGAATGTTTACTACTGAGTTCTACCTTACTACCTTATAATACACTAAAAAATCTGAATTCAGTCCAATTGATCATGATACATTAGAAAAAGTGTATTGAATGTAGACATTAGATTCAAGGTATCTACCTTCTTGCTGACACTAGTGACTTCTTCGTGCAGCTTCATGCTCATACTAGTATAGACCAAATATAGGCATTCAGTATGAATTCCCCCCACTTCGCATCAATGGAGCACTGTAGTGTTATCGGCACAGAAAATTTAGATTTGAAATGAGCACCCACAGTTTGCCATCTTGGGCTATTCCTTATTGTACATGGAACCCTTGGCAAAGTTATATAAACTTAAAAGTGCTCTGGTCCTTAATACAGTAAAAGACCATAGTTCACAAGTCCCCATCAATGCATCAACTATAGAACAAAATTAGATCAAAGCAAAGAAAAGCATGGAATGGCATAGTGAAAAAATACTACTAGAACCTTTGAAACCATTAATCTGGGTTAAATTCTTACATACCATCAGAGGGGGCAGTGGATATATGTGCAACATGTGTAGCAAAGGTACATGAATATAGCGGATGAAACTGAGTGTCAGAGCAGGATGTAGAAACCACTAACTGAAGAAAAGGTATAGTTTTGGCAGGGCATCAGGTGCACCATCTTTTTTTTTCAGTAGGATGGGGCATTTGGGAGGTTCTGCCAAAGAAACTTTCACAAGGCCTTCATGGGTCCCAGTCATGCTCAGTGTGTTCACCCTTACAGAGCCAGATAGTTCTGTTTTACAGAATGTTTGAAGTAGAGAATGAATTTTATGAGCATTGCCCTACATTCTACAGGGACTTCCAACCTCCGTAAAAGTACATTTTAAAGTAACTTGCCAAAATGTAGTCTTTATTAAATATATTTATTGAAAATTTGCTATATACAAAGATCCCAGGTTAAACATTCAGGGATATATAAAAGCAAATGAGATGGTCTCTCTCCATCGTCAAGAAGCTTACAACCTAAGAGCATCAATTTTTTAAAAGTGAACAGTATGGCAAAATTTTGTGTGGGACACATGCAAACACAATTAAAATTATATTCTGCTTTGAGGAAGTTGACTATGAAACTGATTAAAAACTTCTGTTTGATTCAAATGGGTTTAAAGCATTCAAGGGAAAAAATAGTTTAGCTCTTATAGAAAGCCATATAATAAAATGAAGAAATCAGCACAATAAAATTATTTTCATGAAAACTAAATATTAATTAAGAAAGAAGGAAGAAACACGGAAATCAAGAGGCACAAGTTCTCAAGTAAGCTTATAAGAAAGGGGAACAAAGTGAATATGGGATATAATGAAATACGGCCTTGAATCTTTAGGTATAACAAGCTATACAGAGAACGATCACCAGTGACTAACAGAATTAAGTACTGAGTGGCTCTGGTTGCTGGGCAACTAGGTGATGCAGTGGATAATATGCTGGGCCTAGAGTCAGGGAGATCTGAGTTCAAATGTAGCCTTAGATACTTATTAGTTCTGTGACCCTGGATAAATCACTCAACCTTATTTGTCTCAGTTTCTGCATCTCTAAAATGAGCTGGAAATGGAAAACCACTCTAATACTTTTGCCACCTCCCCCCAAAAAAGGAGTAACAAAGAGCTGGACACAACTGAAATAACTGAAAGGCATCATGCTCCGGCTGCTATAAACTGAAGGTCTTTTAGATATGAGGAAGTCTCTTAGGTTAGAACATTCTTTGTAAAAGAAATGAAACCTAGATTTAGTTAAGCAGCGACCGATACACTGAGATTAAGGAGAAGGAATCAATTCTATTTCTTTCGGTCTCTATATTTGTATGTATATACACATGTAAATATATATGTATATATGTGCACATTTGTACATATGTAAGACATGGGTTTCAGATTAATGAATTTTTATACTATCATCTTAACATATCACTATAGCATATAAGAAATGAAGATTTTATCATATGCTTTAAGAATGAAAGAATTATAGATTTAGGGGTAGAAGGGACACCAGAGGAAATATAGGCAAATCTCATTTTATAGATGAAATTTACCCACAGAGGCTAAATTACTTGTTCAAGGTCACACAGGTATATTTCATGCATCTCATAGCAATAGCTGAGTTAAATAGGCTACTACTTTGAGCAAGTACCACAATCTATATGGTACTGGCTATTGAAAATCCAGGAATACTAATGACTAGCTTATTTTTCATAATGTTTTCCAATTAAAAATATAATATCTTCCTCACAACAACTTTGCAAGGAAGGAGTGCAAGTACTATTATTCCGATTTTATTGTTTGCCCAGACAATTGAACTGTCTTACTTAAAATCACGGGGTTCATAAGTATCAAGAATAGGACTCAAACCAGGCTTTTTTTAAACTCACATTTAGTGATCTTTTCAGTATATTATGATGCATCATACCTGGGTGGAGCCAAACAATTTTAAGACAGCTTGACCTTCAAACTCAGACTTATTTTGGAGAAGGAAATGTCACACACAACTATCCTTTAGTAACTTGATTGATTTTGTCTCCATGATGTCGTTAAATTACTTGAGGTCAAAGTTACAGTATGCTCTTCCTCATCATACCATACATAAGGGTTCCATTTTCAAAGCAGCTTTTTCTGGATCTGCAGTGATACTGAAGTTGCATGTTGTGTTCTTAAGGGAATTAAGTGGTGCCAGGCCTAGAGACAGGAGAACCTGAGTTTAAATCCAGCCTCAGACACTTATTAGCTTTGCTACCCTTGCAAGTTATTTAGTCGTTTGCCTCCTTTTCCTCATCTGTAAAATAAGATGGAGAAAAAAAGGCAAATAAATTACTCTAGTTATCATTAGAAAGAATACCCCAAAAGGAGTCACAAATGATGCACCTGAAATGAATGAACAACACTGAAAATCACTCTCATTCTCATCATCCAGATTCTCTGTAAAGACTAGCAGCACTAAAGAAGCATTAAGAAAGAAGAGTCGGGGGCGGAGCCAAGATGGCAAAGCAC
>CM053595.1:173559577-173595028 GCA_028646575.1 Pseudocheirus occidentalis
ATATATATATATATATATATATATAATACATACATACATATATATATGTATGTATGATTGCCATTTCTTTATCCATTTTTCTCACTTTCAAATAGTATTGAGCACAGTTACATTGCAATAGATTTTCAAATTTGGAAGATTTCTAAATAGATTTCTAAAATTTGAACACCTATGTCAGTTTTTTATTTTCAGAATTCTTTGCCACCAAAATAAAAATAGCTGCTATCAGTAATTTTTTTGTACAAATAAGACCTTTTCTCTTTTCTTTGATCTCTTTGTGATACAGCCCTACTAGAGGTATTGCCAAGTCAAAAGATACAGATAGTTTTGTAGTCCTTTGGACATAGTTCCAAATTGTTTTCCAGAACTGGAACTAGCTCACAACTCCAACAATAGTGCATTAATGTCCAATTTTTTCCCATATCCTCTCCATTTATAATTTTCCCTTTTTTGTCATACTAGTCAATCTGATATATGTGAGGTATTATCTCTGAATTATTTTACTTTGCATCTATCTACTCTGTAGTTATTTAAAGTCTTTTTATATGACTACTAAGAGCTTTGATTTCTTCTTAAAACTTTTTCTTCATATCTTTTAGCCATATATGAACTGGGGAATAGCTCTTATTTATAAAAATTTCATTCAGTTTCCTATATATTTGAGAAACAAGACCTTTATCAGAGAAAGCTGTTGCAAACATTTCCCCCAGTTTCTTGTTTTCTTTCTAATTTTAGTTATATTTCTTCTGTTTTCAGAAAAGCTTTTAAATTTCATGGAATCAAATTTACCTATTTTTCTTTCATAATCTCTTCTGTCTCTTGTTTGGTCATAAATTCCATAGATCTGACAAATACAATTTTCTACCCATGCTTCTCTAACTTATTTGGAATATAATTCATCACATCTACATCATTTATCCATTTTGACCTTATGTTTGTATATGATGTAACATATTGGTGTGTACCTAGTTTATATATGTGTGTATGTGTGTGTGTATATATATATATGTGTATGTGTATGTATATACATACATGCATATATACATGCACACAGATAGCTATACCTATGTGTATGTGTGTGTGCATGCATACTTTTTGCAATATAAAAGATGGGAAATAGTGAATATCCAACATTTTTGGAGTGACTGAACAAACTGTGGTATATGAATGCAACAAAATAATATAAAGCTAACAAGAAATGTGGATTATGAAGAATTCAGCATAACTTAGGAAGCTTGTACAGTCTGATGCAGAGTGAAGTAAGCATAACTAGGAATAGTATTTCCACAATGACCACAATGATGTGAAGGAGAAAAAAAGTACCTAAAGGTTTCCAAACCCTAATCAATGTTGTGACTGATTATTTATGTCTTATGAAGACTGATACAAATGTAACTGCAGTCCCCAAACTCAAAGCTCATTGGTATGAGACTGTCTTTACTGGTGGAAATCAATTACCTAAACCTACTTGAAGAGTAGAGTGGAGTTGGTGAGAATGGAAAGGAAGAGAAGTGTTACACTAAAAAAAAAAAGTGTTACACTTCTCTTATCTCAAAGAGAGAAGGGAGACTGGAGGGATTTAAGGAAACATTCTGTTCCCAGCAAACTTTCCTTCTAACCCATTCATTGTTTCTCCATTTCTTTTAACGGGGGAGAAGGTCTTATATTTAGAGAAAATGTTTTATGTGCAAAAATAAAGAAATGATAATAGGGTGACAGATAGTGGTGGTGATTTAGAGAATGGAGGTTGTATGAAGGGACTAGTGAGAGAGTAGTGTAACAGAGTTTGAACAGGGTTGGACTCTCCTTCTCTGTAATCTAAACTGGTGTTACAGGTAAAAAGGCAAATTAAGAGAAATCCTGGTCGCAAGTTGCCAGTGGTTCCTTGGCCTTGCCTCCCTTACGAGAGAGAAGCCTTCAATGTCAAGAGGTGAAAGCTGTAATGATGAAAACATATACTGAGATAGACTTAAGCTTCATAAAAGAAAACAAACAAAAGTACTCATAAAGCTGTCTCCAAATGTAATGGACTTCCTCGAGAGGCTGTTTAGGCCAACCCCATTTCCCCTGCCTAGAGATGTTGATGCATGACTGGATGACCACTTGGCAAACATGTTATAGAGATAATACGTGTACAAGTTGGATATCTGAGATCTCTTCCAGCTGTTAAAATCTTTTATTTATTTTGTTTTATTTTAATTTTTTCGGTAACTGAGTCACCAAATGGTGAATTTCTTCAGCTTCATAAAAAAATAGTAATAGGAAAAATCATATCTTAGAATTCAGTTCAGAATGTAGAGAATAACTTAGTGTCTCATTTTAGATTGAATTTTCACTGGTTTCTTTGCTATGCATTCCATGAAACTGAAGGAAATGTGGGCTTTTCAGCCACTGTGCTCTAAAGGACAAGCAATCATCTGTATGATAATAACTGTAGGAAAGAAAAAAATCAGCCCACAAGTTCAATTTGTCAAGTCCTTTCAAAAGCAGTACATGGTAAGTAGCCTTAGAACATTGTCATGTGGTATTAATTTAACCGATTATTGCTATATAACTGACCTGACCTTATTGCCAAATCAATCTGGCAACACCCTCATTGAGGATCTATGCTCAAAACGCTTTTGAAAACAAGAACATTTACTACTCCCTAGATTTCTGAATACAGCCTGCCATTGAGTTTTATTGCTCTAATCTCAGCAGGCTGAAAACTCTGAGCACTTAATAGAGTTCCCATAATTTAGAATTGTCCATTTTGAGAGAATGGACTCTTATAAATAAAAGAGATTTTTTTTAAAAGCAGGATTCTACTCAAACAATTCCATTGTTCTTTGGATACACACACACATACATATTTAAAGGTACACACACACACACACACACACACACACACACACACACACACATATATATTCGTGTGTGTGTGTATGTGTGTTTATCCTCTATTAGAATGCGAGCTTCTTGCAGATAACTATGGAATTTTGTCTAACGTTGTTTTGACCCAGCACCTGTTACAATACAGAAGAAACTAAAGCAATAGTAGATATCAGGAGCCCATAGTCCATCTCTTCCCTCCCCC
The DNA here is from genome assembly GCA_028646575.1 of Pseudocheirus occidentalis. NCBI lineage: Eukaryota > Metazoa > Chordata > Mammalia > Diprotodontia > Pseudocheiridae > Pseudocheirus > Pseudocheirus occidentalis. The sequence continues at coordinate 173,562,654 of CM053595.1, forward strand.
CTCAAGGCTATGTTCACAAAATAGCTAAAAACTGGAAAATTTGCCCATGATAACAAGTGTCAGATTCAGAACTTTTGTCCAAGTCTCACTTTTCTCTTCCACTATTACTCACTGCCTTATGAGAAGGAAGGAGAAATTAAAAATGTAGAAAATCAATCTGTCAAATCATACAATAAAGTTTTAATGAAATGAAGAGCAATTTAGATAGCTGAAGGAATATTCAGTGTTCATGTTTGGGTTGTTCCAATATGATAAAAATGACAATACTTGCAAAGTTAATTTGCAAATTTAATTTTATACCAATGAAACTACTTACAGAATACTTCATAGAATTTGATAAAATAACAAAATACAATTGGATAAATCCAAGATCTAGACTCTGAAGGGGAAAAATTGGAAATCAGTTAACAATAAAAGGAGAATAGCACATCTAGACAAACTATATTATATTCTGAAAGAGATCAAAATCATTTGATTTTGGTTAAAAAAACAAAAAAAAAGTCAAAGGAACAAATCACACGAGAAAGAACTAGATTAGAAGTTACTAGACCAGTGTTCATAAACTTAAAAACATAAGTTACTTAGGGAAGAACTTTGTATTTGATTTAAAACAAACAAACAAAAACAAAAACAAAAAACTACTGGAAAGGCCATCTTTTATAAAGCAAGTTTAGATCAATACCTTATACTATTTTGCATAATACATCTTAAATAAATATGTGATCATGATATTTAAGATCAAATCATAAAATATTAGGAGAGAAGTATGTTATGTATCTTTTAGTTCATGCATAAAGGATTTTTTTAATTTAAAAAATAATTTCATTATCAAGCATTTATTTTCCCTTTCACTCCCCCCTCCCGCACTGAAAAGAAAGGAAGGAGGAAAAAGAAGGAATTCTTGTGTCCTACAATTACAATCAAGCAAATTACCCTACTAACCACATCCAAAAATGTGTTTATCATTTTGTATATTAGTCATTATTTCACTGTCATTGAGGCAGCTGGTGGTCAGGAAAATCTGTTATGGGAATCTGAAGATCTTCCCTGCCCCTAGGCCCTTTGATAGGCTTAAATGGATCTGAGAACCTTCCCTGATTTGAAAGTATACTCTGTGCCCTAATAGGCTGAATGTGGTCACATGGAGACTGTGGCAGGAGGCTTGTTCTTCAGGAATGCCCACACCTTATTACTTTATGATTGGGCAGTGGGTCAAGAGGGCTGTGACATTCTCTGATCTAGGATAAGGCTATATATACTGCTGATTTGAGGTTTGCTTTGGGGCTCACTTTAGGAAGAGTTGGGTAATTTGGCCAGAACAGACTCTGGGAAGCCATTGAGCCCCCAGCTTTGAAAAACCCAGATGTTGGTGCTTCCCTCTCTGGTAACTGACTAGGTATGGATGTAATGGTCAGACAGTTAGAAACCCATCTGTTGATCTGTTTCTCTGTCTACTTGTAACTTCTGTTTGTATTCTCTGAAGTTCAGGGTGCTGACTTTTTCCCCTGAACTGGGTAAATGATATGTATTTGACTGATTAAAGTGAGACTGTTAACCCATTTTGAGTTGCTTTCCTTTAGAAAAGCAGATCTAAGAACCTGTGCTAGCAGCCACCCTGGGTATGGTAGGGTGCTTGGTCATACAAAATCCAAACCAACCTCAGATACTTCCTTACTGTGTAAACCCTGGGCAAATCACTCAACCTTTGATTGCCTAATAACATGGATCAGCTGGATATATTGGAGAAGAAAACTGGCAAACCACTCACTCCAGTATCTTTGCCAAGAAAACCCCAAACAGTGTGATAAAGGGTCAGACATGACTGAAACAGCTCAACAACAATAAATCTATTATTTATAGGCAATCTTCTTCAATGTTCTGGAATCACAAATAGCAGTATTTTGTTGTTGTTGTTATTGTTGTTGTTGTTAAGCAAAGATCTAGAAACAAAACAGGTTTCCAAAGATGGGGAAGTGACTACACAAATTGTAGGTTGCGATTGAAATAAAAAATATAATACTATAAGAAATAATGAATATGATGAACATAGAGAAGAGTGGAAAGATTTAGATGAACTGATACAGAATAAAGTTGTTGTTTATCACAGTCTTTGTGACCCCACTTGGGGTTTTCTTGGCAAGGGTACTGGACTGATTTGCCATTTCCTTCTCTAGCTCATCTTACAGATGACAAAACTAAAGCAAACAGGATAAACTGACTTGCCCAGGGCCACATAGCCAGTAAGTGTCTGAAGTCAAATTTGAACTCAGGAAAATGAGTCTTCCTGGCTCTGTTCCCAGCATTCCTTCCCCACCTAGCTTCCCTTAAAGTTAGCAAAGCCCTCAAAACAGTATCTTCTTACCACCTTGCCTTTTCTCAGTCTCTATCACCTTTGATTTCTCTAAAACATAACAGTAGAAGATCAAAAGACTGAGAACTTGAAAGCACCTTACAGATCATCTAAGCTCATAGGCTCTTGAAGAGCAGCTAGGTGGTCTAGTGTGGATAGAGTGCTGAAACTGGAGTCGGGAAGATTCATTGTCCTGATTTCAAATTTGGTCTCAGATGTTTACTAGTTCTATGACTCTGTGAAAGTCACTTAACAGTGTTTACCTCAATTTCCTCATATGAATGGAGGAGGAAATGACAAAGTACTCCAGTATTTTTACCAAGAAGACCCTAAAGAATCTTTGGATAGTTAGGTGGTGCAGTGGATAGAGTGCCAAGCCTATAATAAAGAAAACTCATTTTTTTCTGAGTTCAAATATGACCTGAGACACTTAATTGTTGGGTGACCCTGGACAAGTCACTTAAGTTTGCCTCAGTTTCCTCATCTATAAAAGGAGTTTGAGAAGGAAATGGCAAACCACTCCAGTATTTTTGGTAAAAACGGTGTCATAAATAATCAAATATGAATGAAAATGACTGAACAGCAATAAGTTCATAGGATCATCATTTTAGAGCTGGAACAACCCCTAGATGTCATTGAATCTATTTCCTCACTTTACAATTGAGGAAACTGAGACCCATGGAATTGAAAGTGACTTGTCCAAGGTCAACCATGTGTGAAATAGCAGAGTCAGAATTTAAACTCAAGTTATCTGATTCTAAATCCAGAATTATTTCCAATATATAATGCCAATTGTTCAAATGCTCCAGTAAGTTTAGCAAGGAGTAACTGAATGAATCAAGTCACTAAGCACTGCAATAAATGTATCGGTCATTCAAAATTGAGAAGTATAAAAAAGGTTAACACATGGACTGGTTTTCACAAAAACTATTGTATTTGACTTAACATTAATGTATGCTTAGAGTAATGTGAATAAAATGTGTATGTGCATCAAGTGAGCATGTGTGTGGAGAGGAGCCAGTTGTCACAGTTGGCTAAGACAGGTCTTAGGTGAAAACTCTGCTGATATAGGTGAATAAAAACAAATCTGAATGACCAATAGAAAATCAGGGACCAAGATGGGGAAATCCTGCCTAGGTCCTCTCATTCAATTTTGTTGTCCATGTTTTCAATTCATTTGAAATCTGTGAAAATTTAATTATAAATTTAAATTGTAGCATCAGAAGAATGAGCAGGGAAGAAAATGTATAAATTTTAACATTTGTCAAAAGGCTAGCCTTTTTAAAAAATATGAAAATCCACACATGAAAGATCATACTCAATACAATAGTAAGGAGAAAAAAACAGTGCTTACACGGATAAAATCGGAAAATCTTCTAGATTGCTCTAAGGAATCATGAGTTAGAAGTTAGATATGAGGACTCTGGAAGTACAGGCACACCACATTGTTGGTTGAAGTGTAGCAGCCACACCCCCATAAACAATCTTGGCAGACAAGTTAAACCAAGTTGAAGGTGACACAAACTGGTTGGTGAGTTGGGGGTGGGGGGGAGGTGTCTACTTTAAGGATGCAAAGACTTTCCCCAGTGGAATGGATGGATGTGAACTTTTTTTCATAACAGCCATGAAGGCAGCTAAAGCAGATGTTGTGGAGTACTTAGAAATTGTTTTTATATTACATACATTTATAGATCACTTTTTGTGAGATGTCTCTGGTTGGTTACCTAGTAAAGTTTAAGTAAAACTAATAAGACAGTGATCTCATCTGAGAGTACATGCAACATTACAATCTACCACCCCCTCATTATTTTTTAAAGGAACAAAAATCTATTTTCTCTCTTTCCTTTCAGTACTCATCCCATCAAAAAGTGGAACAAAACACAAATTTCATGCGACAAATGTGCAGAGCTGAGCAAAATAAATTTCCCCAGTGGCCAAATAGATAGATACAGAGATAGAGACAGAAATAGATGATACAGAGATCTATCTATCTATCTATCAGTCATCCAACTGTTTTGTTCTGTACCCTAAATCCATCACTTCCTTATAGCATGTTTCATCACTGATGCTCTGAGTGTTCACTGAATTGATCATAGTTTTTATAGCTTTCATAGTTGCTTATTTTTAAAGTGTTGTCATCACATAGATTATTCCCCCGTTTCTGTTTATTTCATTCTTAGTTTATGAAAGTGAAAATTGTTCATTTTTATAAATGTTGATGTTATAGCACAAATTATTCTCCTGATTCTGCTCACTACCCTCTGCATCAATTAGTATAAGTCTTTCCAGGTCTCTTTGAAATCATCCATTTCCCCATTCCTTATACCATAGTATTATACCATCATGCCCATATAACACTAATTATTTATACATTTCCCAGTTGTTGTACATCCTATTAATCTTTATTTTTTTTTTGCTACCACAAGAGCTGTTATACAAGGTAATGTTTTATACTCAGACAGAGACAAGTTGGAAAGCTTCCAAGAGACACCAACTTGAAACAAGGAAATTTATAGGTTTCCTTAAATTCATGTAATTCAAGAGAAAGAGACATTTTGATTGGTGTAGTATCTTTGATCCTAGAGGGTCTGATTTTTGAATCTATTTATTATGTTTGACTGCCTCTGCTGCTACTACTGTGTCTCTTCCCTTCCCTTTCTGCTTGGTGGGAGATGAATTAACTTTGACCATACTGTATTGGTATAACATGTTCTTTCCTCTGGACCAAATATCCCAAGTTCCTTTAATCAGACTATGTGTAACATTGTCTCTAGTTCTCTCACCATCTCCATCACACTTCTACAGACATTCTGAAATTTATAATTGTTCTTTATTTCTAGATGGGATTGGTTTCCCCAGATTTTAAGCCACAGTCCTCCTAGGACTGGAACTTAAAAATTTAATTAGGAGTGGGTGTGACATATATGTATTCTTTAACGTTTCTTTAGGAAGAATTTTTACATGAACAATGATTTCTTGTTCCCTCTCCCTATAGTAATAAATGATCACTATTAGATCTTAAGCAGGATGGGTTCTCTCTGTCTCAAAAACCTGGACTCAAGTAGGTCTCAATCAGATATAGAAAAGGGTTTATTTAATCCAATCAAAGGAAAATAGCACTCATCCACAAGTCTACAAATAGGAAAAATCATTTGTCTCTGGTAGTGGTCTATATAACTCTCCAGATATCACTACCATATAGTTGAAATCAATGATTTCACCACCTTACCTCCAATGGAAAACACTGAAGATCCATTTGTTTGTAGATGCATTTTCTATCTTTTGAGCCATAACTTCTCCAGGGATCTAAACACTCTTCTGACAGATCTTATAGAAGAAGCTTCATTAAATTTCCCACAGATAGTATTCTGCCATATGTAAAGTTCTCCCCATGCTTCCCATTTCCATAATCATCAATGCTTTGTGAGGTTCTAGGCTTCCTACCACTGTGTGTACTTACTTATAGCAAAATCAATTGTACAATGTTCCTCTAGGTTTCTATATACTTTCCTTGGTGTTTAGAAGGGGGTTATCTAAACTCAATCAATGATATTTTTTGCTAAGAACCTAAGCCTAAGACAATTTAAAAAATCGATTAAAATCTATTTAAAAAACCCCAAATCCATGATACTACAAAGGGCTGTCTAAAACATGATAAAAAATAAAAACAAAAAAATAATATTTTTAAAATCCCCCCCAAAAAAAGAGCACTTTTATCATTGGACAGAGTACTAGATTTAGAGTTAGGAAGACCTGAGTTCAAATAATGGCTCTAATTCTTTCTAAATGTGTGGCAATGGGACAATCATTTAATTTATTTTCCTTAATTTCCTTATTGTTGGATGGATTTAATAGCACAGGTTGATATTATTATAATGTCTCACAAAGTTTTGGATATTTCAAGTAACATAATCTATCCAAGATGCTTTGCAAACCATAAAACATTGTGTACATTTCCGTTATTATTCTTTTTAGTATCATAGATTTACATTCCTTTATCTTTGGAGCAGTTAAGGAGGATGTATCACATCTACAAGCATTGTTTCTACATTGTAGCAATAGGGTTATTTAATTTTTGTTTGTTTTTGTTTAATTTTATACAAAACAAAAAAAACCCAAATAAAATAAAATAATAAAATCTTTTTGTAATTTCCAGTCGCTTCTAGGATAAAATATAAAATCTTCCTGGTATCAAAGTTCAAAACAATTTGTCTCTAACCTACCTTTCTCTTCACACACTTCATGTTTTAATCAAAGTGGACTGCTCCTAGTGCAGTAGTTCTCAACCTTCCTAATGATGTGACCCTTTAATACAGTTCCTCATGTTGTGGTGACCCCCCCCCAACCATAAAATTATTTTCATTGCTACTTCATAACTGTAATTTTGCCACTGTTATGAATCGCAATGTAAATATCTGATATGCAAGATGTATTTTCATTGTTACAAATTGAACATAACCCACAGGTTGAGAACTGCTGTCCTAGTAGTTTCCTGAACTTGGCATCCGTCTCACACATTCATGCATCCTTCTAAGTCTTCCCCACCCCTGGATGGCACTCCCTCCTTATCTTTGCCTTTTAGAATGCTTTTATTTTTCTTTCTGGGCTCTAGTCTTATGGCTTCTTCCCTAAATCCCCTCCCACACTTATCAATGTTCTCTCTTTCCTCAGATTACTATGTATTTACTTATTTGTTTATGCAGAATAAATCTCTTTGACAGCTGGGACTGTTCTGCTTTTTTCTTTTTCTTTTTCTAGCCTCAATTCTAGCACAGCAGCAGGTGATTAGCAAATGTAGGTTGAGTTAATTTAAATTGTAGGCACTTGGGTATGTGGAACTAACTAGATCTCAGAAAGGTTGTTAGACTTACAAGCAGGTAATTATTTAATTATGCATTTTCCTAATCTTTAAATCTGCTTTTTATAGCCTCTAGTAAAGCCTTACTGTGATATAACTATATGCGAATACAAGTGGTACTGGGTTCTCAAAGGTTGTTCCAGTGTCCTACATCTTCTGGCAGCTCCTCCCTGCTCCTTCCATGTAACCAGATGTGCCCTCCCTCTTCTGAGCGACACCTTCTCCAAAGACTGAAGAAAGATGATTCTTACAAACCTAAGAACAGGTTTTATTTCTTTTATTGAGTATGAGTCCATTGAAGTCAAGAGAAGCTTGATCACCAGATTAATGAATTTTTTGAACTTAGTTCATGATAATAAACTTGGCATAGTGGATAGAGAACTGGCTTTGGAATCAGGAAGAACTCACTTTTCCTCCTACTTGTGACATACTGGCTGTGCGACCCTGGGAAAGTCATGTGCCCTCTCATTACCTCAGTCTCTCAAAGACTATAGTATTAATAGTATAAATTATCATCCACCAAGCCTTACAAGTGTGGGGAATGATTTAAGAGAATGCATGGGTGTGAGAGAGAAATGTAAGTTCAGGTCCTACCAATGCAGGTCTTTACATTAGGAGAGGGACTTCCCTATACTAATGAAATCACAGGGCTAGTCCTCATCCCCTATCTCCAATTAGGAGAGGGAATCCCCATCCCCTATTCCTAGGATGACAACCACCTACTAAGTCATTTGAGATTTCTGATTTATGTTGTGGAGGAGATAACTAAGAAAAGAGGGAAAATGCAAACCATATTTCAAAAATATTTTAAGATTTACAATCATCTTTCATTCAAAAAACCTCATGGCTATGTAACTATAATCATCTTTATTTGACAGATGGGTAAATTGAGGTCCAGAGAAGAGTAGAGAAATGACCAAGGACATACAAGTAGTAATGTCAAATAGGATATTTGCATTTTAGAACCAGTATGAATAGTCACTGTAGCATCAAGGAAAGAACTCAGCACAGAATGAAATAGCTTCCTCAGACAGTATTCATCCCTCCAGAATCGAAGTGTCTCATTGCTGTGACCATTTTTACTATTTTGGTAACATATTCATTAAGAATGAATCTTATAAGCTAAGAAATTTTAATTCTGCTTCTGTTCCCCCTGCTGTGAATCCTCTGGTAGACTCATACTTCTGACCTTTAACAAAGGTCTATTACTTGATATTAAAGGTAGCTATCTTTCAAACTAACTGTCTATTGGGGAAAGTTCAGTGAACTGGAAGCTGCAACTGATGAGCTCCTGAGGAGGTATCTGACCTTATAAACAAAAGGAACAACCAAATCCCAGTCACAGGGAAACCAGGACTGTGTGCAGGTCTACAATAAATAGACCCTAATTCCTAGTATAAAATAAGAAAAAAAAATTCAGTCACAGTCAGTTATTTTGTTTACAGGATGTCCATGAAACCAGTCAATTTGTTCTAATCAGTTGGTTCCATGAAAATATCCGTCACGCCAGTTGTTTGGACCCTCAGGAATATCAATCAAATAATTGCAATTGAAATGCAGGCATCTGAGATGATCATAAGAAATGTTCTATGTATAATTAAGGTATTCCTATTTTTATTTAAAGTAGTAAAACAAAATGAAATATTTACATCCATATCTTTAAGTTCATCTAATTATCTTTTGTTCTTTAGAGACAATAATTATTCTTTGGAGAAAAATGCTGAAGTATAGAAAAAAATACAACAACTAAAGCCCTTCTTAGTGTTTCAATGAGGCGTGGAAGTGACCTCAAATGTTATGCTTGTGGTGTTTAAGATGCATCAGGTCCTTCCAAGATAGAAAGATTGCAGTGTGTGTGTGTGTGTGTGTGTGTGTGTGTGTGTGTGTGTGTGTGTGTGAGAGAGAGAGAGGGAGAGAGAGAGAGGGGGGGGGGGGAGGACTTAGAACCCGGAGATCTGGTTTTGTCCCTTATTTCTTCTAGGGATGTTGTCCTCACTATAGTTTATTTGGGGAGATGTTTTCAAATGTTTCCATTTGAAATATGTGGGAGAAAATGTAGCATAATTCAGGGTATCATGACAACTTTTTTTTTCCTTCTTTTCCTTCTTCCAATTTGAAAAGGGCTGGCAAAGAAAAAATTGCCAGTTTCACAGGTCATGGAATCTTTATTCTGAGTTGACATTATTAAGTTCAAACACTACCTCTATGATTATTTACAAATTGTTCTTTCTTTAAATCTTCAATTTCCTTATCTGTAAAATGGGGATAATAATTGTACTGTCTGCCTCAAAAGGTTGCTGTGAGGAAAACACTTCATAAAGCAGACAGTTGTGATATGTAGTGAATAGACTGCTGGAGATGAAGTAAGGAAGACCTGGGATCTAATTCAGCTTAAGACATGTACAACCTGTGTGACCATGGGAAATTCACTTAACCTCTCTTTGTCTTAGTTTCCTCATCTGTAATATAGGGCTATTAGTAGCACATGCTTCTCAGGTTTATTGCTATGATCAAGAAATTATATTTATAAAGTACTTTGCAAACCTTTAAGTGCTATGTAAATTCAATCTATTATTAGTAAAAATTTATAATGGGTCTATAATGTAAGGTATTATAGATATTATTATTAATAATTGCCTTAACTTCTGTATGTCTTAGTTTCATTATTTGTAAAATGGGAATTCTAATAGTACCTGCTGCGGCTAGCACAGTCTGGGCCTAGCTACCAGCTGAGTGAAATAAAAGGACAGAGAGAGAGAGGGAGAGGGAGCTTCTAACTGAATAAGAAAGAGGGAGAGAGATGGAGATGTATTCCATAGTCTAGTTATTGCAGAACTATTTCATACAGAGCCAAAGATACATGGAAGATACAAGGTTTATATACCCTTAGCAGATTGCAATGAACCACCCTTGGTCTCGATCTTTCTCTACCCCAGCCCAAAGCCAATCACTCCTTAAGCTCTTTATCCTAGGACCATGTCCAGAGGCAAAAACAGGGTGTTACAATCAAGACTTGCAAATTAACTCAGTACTTTCTTTAGATATTCCTGAAACCAATGATAACATCCACCCAACAAGATTATACTCTCCTTGCATATCAGCCTAATGACCTTTGTAGAACTGGGGAGCTAATGTAGCCAAGGCCCCTGAAAGTCTTGGTCTACAACAAATACTTACCTCCTGGGGTTATTGTGAAAATCAAATGAGATGATATTTGTAGAGCACTTAGCACAGTATCAGGCACATAGTAAATACCAAATAAAGGTTTATTATTATTATTATCATTATTATTATTATTATTATTATTATTACTGGTTTGGCAATGGACTGTGTTATCTGTTAGACATATGTCAACCTAGGTATGTGCTCATCACTATCAGGGTATTTGCCTGATGATTAATATTTTCAACTACAAGTGACTCCTGAATATGACTTGATAAGTCATGGAAAAATTATGCTCTCCTTTTGGCAGTGAGAATATTTACACCAAAGACACTGGATCCTTGAAGTATCCATGATATTATAGCATTGCGGCCTGGAAGGGATCATAAGGATCTTCTAGGCCAGGCCCCTTATTTTATAGGAGACTAAGAACTAGAGCCAAGAAAGGAAGAGGAGGGAGTCACTTGTTGAAAGTCATATAGATTGTAAATAGTTGAATCAAGATGTGAGCCCTGATCTCCAAACTTCAAGTACAGTCCAATGAGCTTTCCTGCTATACACACTAACTTTTACTTAATTTTAAAAGGATTTCCTGATTTTGTCACCTTTCTGTCACAGAGGCAGTTAGGTCGTTCAATGCATTGACTGTTGAGTCTGGAATCAGAAAGAAATGAGTCCAAATCTGGCTCCACTCACATATTAGCTATGTGACCCTGGGGAAGGGACTTAAGCCATCTCTACCTCAATTTCCTGAACTGGGAATAATAATAGCAATTGCCTCCCATGTTGGATTTTCATGAGGGTCAAATGAAATAATATTGGTAAAACACATGCCTACTAAATAGTAGGCTATTAAAAATGTTTGTTCCCTTCTTTCCTGTCTACCTTCAAAACTCTGCTATATGTTGCACAATCTTTTTTAAAGGATTGATTTTAAAGGAAAAATGATTTTATGATGCAAAAAAAAACCCCAATGGAAAAAAAACTACTATCCTGAAGCAAAACCTCTAGTTAATCTCAGGAATATAGTCAGAATAATTTACCTAAAATAGCATTAACATCAACAATGATTTTGATCAAGAATATAAAAAGACACTAGTCTTAGTGATCAAAATTGTTTCAAATTGAGCTAAATCAAATTATGTATATCTAAAACACAGGGTAAAGTAGACATAGAAGGGAATATTTTAACCTTTCCAATTTGTTCCAACATCAAAGTTAGAAATGACAGTTTGAAAGTTAACTGTATTTAAGCTACATAGAAATTTATAGATAAATATCGATCTGGAAATGAAACATGTCAAGTACAACGGAAAGTCTAATGATATTATCCATCCACAGTTTAAGTCTTAGAACCTTGCTCTTCTCCCTCTCAGGATCTTATTTCCATAGATACAGAAGTGTAAGAGATCTTAGAAGTCATGAAGTCCAACCCTCTTATTTCATATCTATGAGATCTCAGCCTTAATAATTAATTAAATAAGTAAAATTAAGTGACTATCTGAAGTTTGAGCAGATCTTCAGTAGCTGCTTTGCCTCCAAATAGTCATCTCCCTATAGTTAAATTGGTGATGATCCTCTACAAACTTAGCTAGACTGATTCTTACATTATGATTCTTGGTCATTTTTAAAGGATTGTTGAAGCATCAAAAAAATATTTTAATGGAAGACTTATTCTGTTAATTATAAAGTCATCACATGGATCTAAATGTCAAATTTTGTACTTCCCCTCCTTTAAAGAATTATATTGCTAAACAGAATGACTCTGAGATGTGTGAACTCCATGTGATCACCTTGAACTCTTTGATTTGTCCTTCCCATTCCATCACACAAACGTCTGCTCCTTTCCCAACCCAGGCTTCCTGCCTTCACCACCACTACTATCACCTCTCTACTTCATTGATTTAGAAACCAATAGTTTGGAGGGTGGGCAATGGTTAAGAGATGGCTTAAGGAAGTTGGCTTTGCCAAATGTTGCTAATAAGTTCATTTGGTCCCCTATAGGTAATATTGTCCCCCTTTCATGGAAGAAGTATCATTCTGTGGCTTAGTGATTTCAAACATTTTTTTGAATTTGAAGATTCTTTTCCAATGATAAAGTTTTTTTAAAATACCTTTTCCTCAATTCCTCAAACATTAGCTTTATGTGCATGATTGAGAAAATTCTTTGAAATTTGAACAAATCTGTAATCTCATTTATCATTTCTATTAATAAGGCAGAGGTTATCTTTAAGAACATTCACAGCTTCTCTCATCCTTTGTGGCTCTTCTCATTTATGTCTTCCTGTAAATACTCCCTGGGGGTCCTCTAACATGATATACTTCTTGTGGTTCTGTTTTCCTTACTGGAGTAGAAGTAGGGCATATATTTTCTCCACTATTTATACTTCACTTTTTTGATGTGACCAATGTACCAAATTTATGACCATACATCTCTCCACCTTTCTTGCACAATTAATCAATGGTGATATGGCAGGTCACGCATATGTATAACATGTTTCTCCATCACTCCACAGGAAACTTGAAAGTTTAATTGATCAGAAACTGTTATATCATGATTTGAATCTATATTGCATCACTATAAGAATATTATATTGAAAATGTCTAGCCTTTGTTTCAAGGAGAAGCCTATGGTCAAATAGTATTTCATGGTTTGCCAATTACTAAAAGCTACTGTTAATTCAGTAATACATTTAAATGAAATTGTGTTTTGTTATACACAATACTACCTACATGCATTTCATAAGATCACAGAATCTCAGATTTAGAAAGAACTTTGAACTTTCTAACCTTGTTACATATTTCACTCTTCTACAAGTTCACCCATCAGCCAAATTGACCATCTTGGATTCCTCATGCCCAGCAATCCATCTTCTGTTTCTATACCTTTCCATAGACTTGCACATGCCTAGAATGCATTTCTTCCTTATCTCTTCCTTTTAGAATCCTTTGTTATTGTTGTTCACTCAAATGACACCTGTTAAATGAAATATTTTCTTGGTGCCTTTATCTACTGATGTCCCTCACCTACATTATTGAATATTTATTTTTATATATAATTTGCAATTGCTTATATAATTACATATTGTTCTAATTATAGAATGGAAGTTCTTTTAGAATAGAAGCTATTTCATTTTGGTCTTCATATCACCAGCACATAGCACAACGATTGGTATATATGAGATGAATGAATGAATAGATGAAAAACCATTTCTTTATATAGCAATGTAACTTGGTTGATCTGGTCCCACCCTCTTAAGTTGTGCTTGATATTTTATCCTTCTGGAGTTCTCCGGTACCCTTAAGGAATTAGGAAATCTCTCTCCTCTGTCATCAGCTCAAGCCTTCTCCAAATGTGTTAGAGGGCATTTTAGAGGCCCAGAGAACAGATCCTCAGTTCCATTTAACCACTTAACATCAGGTTAGCTTTTACAAAGAGGAATTTACCTCAAAGATATAGGAAGGACAAACATATTAACATTTCTCTCCCCTCCCCCAAATGGAGGCATAACCTCCACTCATTAGTCTGGGGAGAAGAGGAATTAGCTTCATAATTTATCTCAGTTTGAAAATATTCGTTGTCTACTGATTTCAAATGTAAGCCAGCAGGACAAACTGAAGTTCAGTATTCTTGTCCTCAGGATGTGGCTTCTGGACTGGCTATAGCATCTGGTCCTGATTCCTATACTCTCAGATCACCTACAGTCCTTGGCCAGCTTGGAAACTCCACACCATGCATCTAAATGAAAAAGAACTAGTGAAAAGACAAAAGGCCCAGGGCTATTTAGGAGAGTGGGGTCACTGGGAGTGCAGAGCTATGGTGGAGCCAGCTCAAACCTGCACAGGAAAGATAATTTTTAAATGTTCAGTTTTAATACCTCAGAACTAAGCAAACTACAAATCAGGATTAGATTCATTATTTTGTTGATTATCTAAATTTGTGAAAGCATGGATAAATGTTAATACAGATTAAATTTAAGAGTGAGTAGTGGATATTTTTTTTCCAGAAAGAAGGCTATTAAACATTTACCTTCACCCTCACATGAAAATACCATGAACTCTATTTAGGTGATGTAAGTTACCCTCAAAGACTCAGACAGTTTCAGCTTTATAGGCAATGGAAGAAGGCTTTAACAGGTTATAATATATATGTACCTTCTTGCTCTCTAGCCTCTAAAATAGGCCTCCAGAATCTTCCATATGGATAATGCTATCCCGGGTGGTCCAAATATTCACCAAACCTCCATTACATTAGCAATATGCTATGCAATATGTACTCTTCAAAGAGCTGATGATAAAAATAGCAAAAGTGAGGCAATCCTTGTTCTCAAGCAGCTCACATGTAAGGAGGGAGAACATGTAAAATAAAGTTCAGGTGGAATTAATGATAAAAAGCTGTATAACTGCTCTTACTACTTAAAAGATTAAGGTTATCAATCACTTTTAGATCCAGAGTAAAACTTTTCAAGATATCATTAGGCCAGTGACTTGAAAGAGGTTGCAGAATCAAATTCTGGAGTTTTCATGTGCATCTAATATTTCTAGATTTAGCTTATTAGTTTAAAAAACAAATTGAGGGGGAAAAGTATTCTATAATTTGAAATACATTCCTCCTTGAAACAATTGATTTTCCTCCCAAATGTTTGTGCATTCGCTCCATTTCCAAAGGAAAAAAAATTTACTGTAACAAAATTCCTTTAGACACTTTAGAATGATCATTTATATAAAAGACACATTTCCTTCTTGACAAGATATTGCGCTTTTATTTTGATATTATTACAATAAATCGAGACAAAATTCTCAGTAAAGATAATGAATCCTTGTTGATTGAAAAGTTATTTGATATGAGAGCATGGATAATGTCTTACCTAAACTCTGTTTTCTCCCTGTGTCTATTAGAGTTTTGTGGACAGTAGGTGATTACTAAATATTAGACTGACGTCTGACTTTCTTTAGTTCTTCTAATTGTGCCTTATTTAACGGTCAAGAGGAGGACTGGCAAAGATAACAAAAGAAAAAAAGTGACATATGTAGGAGAGGCTTAGGAAAAGAGATACATTAATGCAATATTTGTGGAGCTGTGATGTTCTCTAGCCAATATGGAAAGCTATGTGGAAATCTGCAGTAAAGGACACAAAACCATACAAACCTTTTGATCCAGTGATACCACTTGCCTTATACCATACAGCAGGCCTGTACAATATGCAGCATACCAAAGGATTTCAGGTTGTGTGAAAAATATAGGGTTGTCACTGCACACTCTCCTGTTCATCATGTGACCCAAGTCAACCAACCATCATAGTCTGTCTCTAGTCTAACCTCTCTGCAGCCTGAAGAAGTTTAGCCTATTTTTAATTTTGGCCCCTACCTACTGCCAAACTTTGCAGGTCTGTCCTATGGAATCAAAGAAAGAATTAAAGGATCCTCATATGTACAAAAATATTTATACCAGCATTTTTTGGTACTAGAAAAATATTGGAAAATAATGGAGTATCCACATGTTGGGGAATAGATAAACTTGTTATAGCACATGGATATAATAGAATACTGGTGTGACTTCAGAAAATTATGAAACAGTTTCAGAGGAAAGTGGGAAGACACATATGGATGTATGCAGAATGAAGTGAGTGGAACTATGATAAGACTTTATGCAATGACAAAAATATTATAAACCAACTTTGAAAGACTTGACACCTCTGACCAGAGCATTAACAATCCATGATTCCGTAGAACTGAAGAATACATATGCTCCCCATGCCTTAATAGAGAAGCGATAAACTTAAAATGCAGAATGAAACCTCCCTTTTGTTGTTTTTGTTTGTTTGTTTTTCTTTTTGGAGGGGGGGAATGTAGGGCAATTGGGATTAAGTGACTTGCCCAAGGTCACATGGCTAGTTTTTGTGGTAAGTGTCTGAGACTGGATTTGAACTCAGGTCCTTCTGACTCCAGGGCTGGTGCTATATTCACTGTGCCACTTAGCCACCACTAGATATCCCTTTTAGGACATCACTAATTCAATGTGGGAATTAGTTTTGAATGATTATATATATTTGTTTCTCATGACTAAGTATATTTATTATGAGCTCTTTTCCTACCTCCCACCCACAATAAAGAACAGGAAGGGGGAACAGTTCTTATTAGCTGGAAAAAATAATGAAATTAAATAAATGGAAATAAAGTACAAGATACAGCCCCTCCATAGTAGTCCTAATACAATGCCCAATTGTGGCACAGAAATGCTTCTGACTATTCAGGGGCTATGTTCTCAGAGTATAAGTATCACTGACAGATCCTTGGAAAGTTGTCCAGTAGTACACTGGCAAGAGAAGATGTCTATTGTCTGAGGACTCATCTAATTACAGGTGGACTCATCCCCAGAATGCTGGCTATCTTTTGACCATGGTGAGTCATGAAACAGATGAAATAGATATTTCTCTTATTATAATCCTATACATTTTCAGAGTATAGAAAATGTTGACCAAAAATAATGAATTTAATAAAACTAGAAAAGAGATCAGGACGCTTTCATTCCCATTTTGTGTTTAATAATATGACAATGGTGTTTATTTAAGAAAATAAAGAAAGCTGAATTTTTTGACGTTCAATAGTATGGTTTCTCATTTTCATTCAGAAAAAATACTGACAGACTGTCATTTCAGCATGGTGACAGCAGGGCTCAGGCAAGAAATCTTACTTACCTGAAATTTTCTGTGATATAGAATGCCAGCAAATCTGTGGGTATGAGTCATTTAGAACCAGCTGTTACTCATACCAAGTAATTTTGGAAATTTAACTGTAGGATATAAAAGTTTATTCATATATGAGGACTAGAGTTCAGGAAAAAAAATCATAGATTTGTAATGGGAAGGAACTGTGAAAGCCTAATTCATTTTTCTTATTTTACAGAAGAGGAAACTGAAACTCTAGGTGGTACAATGGATAGTGCCCCCAGCCTGGAGTCAGGGAAACCTAAGTTCAGATCTGGCCTCAGACACTTACTACCAGCATGACCCTAGGCAAATTAATTAACTTTGCATGCCTCAGTTTCCTCATTTGTAAAATGTGCTAGAGAAGGACAAAAAAAAACCTAAACCACTCAGATACCTTTGTCAAGAAAACCCTCAATGGGACATGACTGAAACATCTGAACATAAACCATCTGAGACTGAGAACAGTGAAAGGACTTTCTGAAGGTCATACTGATAGTAATGACAGGGTTTGGATTTGAACCTATCTCGTTTAGTTGAACCCAGTAGCCTTCTGCTATGTCACAGTGGAACTTTTCCTTCTCCTCTTTCTCCTCTCTTCCTCTTCCTCCTCCTCCTCCTCCTCTCCTCCCCTCTCTATCCTCCAGTGGACTGATAGAAAGGGCATTATAATTTCTTTTCTCTAGAGCTGGATGACCTCCAGGGGCACTTAGATCAGTCTAATATCCCCATTTTATGGATATAGTAACTGATGCCTAGTACTACTTTTACAAACTCCAAGGGGTTGGTAGATCACTAATTTGATAACTCTCTCCTTCACCACCTCTTGAGCCCCTTTCCTGAAATTTTTGGCTTCTTTAAGAATATTGATATCAAGAAAGATACTATATACAACCATATACAGCATCAAATAGCTTTACTATAGTAATCACCCACTTTGCCAGGCTGGGTTAGAGATTTTTACGTATATAAAGATAACTCAAGTGAACTCTATATTAGAGTATGAATAAAGGATGTCATCAAAGAACTGTTAAAATAGAATTAGAATATGGCTTGATCATACAATGAAAGTAAGGAATGATAAATGGATAACCAGAGCATTTCTCTGGAACTTTCCCTGGGAGAAAGTAAGGAAAGCCTACAGCAGAGAGAGTAGCTGTACAGAACTTGAGGAAAAACACGGATGAGAGTCGCTTAGCACAGGGAGGCATGGGTGGGTTGCAATCCACATCATTGGAAAAAAGTCTTGAATCAATGAGATAACAACCCAATTTAAGTGGCAGAGTATAAGTGAACTATTGTTTGACCAGAAGGGAAGCAGAGGCACACACACAGTAACTTTCAGGGCGATCTCTCACTAACAATATAGTAAAAAAAAAATCCTTTAAATTGCAAAGAATTAGGGAAAAAATCCAATGTGAATTAGCAAAAGGTCTAACTTTCAAAGAATTTCTAAATAAATGAAGTTTTATTCATTGAAAATTCATGCAATGGCTCAAACTGATCATAGTATTTTGAAAATCAGAGGGCACTTTTTAATTAATAGAATCATTTGTAATTTGGTGAATTTTTCAGTTGTGTCTGACTCTTCATGACCCCATTTAGAGTTTTTTTTTGGCAAAGATCCTGGAGTGGTTTTCCATTTCTTTCTCCAGATCATTTTACAGATGAGGAAACTGAGGCAAACAGGGTTAAGTGATTTGCATAGAGTCACACAACTAGTAAGTGTCTGAGACTAGATTTGAAGTCAGGAAAATGGGTCTTCCTGACTTTTAGACCTGGCACTCTATCCACTTAGTCACCTAGCTGCCCCTTCTTTGTAATTAGCTACAACCATCTGCCTAAAAATAAAATGTATGTGATTTTATTGATCTTTAATTCTTTCTGATTAACTTCTAGCAAATTATCAGAGCATTATTGTTCAATCTTAAGAAGCACCCTTGTGCAGTGAGTTAGTGGATTGGTGGCCAGACTTGGAGTCAGGAAGATTTGAGTTCAAGACCCTGTATTTGACATGTACTGGTCAAGTTAACATTGGTCAGTCATATTTTAATACTCCAGAAACTCTGAAGATTCTAAATTACACATCGGTTAATAATCAACTTACTGGAGGGAATTTAGTCACTGGCAGTTCCCTGAGTTGATCTCAAGATCATAGGTCTAGAGCTGGAAGAAAATTTAGAAGTATCTAGTCCATTTTACAGCTGAGGAAACAAGTGTCCACATAGATTGTGATGCCTAAAGTTATGCAGATAGTAAACACCAAAGGCAGGGTTTGAACTTAAACTCTCTGACTACAGTCTGTACTCTTTTCGTTGTATCACATCTAGGCTAAAAAAAAAATGACAACATTTACCTAAAAATTGACAATAGGTGCCACTAAGTGGTTCAGTGGATAGTGCACCAGACCTGGAGCCAAGCAGACCTGAGTTCAAATCTGAACTCAGAGGTGTACTAGGTATGTGACCTTGGGCATGTCACTTACCCTCAATTGCCTTAAAAATAAAATAAATACCTACAATATGCTTATAGATTCCCCCATACCACAATACATCACTTGATTCTATACAATAACATTGTGTATGAGAAGACTCCTGAAGGGAGAGGATGTAAGTTCAAATCCTAGCTATATTTGACTTCAGGATATTCACTTAATCTTTTTGAGTTCTATGTTCCTCACCATAATATGATATAATTGACCAAGAGGAAGTCTAAAATATTTTAACTCTAAATTAACTGTATGACCTCACATTTATCAAATGCTATAATGGTAAGAGGATTTGAAGATCTTCCATGCCCCTTGAACTTGCTGACATAGCAGGAAGGGATGGAGCAAGAGAAAGCTGGAGCCAAGCTAGAGTCCATATAGTGGTGACTAGAAGCAGTGCAGCCACAGAAACTACAGCAGTGGTGGGAACTCCTTTTTTTTGCCAGCCAGAAGTTCTACTAAGAACTCTTGCTGACAACTGGCAGGGATGGGAACTGCAGGGGGCTGGAGCTGCTGGGAACAAGCTGCATGGAAGCTGAGAAGTTGCCGTGAGTCAGGAGATGAGGATCTTTGCCTGAGGTAGCGTGTCCTGTTTTGAAGACTTGAGAATGTGGGTGTTTACTACATTAACTACATGTGCCAACTTCATAACTACTGTGATGGCTTTGATTTTCTGATTTGGGGACTCAGTTTTCTGGTATTTGAATAAATGTTCTAGCTATATTTGCCATGTAGAGAGCCTGTTATATCTTACTTCATGATTAATAACCACATCAGCATATTTATAGTTACTGTAGGCATTGTGAATATTGCATTGTTGATACATTAAAGAGCTATGTGATTTGGCCAGATGAGACCCTGGGAAGCCGTTGAGCCCCACAGCCTTGAAAACACAGATATTGGTGCTTCCCTCTCTGGTAACTAACTAGGTATGGATATAATGATTAGACAGCTGGAAGCCCATCTGCTGATCTGTTTCTTTGATTGCTTTTAACTTCTGCTTCTAACTTCTGCTTGTATTTTGTTTGTATTCTCGGAAGTTCAGGGTGCTGACTTTTTCCCCTGAACTAGGAAAATGATATATGTTTGATTGATTAAAGTAAGATTGTTAACCCATTTTGAGTTGCTTTCCTTTAGAAAAGCAGATCTAAGAATCTGTGCTAGCAGCCATCCTGGGTATGCTAGGGTGCTTGCTGTTACAAATGCCTTCTTTGTGGAGTGTCACATACAAGTTGTTACAGGGGTCATAACTATTAATAAGACAGAATCCCTCCCCTCAGAGAATTTGCAATGTACTGGATGTTGAACATAGATCTTAATTAGAAAGTGATCTAAGTAAATAAGGTAATTTGAATTAAAGTCCAATCTTCTAACTTTCTGGATGCTTTCAGTGGAATGATAGAATTCTATCCTGAAATTCTATTTTGAATGATAACTAAACAGTAGACACCTGTCACATATCTCTTTGACAGCTTTGAAGCTCTGCTACCATCTCTTTTTCAAATTAATGACATTTTATAGTCTGTGAGATTCCCATCTGCCAACCTGGTTTATTATTGTATATAGCCTGGGTAACTAACACTGGTTTCTAAGGAGAATTTGTTAGAATAGAATAACCTTGGACCAAAAGTAAAACAAAGACAAATAAACAAACCCAACTCCCTAGATTTGAGATATAATTAATTCCATTAGTAAGATTCATATTTCAGTGCATTATGTTTAATTAAAAGTTATGTAGTCATGGAATTATGCATAAAGAGATATGTATTGCTTCA
The DNA here is from genome assembly GCA_028646575.1 of Pseudocheirus occidentalis. Classification (NCBI taxonomy): domain Eukaryota; kingdom Metazoa; phylum Chordata; class Mammalia; order Diprotodontia; family Pseudocheiridae; genus Pseudocheirus; species Pseudocheirus occidentalis. The sequence goes on from CM053595.1 coordinate 173,583,994, forward strand.
TGAAAAAGAAAGCCTTTAAAAATGATTGTGTCACCCAGCACTATCAATTTCCAAGGTCCTTGTTAAATTAAGTCAAAATTGTTACAGTAAGATAGTTTTGAAACTTAGCCTCAAAATATAGGTAGCCTTATGAGTGTTGGATTTGGAGTCAGACAAGCTGGGGTTCAAAACTTTGGTGTTTGCTGGGTGAGATGTGAATGTAAGTTCATTTTTAGCTGCACTACCATCAAACATTTTAACTAATTGATTCAAGATTCTCCACAATTTGGCCTGGATATAGCTTTTGAAACCTTGGTTGCCCTGGCCCCTCTATGATAACCCCCTGCTTTGGTAATGCTAGTTTTCTAACTGCCTCTCTAACACACTTTATATTTTTGTCTTTCCAACCTAATGTCTCTTATTTCCTGGAAATCTTTCCATCTCATTCTCCATTATTTTTCAAAACATTTTCCAAACCTTTGCATTTTTGTATTTTCTATAAAAATATGCTTTGACACATATGTGTAATGTACATTCAGTTGCATAAACAAAAAGATGTATTTTAGATTTTGAAGAATAGATCATTAAATTAAACACATGTACTACATGGAAGCATAATTAAATTCCTATACAACTTTCCCATTTTGCTTTCTATATAGACAGAAATTTCAGGCCATTTTTTTTGTTATTATTGTTCTCTTTTGTTTTGTTTTTGGAAATGAGAACCTTAAAGGTTGATACTGAATGGATGCAGTAGGTGGTGCCAGAGATTTTTCTGTTGTGGATCTCTTATAAAGTTTCCTTAAAGTCACTTGAACATCAGATCACTGTGCCTTATTGTTGCCTTTATCCTGTCTCGCTGTAAACTAATTATCAGTCTATACAGGTAGTGTGGCATGATAGAAATAGCACTGGGCCCAGAATCACAAGACATTGTTTTGGGCATTGGATCATTTTCTTAATTCTGGTTCCAACACGTGCTAGCCAAGTGACAGTAGACAAGTCCCTAACTAGGATGATTTGCTTTCTCAACCATGAGCCAGATGTAGGATGGGTTGCTTTTGCAATTTCTAGGAATTTAGTATATAACCATCTTTTAACTGATTGAATGCATAGATTCATTTGGCTTTGGTTGATTGGGAGAATGCCATCTTTGTTCATGCAGCTTATATTGTAATAGATCTAGGTATGAGAAACTCACTATTGGTAGGTACAATGCCTGATATTAACTAGACATAATTTGTCTTTTATCTCACTCCATCTCTGCTGAACTTGGAATCACAATACTTGGGTTTGATTCCAAGACTGGATATTTACTAGGTGTGTGACCTTAGGCAGGTCAGTTCATCTTGAAGGATCTCAGTTTCCTCATCTGACATATGGGTTTAATAATAATTGCATGACTGAATTCAGATGGTAATTATGAGGAAAATACTAAACGTTCATAAAAAGCAAAGTGATTTGTTTATTATTTCTTTTTTTTTCTCATCTTCATATTCAATAGACATTGAATAGAATAAACACTGGAAAAAGTCACTATCCTACTATTGTTCTTTGGGGCTTTGTTTTCAGCAGATTTTCTACAAGTGTCCCAAATGATCAGATTTTTGTAATAACTAAAGTTTGGGATGGTGGCTTAAATCATCTTTGAGACAATTCCAGTGGCACAGAGAACATAGGGGAACATGTGTGCTTCTGATTTGCTCCTCTTGTTTTCTATATTTTGAGTTTTTCACTATCTAAAGATTTAAGGTTATAAGAGGTCTACTACTGACATTGTTATTGTTATTATTTAATATTCCTTTTGCTAGTCTCTGTATTTCCTGAGTCATCCATTATTGTGATCATTTAGGACAAAACAGTGTCTCATGCTGTGAACTTTTTCCTTCACTAAATACTATTTTCACTATGTCCACTTCCTTAACGACTTTGCTTCTTGCTGGGGGAGTGATAGACTAATTTAGGGGAAAAAATAAGTGTCTATTAACACTTTCATACACATGGTTGGTGCTTAATAATTCTTGGCTGAATACATTGAATATATCATTTCTCTAAAATAAAACTTGCCTATCCGCAGTGACCTTTGCTGCCTTCCCCAAAAAGGATGAGTGAGGTAGGACTTTTAGACATCAAGAGAGGGCCCTTGGGGAGGTTTTTTAATCATAAAGAGAATCCTTTCTTCATATTAGATCTCTTAGGTGTCAGCCTGTCATGCATAGATGCCAACCTCATTCTGTTTATGATACCTGTTATTAATGAGAACACAAATCCATCTAAATGACCCATATGGAACATGTTTTAATGTCAATGCAAATATGTATTTAAGCAAGTTAACAAAATCTAGAATTATGGGAGAATGAGAAAGAAAAGTTCACATTAAGAAAGTAGACTATTTTCCCCAAAATAATAAAATATGAATTTAAAAAATTAGTTTTATATTCAGGCTATGGAGTGTTTAAATTGAACACCATTTAAGGGTGGGAATTAGAACTATTGTTCACATTGTCAAAGTCTCCATATATGCCCGCAAGTCCAAGTGGCTTTGGGGGAGGGGGTATTTGTTTTTAAAATATGTCATTATTAAATTATTATTCAGAGTAATGAAGTGTGTAGAGTATAATTTTGTTCTTGCTGTGGTAAAAATAAGCTAATGGATAAACTTTATTGTCTTTCCACCTAATATATTAATGCAAGAACATGACCATTCAGTAAAAGATGACAGGAAATTTTTTTAAGTGTTAGCTGAATATAAATCCACATGTGTCAAATGTTCTTCTATCTACATGCTGACATTATTGCTTAATTAAAACTTCTATCAACTTCATGGTTTTGTTTGCTCATAAATGGTTTCATTCACATATTATGAAAACTGAAGTCTAGTATTCAAAAAAAACTTTCGCAGGGGCCAGATTATGAAGCCTTAACATACAGAACATATGACATATGGTCTCTAGGTGTGCTGAACGCAACTGTGAAATGGTTTATATGTACAAAGGTGAAATCTTAGAGGAACCTAATGAAACCAGATTTAACTACAGAAAATAAAAGCTTTCAAAAGAAATCATCATAATTTTCTAGCTCCCTAAGGCAAAATATTACTAGTTATAATAAAATATTCCTAATTATAAGTAAGGACTATTTGTTTTTATAGTGTTAGAATTTAAGTTCCTTGAGGACAGGTACTTTTTCTTTTTTTGTCTACTTAGCCTAGAGTCTACCACATTCTGGGGCCTTAATACTTGTTGATTGATAAGCTAATGACAGGTCACATTTCTATAGGGCATTATGCTTTCTAAAACACTTTTGTCATAGCAATCCTTTAGGGGCATGTTATTGCATATCTGATCATCAAGCTAACATTGGCTTCTCTAAGCAGATACCACCTAACATACTTTCTTACATCATTCCTTTATCTTTGAAAGGATAAACAAGGTATTAACTTAGAATTAAGAGAAACTCACTTCTGTAAATTTCATGTCTGTGTCACAAGAAATTAAATCTCTCTGTGTCATAAAATCACTTAAATGTGAAGTCATACCAAATTTTAGGTTTAAATTATTTCTTAAATGATTTAGTTCAAAAAAGAACAAAAGATATTTCAGAAATCAAGGTTAATAAGTGCTTAGGGCAGTATGGTAGAGACAAGTAGTATGATATAGTGGACAAAGTGATGGTCTGGAAGGCATGAATTTGAATTTGAATCTGAATTTGAACACCATTTCCAATGTCAACTGTATGATTGATCAAATCATTTAATCTCTCTGTCACATTCTCTTCATCTATTTGCAAATAAAAGAACTAACTGTGATTTCCTCAACAGGTAAACACTCTCTATTAGAAGAAATTTTAGGGGCGGCTAGGTGGTGTAGTGAATAGAGCACCGGCCCTGGAGTCAGGAGTACCTGAGTTCAAGTCCAGCCTCAGACACTTAACACACATACAAAAAACTAGCCGTGTGACCTTGGGCAAGTCACTTAACCCTAACTGCCATCCAAAAAAAAAAAGAAATTTTAACCCATATATAAATGATTAGATAAGAGGAGTATAGCTTCAAAGCTGTCACTTAGTGCAACTACCTTATTTTACAATGAGGTAACTGAGGCAGAGAAAAGTTAAATGAGTTTCCTGAAATCACACAGCTAATGAGTATCTGAGATGTGATTTGGACCCAGATCTTTGAAGTCCAGTGAACCATAGGTTCCCAAGCTCATTTGGTCTACAGCCTCCTTTTCAAAAAAAATATTCAGCACCCCCTAGAAATATACTTTCTTCCACCCTTTAACTTTTTTTTTAAATTGTGTCATTTCAAAAATATTATGTATATGTATATATATATATGCATATATAAAATACATATCTTAAACTTAATAATTTATTGTAAATTTGTGGGGCTTTTTCCTACATTGTAATCTTTTTGATGCAATATTATGTCATGTAACCATATAGTATCCTATGGTAAACAAGTTATCACACACACATATTCCTGCCAATGTATGCTGGACTTCCCAACAATGCAGGTGACACACTCTACTGCCAACACTTCTTTGTTAAGACTTGTAGGTGCACTTGACTACTGATTGGTTGTAACTTGCGTTTGGGTGTTTATTTGGAAGATTATGTAATCACTATGACTTTCACCATTATAGGAAAGATGAAACATATAAAAACAGTTTTCAAAATTTTCTTCTCTTTGTTTACATTTCTACCTTCCCCTTTATTTTTATTCATTGTTCTCAATTGTACCTGAAGCTACAACCACCACCACCCCACCACCCCACCCCTGCGATCCTTCCAGCACCACCCAAGGTGTGTTATCACCCAATTTGAGAACCTATGTTGCACCATGCTAGGTGCATGCTAGGAAGTCCCCTAAAGAACAAAGTGAATAATATAGCTAGAAGGTGACATCAAACCCAGCACTCTAGATACCATGACCTAATGCCTCCATTCTTTCATTGGTAGAATGGTATATTGGCTTTGTGGTATCCACTTCCAGTATTCCTAGTCTCCATAAGGGGTCACATTCCCTAAAGCTGCCATTTCTCAAGGGAGTCTTACTCCCAGCTGGAGGTGTCATTTGCTGATCATCTAGATTTTAAGACACAATGGTAGATGGTAGGGAGAATGGAAGGAAGAAAGAGAAAAAGTAATTTCCCTAGAAGAGTGATTCCTTCTCAGGGGCCTGAATTCTATCACTGAGTTATAACTCTCTTACCACTAGAATGGTTTATTGCTTAACTAATCTTTCCCTTGACTGACTGTCATTTTCATGAATAAGTACTGGGATATCTACAATAGTTTCAGAGAATTTCAAGAGAATTTCTACGTGATATTTAGACTAATGATCAAAACACTGTTATATTCTCAAATCAATTAAGGACTTGTTTGTACCTAGCTTATAGTTTTGATTGATTCAATGAGAGTATCTGGTTCTTCTATGGTTATACTGTTGGGGTAAGGGGGGGAATGCAAGAATGCAACCATTAGATAGATAGGTAGATAGGTAGATAGATAGAGAGATAGAGAGATAGAGAGATTGATAGATACACATACATACATATATACATACATACATATACATATATATATATAAATACTCATTGAGTAATTGCTAAATAAATGATTTAATGAATGAGTAAACGTGTGAGGAAGAACTATGCTTGGTGTGGTAGAAACAAGAAGAAATAGTTCCCTCTCTTTAAGAAATTTCTTTACTTGTTTCATAATAATTTTAGTGAATAACAAAGGATGGAATGAAACATAAATAAAGTGGTGATAGTTTTCCATCTCTTTATCAACACCAGTTGCAAAGTATCTCCCCCACCCCATCCTCATATATCCCCTTCTTACTTGTTTTCTTAAGAAAAGAAAGCTTACTCTTTTCTTACTTCATTAGAATGTAACCTCCTTGAGGGTAGGTACTGCATTTTTTTGCTTTGATTTCTGTCTGCATTTCTCTCTGTCTCTCCCTGTCCCTCTCCCTGTCCCTGTCCCTCTCCTTTTCCCTGTCCCTCTCTCTCTCTCTCTCTCTCTCTCTCTCTCTCTCTCTCTCTCTCTCTCTCTCTCTCTGTCTCTCTGTCTCTGTCTCTGTCTCTCTCTTCCCCCCTCTCTTCTTGGTGTGTGAATTGGTAAGTAAAGATGAAACTGCCGGTCTAGAAAAATGTCCATATCTTTTTCAAAAAGTGTATGGATTTGATTTTGCTATTTTTTGACAGAATTCTAAAAAGTATGATTAAAGGAGTGGTTTATGAATACTGTGAAAAAGAAGTTGTAATTATTAAAGATTGTCATGGTTTCATTAAGAATGAGCAGGTGGCTGGCGCTCCCCTTTGGCCTCCACAGGGGTGTGAAGGTAGCATGCTGATAGAATTAAGGAAATGGGGGAAGGCTTATAGCATATTCAGATCAACTGTGCTTGCAAGAGGCAATAGACATGATGAACAAGACTAGAGAAAGTACATCAAGCAAATGCAGTGTGTTATGTTCTAGTACAGCTCCAGATGCTCAAAGGATAACCTGGGCTCCTTGCAGCAGGTACGTTTGTGTAGTAAAGCCTTTTATACATTCCTGGTCCAAGTTCAAACTTTTGTGCCCAAATCCTGGCTCATGAAACCATAAACTGCAATGTTCAAGCCAAAGACTTGATGGATGCCAGGAACAAAAAGCAGCAGGTCTGTAGTGACTAAGTGTATTGATTATCTTTATGAACTTCATTCCTATTACCACAAGGAAGATAAAGGTTGTTATGTCATTTAAAAAATGAGTAATGATAACCAAACAGTTTTGTTTGGTGACCACTTTATATCCATCAGGAATATGATTGATCCATTTCCCGTAGACCATAAAGTAGTAGCTGTGGGGTCAGAAACAAATGAAAAGGAAACACAGTTATACAGGGCTTTCCTTTTCTATCCAGAGCCTGATATTAAGTGGGAGGAGAGTGGGGTTGGTGAGAGGTCGGAGCAGAAGGAATGGGAAAAAAAGGCTTATTTGTATTGGGACTCTGAGTGTTCCCTCCTTGATGGTCTTTCTTATAATTAGAATAGTGTTCACACAAGTTGTCACCTTGGACCCTAAGCAAGAACTTAAAAGTGAAATCTACTAGGCCTATGTCAGTCAGTAGGGAAATGTTTATTTAGTATCTACTATATTCCAGGCACTCTGCTAAACCCTCAAGATACATTTATGAAGACAGTTCCTGCCCTCAGGGAGTTTAAAATCTAATGGAATTAGACAAAGCTAGGGCAAGGGGGTGAGAGGAGGAGAGGTAGGAAATTATCCAGCCTGGGGGCATAGTGGAGAAGTTCAAAGTAGTGTGCCCAGATAGGGAATGAAGACATATTTGTTTGGGACCTCCTCCTCCCTAAATGGAGGTTTTACAAGGAGCTCTTCTCCCTGCCCTCCAATTAGAGTGACAGAGAGTACTGATGAGGTATGAACACAAAGGCTGATATGATTTTGCAGGATGAAGATTCAGATGATGAGGTTCAAAGGAGTGAGAAATGAGATGACTGACCTGGGTGGCCTCTCTAAATAGAGGATTTTTGGAGGGTCAGGAGGCTTTGGAATCTCAGAAACTGGTTCCTTCACACAGCCTTTTCTAGATCTACTGTCCGGACTATCTTTTACTGCTCTTCCACTGAGTGGCAGCAGGAACAACCCCTCCCTGCACCCCCAAAGCCAGCTAGTGATACAGTGGGCAGAGAGCCAGACTTAAAGGCAAGGACATCTCAGATCAAATCCAGATTCAGGCATTACTAACAGGATGGCCCTAGATAACCTCTGCATGCCTTAGTTTCTCCAGCTGTAAAATATCTCAGTGGATGTTGTGAGCATTAAATGTGATAATATTGCAAAGTATGTAATAGTACCTGACATATAGTAGGCATTTTTTATAAGTGCTTATTCCCTCACATGGAAAATATGCTCTTTGAATTTGCAACGTAATAAGTTAAGAAATAAGAATGCTTCTTTTGGGCTGCAAAACAACTTTAAGTTCCTTGCTTTAGATTATAGTAGATCAAAGGTGTCAAAAGAGGCTGCCAGAAGGCTGCATGCATCAGAAACACTCCCAGAGTGCAACCTGAATCCGATTAAAATGTAATTGGGAAATAGTTAACAAAATCAAAATACAATAGAAAATAGATAATGTTAAAATGCGGTTTTCCAAGTCAATATGCAGCCCACAGGGATCATTCTGTTCCATTTAGTTTTCACTGTTTTGGCTTGAATTTAACACCACTGTCATAGGTGACTGGCCTAGAAAAAAGTCTTCCTCAAAATGTAATTTTCCTGATCTAGGCACTGTCAATTTGTTGTCTTTAGTAGAAATGACTGAGCAACTCGTTGGTAAAGTAGATAGATCACTGGGCCTGGAGTCTGGAAGACCCGAGTTCAAATCGGACCTCAGATAAGTACTAGCTTTGTGACCCTAGGAAAGCCACTTATTCCTGTTGTTTCAGTTTCCTCTTCTATAAAATGAACTGCATGAGGAAATGGCAAACCACTCCAGTATCTTTGCCAAGAAAACCCTGACTGGGGTCAGGAAGAGTTAGAAACGACTAAACAGCAACAACAGGGAGAAATGAATTATTCAGGGGCCCCTCTGAGAGGAGAGAGATAGATATAGGAGGAAAAAATATCATCTCTGGAGTGAGGCAGGTTACAAGGGAGAACTTCAGCTGCCTCAAAGAGCTGGGAGGCAGCTGGTATCTATTACAAGTTATCACTGTTAGTGCTTTCTCAGCAATGTGTTGAACATAACCTAGGACTAGGCATTGTGTTGGAAAGGACTTTGTTCTCTTTATAGCAACTTCTGACTAAATGTAATTAATGTAGCTTCCTGCTCCACCCCTGCCCCAGTTTTTAAAGACTACATTTTTATTAATTCCTATCCCATTCTGCAAAAAAAAAAATTAAAAAGGAACAGATTATGTTTTCTAAACTTTTTTTTTTCTCCCATAATGGGATCACTGCATTCGTAGAAAAGGGAATTGTGCTAGATTGCCTCTTGGACTGAGCAAAACATTTAACAAGTCTTCTCTCAACTTCCCTATTTCTGTTTATGGCATCATTATCTTTCAAGGCGCTCAGTCTGTAAACCGAGTCATCTTTGACCCTTTCCTCCTTTTCACTCCCCACATCCAAACAGTTGTTAAATCCTTTTCAAGGTATCACTGTTACATCTCTGGAATCTGTCCCCTCCTCTTCATTCACTCTTCCATGACCCTAGTTCAGAACTTTATTACTTCGCATTTAGACAATTTTAAGATCCTTCTGCATAAGTTTTTGGTCTTCAATTTCTCCCATTTCCAATTCATTCATCACGTATCTGCCAATGTAGTGCTCCTAATATCTAGGTTTTACTATGTCACTTATTCAATCAAAATTTTTGCCTTACTCCCTATTGCCTCATTGCCCTATTGGCTAAAACATCAGTTTCTTAGCCTGGCATTTAAGACCTGCCAGCCCACCTTTCCAGCCTTATTTCACACAAAGGAGCTTCAAAAGCCAGGCTGGATAACTGATAGATTAAATGACCCAGTTAGAGCACCAAAAGATCTCCACAGGCTTATGTCTGCACTGTAATCTGCTCTGGTAAAACCAAATCCAGAGTCTGTTGTCTTCAGTCTGTTCTTTATCTAGTTGTTGGTATAACATTTTAGCAAAATGTTGACAAATGGCAGAAAACCCAGAGGATGGCAACTGGGATGGCAAAAAGTCTTAAGATAATGTAATATAAAGATTGGTTGGAATAGTTGGAAAAGAGAGGGTGGGCATAATAACTGTATTCAAGTATCGGAAGCTCTGTCGTGAAGCAGAAATGAGAACTGTTGGCTGAATTAGAAACAATGGGCAGAAGTTCCAAAGAATCAGATTCCAATTCAATGAAAAATTACCCCAAATTATAGCTGAGCAAAAGTGGAATGTGCTGCCTCAGGAGGCCAAAGCGTTTCCCTCTTCATTTGAGGTCTTTAAACAAAGGCCAGACCTTTACTTTGGGCAGATTTAATTGAGGGCTTTCCTGTTCAGAGGTAGGTTGATTGAGATGATTTCTAGGTTTCGTTCCAGCTCTGACATTCTGTGAGTCTATTTTGGAGCACATACTCCTGTTTCCATAGAGGTTAGGCTAAATGATCTCTGAAGTTCCTTCCAACTTTGAGGTTTCCATGATTCTATTTAAAAATCTTAAGGTCTTACATTTTCAAAACACTTCCAACATAAAAACCGTAGTGCTATAGATCTGGTTCTATCATCCAATATCTCAAGTGCTATTCGGATCTTCACCATTCCTAGAACAGACTATTGTAAGGCCTGGTAATTGCTTTCCTAGCCTTAAGTCTCTCCCCTCTCCAGTCTACCCTTTACACAGCTGCCAATGTAATTTTCCTTATTTGCACATCTGGCCACATTGTTCCATTATCCAATAAACTACTCTGACTCCCTAATGTCTCCAGAGTAAATAAAAGCTCCTTTGTTTGGCCTTTATAACCCTTCAAAACCTGGTCACGGCCTCTCTTTTCAGTCTGGATATACATTATTCCTCTTCTTGTACTCTACAGCCTAGCCAAACTAGTTTTTTTCTCTGTTCCTCACACATGACACTCCATCTCCTGAAACTGCCTTTGCATTGGCTTTCCCCCATCTGGAAATGTATCTTCTCCTCTTCTGCCTCACAGACTCCCTCTCTTCCTTCTTTCTCTTCTTCAAAATAAACCATAAATATTACCTTTGACACAAAACTTTTTCTCATTTATGTAACTGCAAGTATTCCCCTTCCATAACATGTTTAACCCCTTTGAATTTAGATACTTAAATTTTTATTCTGTATGTATGTGTTTATACATATATATACACAAACACACAGAATAAAAACTGATGCATACATAATACATATACATGCATATGTACATATGCACAATAAAAACATGCAGATATGCATATATGTATGTGTGTATATATATATATAGGATGAAAACTTGGATTTATATTTATATACCACATATATGAAGATTTCTATACATATATATATATATATATATATATACACCATTAT
>CM053595.1:173595528-173635355 GCA_028646575.1 Pseudocheirus occidentalis
GGGGTTAAGTGACTTGCCCAAGGTCACACGGCTAGTTTTTTGTGTTAAGTGTCTGAGGCCGGATTTGAACTCAGGTACTCCTGACTCCAGGGCCGGTGCTCTATTCACTGCGCCACCTAGCCGCCCCAATAAATGCTTTTTTCAATTGACTGTTGATTGATGTGACCATTACAACAATGAGACCTTGCAGTATATTTCTGACTTAGGATGAAAGACAGATTAGTAACAATCTTCCATCACTTCTTTATTTCCAGTACCAATGGAGCTCACTGCTATGTAATTCAAAAATGAATGACACTTCCTACTGAATTCTATAATAGATCCCTTATGCATTAGGTAGTTTGAATAGTGGCATAGCATTTTGTTCTTACACTGTTTTCTTTGTATTCTGTGTGTTGTGACTAACTGACAGGGATCAGTGTGTCCCACTGCATGGCAGGATAAGCAAAAAAAAAAAAAACCCAGGGTTCCTCTGACTTTGTTTGTTTTGCATTATACTTCCTAACTGATAGTAGTTAAAGCCTTGTCTTTCCAACAAGTGTGTTCCAGTGAAGCAATGTTCTAATTTTAAGGGAAACTAACCTATGTTGCAAAAGACAATCATAATCCCACTGCACATCACAGTAAGTGTATGCATTAGCATGGGGATGTGTATTTGCCAGATTTTCAGTTAGAGGCAAAGTTGAATCACTTCCTGTAGCAAACAACTAGAGACTATTTTTCTTTAAATTTTTACTTATTCATTTGTTTTGCTGCATAAAGGTTTTGATTCAAAATCTTGGATTAATATTCCCATGTGGGGCTCTTGAATGACACAAAAAACATTTTCCTACTAGAGAACAAAATTTTAATTAACTAAAATGCTTATAAAAGGGGTATTTTGGCTTTAAAAAATCTGGCTAACCACTATTTCCCACCTCTATGGTTTTGTTCATTTTGTCAATATTCTTAAAATGTCCTTCTTGCCTCTGGCTTCCAGACACAACTCAACTTCTGCCTCCTCCATAAGATGTTTCCTCTATTCTTCCCTTGTGGTAAATAAACTTTCCTTCTTTATAATTCCACTGACATTACGTACCTCCATAATTTTCTCTACATTCAATTTTATGTTGTTGTCATGCATATGTATAAACACACATATGGAATGTATGTATACATACAAGTTTGTATGCATATACATATATATGCATACAACCTATACTTATATATGTAATGTATATGTATACATGTACATGTATAAAGAGCTACCAAATTGTAAATGAGTTAGAATTCACATGACTGGAGAGAATAGATAGAAATGGAAGTACTGAAATAAGTTACTTGTTCATGTGTCTTACCTCCTGACAATTCTAAATTCTAAAAGGAATGTGCCTATTCCCATTTATATCCTACAGTGTCTAAGATAAGGCTCTGGACTTTTTTGTTATTCTTGTTCAGAACTATGATTCCACTACTCAAAAGAACTAGTGAGGAGGGAACTCCTTCTACCAATGCAAACCAGTAACTATTCTGTAATTTATAATCTTACAGAGTTTCCAGGGTGCTGACATTTTAAGTGACTTGCCCCAGGTCACATAGCCAGTATGTTTCAGAAGCAAAACTTAAAGCCAGATCTTTCTGACTCTCAGGCTGATGCTTATTCCTTATACTATACTGCCTCACCTACACAAAGGTGTTTGATTAATTCCTTTTTTAATGCTTTTATTAATCAGCTAGTCAGTTAAGAGCATTTATTAAAATACTACCATGCAGCAGGTAATGTGCTAAATGTTGGGTATAGAAAGACAAATCTGAAACAGTCCCTACCTCAAGGAGCTTATATTTTAATGAGGAAAATTTCACACACAAATACGTTTATGTATGATACATTTAAAACACACACTCACACACACACACACACACACACACACACACAAAACAAATGAAAATAGATACGGAGTAACCTTAGAAGGGAAATCAGTGCATTAGGGAGATGATTTTTTTGGCAGCATTATGGAGAATGGATTGACAAGTGGCAAGTGGGTACTTTATCTTTATAGGTAATGATACTATACTCAGAGGAGAAAATACTTATTGATATGAACTACAAATTCTTAAGCAATATCCCTGGTTGAATTCTTTACTTTTATAAATAATCTATGCTGGCTTAAAAATAGTTAAAAGTGGAATTTGATGTGTTATGCCAGGAATAATCTTGTACCATGAGAGATAATGGATGATTTATTAGCTGTCTACTTCTGATACTTGAGGCCCCTTGTCATATCTGTTTAGGAAGACATTTCTACCCATATGTCTCTAAAGTAGATTGTGGTAAAGTAGAGTCCTGCCTTCAGACAGCATGGTTTCTACATCATAGACAAGACTGTCATTTTTAAAATATTGCTTAATTATGAAGATGGAAAAATAGGCACCATCTCTTGAGGGAGTAGTCAAGTTTTCTTAACTAGCAACAGTAAAACTAGTATTATATGAGAAAATGATTATTTATATGTATATATGTACACATGTATACACATATGTATACGTATATATGTACGTACACACGTATATACATATATGTGTGTGTGCATACAAATATGCCATAATATGTTCTGCTATTTTCCAGAGGCTGAATGCATAGGTAATTTCTATTTCTTTTGAAAGTATTTTGGAGTCAGAGAACCAGAGTTTATTATAGAAAAGGTAGAATGTAGATAGGTCTTGTCTAGTATTTTGTATTAACTTGTGTGTGTGTGTGTGTGTGTAAAATAGTTTTCATATACTAAAATGATTCTATGAATATGTGCTTATATTGGATAGTATATATTATAATTTATTTTATATATTTATTTAATAATTTACCACATAATTCAGGTTTTATCTATGTAATATACATACAAAAATAACATACATTGATAGAAACATGTTATTGTATAATATCATTATATATACACATATGTACACATATATGCCTGAATATAAAATCATTGTTAAATGAATAAATATATAAAACATATGGGCTATATAGAGAGATTAAATCATTTCATCACCTAACACTGGTTTGATATTGTGTAATATTAAATATTATATATGTAATCATTTTATTGTAATACACCAGATATATTCATATGCATATGAGCTAATAATATAAAGTATTGGAAGATACTTATCTGTATTATACCTTTTATATAATAGATAAGAGTTAGAAATTACCTATATATTTAAACATTAAAGAATAACTGGAATTAGGGTATATTAGTTAATGAAATATTATGGTATCATAAGAACAAGAAGCATGAAACATACAAAAATATGGAAAGATCAACTGAAAATTATATAAAGTGAAGTTAGTATGACAAGAACTATATATGTGCTGTCGACACCTATATCAATAAAAAGGAAAGGAAAAGAGAAGAGAATGGGAAGTTATATACATACATATGTATATACACATATATGTGTGTATGTGTGTTTATTCAAATAGGAAAGGTTAAACAAGGAGGAAAAGGCTTTCCTAGAAGACGACAAAGGAAAAAGCATTTTGTTTTATCTTATTTTATTAATTTGATTCTTCTTTGTTAAAGGCTATAGGGTCAGGGCATGGTTGTACCCTTTGTTTCATATGTTTATCTGATTGGTTTTGTTGAAGGTTATTAAGTTTATCATTTAAAAATATAAAGTATTGGTAGAATAATAGCATTTTTATGGAGGCATATGTGGCTTAGAGGATATAAACCTGGGCCTGGTTTTAAATTCTGCCTCTGGCATTTATTTGCTGTTTGATCTTGGGTAAGTCACTTTTCTCTTTAGTTTCCTTCTCTGTAGAATGAAGCCCTTGATTTAGATGACATCCAAAGTCTGTGACCTTACATTGTGACCACACACTAGGTAAGAAAGAAACACCTCAACTGATTTTGGAACTTGAGATAAAACCCAATTTGCCCCATCCCAGTTCAAGATCTTCTCTTTCAGAATTCTTAGCTTTCTTCAAAGCATATCCCTGGAGCAGTTTATTATTTGAAGCTTTTTCTGACAATTCTCCACCTTCCCTTCCTCCAGTCCCTTCCCTACTTCAAATTGCCTTCTGACTAATTATCTGTACATGTGCTATCTACATCAATAGAATGCAAGTTCTTTGAAGACTCAGGATGTTTTGTTTTTGTAGTTCCTAGCACATAGTAAGTATTTGTTGAGTTAACATGAGTTGAGGATAACCACAACTGACCTGAAGTTTCAAAAAGCTGTTTACCCGGAGATATTCCCCATTCCCTATCTACTTGAGCCACAGAATTCCACAATATACCAGAGTATCATATAACTTCACACGTGTACCCAGATTCATAGAGCATTTTCTAGCCTATTGCTCTCCTTCTCACTTGGAGTTCCCTGATTTTTCTCTCCTTGCTCCCTCTTTGTATCAGCAAGTACCCTAGCATGCCTAGTGCAGCTGCTAGCACAGGTTCTTAGATCTGCTTTTCTAAAGGAAAGCCACTCAGAAACGGGTTAAGAATCTTTCTTTAATCAAACAAACATATCATTTACCTTGTTCAGGGGGAAAAGTCAGCACCCTGCACTCCAGAGAATGCAAACCCAAGTCACAAGCTCAAGTTAAAAACACAAGTTACAAGCAGACCAACAAACAGATCAGCAGGCGGGCTTCCAATCATCTGACCATCACATCCATTACCTACTCAAGTTACCAGAGAGGGAAGAAGCATCAACATTTGGGTTTTTCAAAGCCGGGGGTCTCAATGGCTTCCCAGAGTCTTATCTGGCAAAATCACACAACTCAAAAGTGAGCCCCAAAGCAAAAACTCACATCAGGGCGTATATATAGCCTTCTCCTGAGTCAGAGAATGTCACAGCCCTCTTGACCCACTGTTCAATTACAAAGTAACAAGGTGTGGCCATTCCCAAAAAACAAACCTCCCACCACAGGCTCCATGTAACCACATTCAGCCTATTAGGGGGCAGAGTATACTTCCAAATCTGGGAACATTCTTGGAGCCACTTAAGCCTATAAAAGGGTCAAGGGTCAGGAAAGAGGTTCAGATTCTCATTATACTCCTATAGCTTCTCAGCTGTGGTCAATCTATTTATGACCCTTTCTGCTTGCTGCCTTACCTCTCAAATTAATTTGTAAAATCACAAGATTGGGAAGAATACAGAACATGCGTACACTTGATGTGTAGTCTACTCTCCCTTCTGCTGGAACCTAATTTTCCATTAACCATTAGGGTCCTAAGTACACATAGAATATGACTACCTAGGTTTAGTGTTAACTCTAATCCTTTTCCATTATCATTTTTTTGGTGTCCAGAAAGTATTTTTTAATTAATTAAATTTATGTTTAATTTATGAGATAAAACATAAATTCCCATAACATGGTAGAAATAAAAAATAGACATCACATGCAACTAAAAATATATTATGTTCAACTTGCTATTTCATTTAGAAATAGTAAATTTATATATACATATATATGTGTGTGTATGTGTGTGTATGTGTATGTAATTTATATATAATAGATTTTTCTTTTTTCTCCTTTTTTCTTCCCTTCCCAACCCTAGAGATGGTTATGACTAGATCCAAATGAGACTGTGTATGTGTGTGCACACACAAATATGCACATATATGTACACATATATATGTGTGCATATGTGTGAAATTATTCTATATATATATATTTTTATCAGTTCTTTCTCTGGATGCAGATAATATCTTACTTCATATATCTTTTATGTTAATTTGGGTATCTATAATAGTCAAAATAGCACATTTATTCAAAGTCATTCTTAAAACAAGATTGTCTTTACTGTATACAATATTCTCTTGATTCTTCTCATTTCATTCTTCATCATTTCATGCAAGTCTTTCCATGTTTTTCTTATATCATTTAGCTCACCATTTTCATAGCATATTACTATTCCATCATATACCACAACTTGCTTAGTCATTCCGCAATTGGTTTTCATTCTTGCAATTTTTGGTTCTTTCCCATTATAAAGAGAACTACTATAAACATATTCCTTTCTCTTGAATTCTTCCCTTGCAGTCTTCTCACCAGAATAGGATTTGCCTGAAGAGGCTACATGGCACAGTGGAAAGAATGTTGAACTTAAAGTCAGGAAAGCACAAGTTCAAATCCTGCCTTAGACACTTACTAGATGCGAGACCTTTGACAAATTATTTAATTTCTCTTAGCCTCAATATCTGCATCTGTAAAATGGGAATAACAATAGGATTTACTATATCCCGAGGTTGTGGTGAATATCAAATGAGACAGCATTTACTTCAAGCCTTAAAGGGGAATATAAATATTCATCATTATTATTATTATTAATTAGTCCTATGTGCCTAGAATATTGTCACCTTCCCTACCAAACCAGCTTTGTAGAAGAAATAGGATAACTATAGTCAGTCACTAGTTTAGAGATTGTGATATAATGTAGAGTCACTGAAAGTCAGAAGAATTATACCCAAGTGCCAATTATATTATCCTGGTGCCAGATATTTATCAGCAAGAGGACAAAAGTTCAGATCTTTCCCCTGCTTCTTATTACTTGTGTGACAAACTCTTAGGGATCCAATTTACTCATCTTTAAAATAAAATGATTAAGTAGATGGCTTCTAATATCTTTTAGCTCTACATCTTTGATTTTAAACACTTACTGATTGATGGACTGATCCTCTGATTAATTAGTTGGGTGATCTTGTACAAGTCATCTATATTCTCTGGACTTCAATTTTCTCATCTGTAAAATGATAATTCTAAATAGGTGATCTCTGAGATACCTTATAGATATAATTCCTGAATCTTTGGGTGGGGACACTGAAATTACAAATAAAATGTAATACCCATTGAGGTCATAGACAATTCATTTTTGTTTCTAAATCCAAAAGGACATAGTTTAGTATTTTGTTCATAGTAGGTGCTTAATATGTGAACATTAAATTGAATTAATTCAACTAGGCTTTGGCTTTTGACCGAGTGGTTGACAAATTGGCAGCATAGTAATTTTAGGACACATTTGTATTATGTTTAAATGATCTGAACCTAAAACCTCTAGAAGCACACAGCTCTTTCTTTTCCTTGTGGTAAGAAGAAGCTGTTTCTATTCATTCTGAAGAGCAGACAGACCTTTATCACCCAAGGAGACATTCAGTTAGATGAAATCATTTCCTAAGCTGACCCTGGAGTATTGAAATAGTATGACTTTTGCTAGTCTATAAATGACATAAATCTACATGGAATAAGTTCAAACATCTCTTCAAAATAAATTCCTCTCTTATTGGGATGGTAAGGGGGAGGAATGACTATGGGCCATGATGTAGTTGCAGAGGCAACAGACTGGACATTGAGACCTAGGTCATAGATTTACTGGCAATTATTTGTATGACCTTGGCTTCAGAACTGTAACAAGGGCAAGTTAAGTGACGCAATTGCCTATGGGTTCACAAAGCTGAAGGAAACAAATAAAATTGGTATCTATTATCCCAAGCATGTCATGCCTACTGGCTGTGTGAGCGTGTGTATGTGCATATGTGTGTGTGTATGCATGTATGGTACAATTGTATATTCTTGAATAAGTTTTTCATGTATTTTACTTAAAAATACTCTCTAAAGTCTCTCCTGAGTCTAAATCCTAGGGGGAAGGAAGGAAGGAAGGAAAGAAGGAAGGAAGGAAGGAATGAAGGAAGGAAGGAACGAAGGAAGGAACGAAGGGAAGAAAGGAAGGGAAGGAAGGAAGAAAGAAAAAGAAGGAAAGGAGGGAAGGAAGGAATGAAGTAGGGAAGGAAGGAAAAGGGAGAAAAGCAAGAAAAAATGGAAGGAAGGAAGACAGATTAACTAAGGCTGAGAGTGGTCAGTCAGTGAGTTAAAAAATAATTGTTTAAACTGAGTCAGACATTGGTCTAAGCCTTGAGGATGAAAAGAAAGGCAAAAACTAGCTTTTCCTTCAAAGAAATTGCATCCTAATGGAGGAGAGAACATGTAAATAACTAGGTGAATGCAAGATTTTTCCACACAGAGCAGATTGAAAGCACTAGCAGGGAATATAGGGCTGGGTGCAAAAGGCCTCCTGCACAAATTTGGATTTGAGGTGAGTTTTGAAGGAAGATAAGCAAGCTAAAGGGACAGAGTCAAAAGATATAGTACTGGATTGTAGACTGGGAACAACAGCTGGGCTAGTGAAGTTGGAAGGTTCCATACAAAGAGAACCTGCAAGTACTGTATAACAATACTGTCAAGAGAGAAAGGGGAGGTGATAAAGAATCTTAAAGAATAAAGGACTTTATATTTAATTTTGTATAGCATAGGAGCTACAACAGTTTATTGCAGGGCTCAAAACAAGCCTTTTCAAAAAGACCTCCATGAGGATAAATTCAGCTTATGTACCATTATCTGTTGCAGAGAATACAGAGGTAGAAAAATTCTATTAAGAACATGGTAATAGCCTCAGAATTAAATTGATATGTTCTTTAATATTTGGTGACTTCAATATAAAAGGGAGCATAGAGAGAATGGTGAAAAATATATTCTACTCCTATTTCTGTTTGGAAAGAAATATGGTCTTTTTGTTTCCCCTCCTTTCCCTTATCTCCTTCTTGTCTCTTCCCTTCCCTTTCCTAGGTTTGTTGTGGAGAATCAAATGGGATCACATATGAAATATATTTTGCAAACGTTGAAGCAAAATATAAATGCTAGAATGCTAGTTATTTCATTTTATTTTGTATTTCCACAGGAACTGGAAAGGTTTTTAAAGTGCTTCCATAAAAGTCACTTGTTATATGCCATTATTCCAATATCATAATAGATTTCTTCTTCAAGAAAAAAAATCTATTTGCCTTTTTCATTATTGAATACCTTTAAGTCTTTGGGCTAATGCCTAAGTATAACACAGGAAGATAGAGAATTAGAAAGAGAACTTTTATTTTCCCATAAATGAGACCAGCAGGTTTAATTGTGTGTGTGTGTGTGTGTGTGTGTGTGTGTGTGTGTTGGGGGAAGGAGCCTATGGTTAATATTTTTCAAATTTCTATTTCATCAGTTTCCAACACAAGCCCCAGAGTCACAAACACCTAATGTCCATGACTGCGGGTGGGTGATTCATAAGGCTGTTAATAAATCAGACTCTGCCGCTGCTGATTTGAGAACTGATGAGATGCAACCTCTGTTTCTAGTTATTCCAATGAATACTCAAATGACACAGCATGTAACCTGAACAATCCATTAAAACTGAACTGTTGCAATGTGGCTCACGTAACACTAATCAAAATAAATTAAACCTGGAGATGACATTTTTGATAACCAAGAGGAGCCGCGTAGATTTTTTTTTTGCTAGTGATAATTCGGTGTTGTATTAACACGTGCTGTTGATGTACTGTAAGGTTCTTTGCATGAAAATAAGGCAATTAGATCTGTGACTTTCAAATATAAAAAAAGGAAATTGAATTATTGTCTTCATCCAGCACAGTTCTTCAATTTAAACTGATAAAATGTCATTTAAAAGCTTTTTAATGAATTGACTTTTATAACTAAAAAGACTTCAAAGCTATGAAATTTTACATGATCTGAAATTAATTAATTGAAATGTATCATAATCATAGTTCTATCCAAGGTCATACAAATAGTAAAATAGCAGAACTGGTATTCAAATTCAATTTCTCAAACTACAAATCGAACATTCTTTCCACTATGCTATGTTACCTTTCTTAATGTTTCCTATTGTCTACAAGTCCACACAAGAGAAGCAGAGGTAGCAGGCATTCAAGGAGTAGCAGCAATAGGTAGGATTGCCTTATCTCTACTCATGCATAGAGACCTCTCTGCTTAGGAAATGAACTACCTCCCATTTATTTAGATTAAGTAAATGCAGCATAAAGTCCTTCATCCCACTTTATCAAAACTATAAAAACTTTCTGTTTTTACCCATCGTCTCTCTCTGCTCTTATAGCCCTTCCTATTTGCCAAGATTGATCAATGAATCACCCAGCATTTATTAAAACTTTACAATGTAATGATGGTAATAGTAACTTGTAAGAATTTTATCATTATTAAGGGAGCTATAAGGAAGGATATATATATATATATATATATGGAGGGCATGAGTGGGAGCTTGTGATACCACTAGTCAAATCCAATTTACTGCTAGCATTCCCAATATTCATCTTCTCTGATGACCAGGTAAGAATTATGTGAATATTTCTAGACAGAAAGAAAATGATTGGCATAGAAGGATAGATTAATGATGAGAGAGGAAATTAACATTAGGGCAAAATTTCAGAGAAGATCAAAACAATAAAGGATATAAGTGGAATTTATTTTGTATATATTCTGTAAAGTTTGCACAGCATCAGAGAGTCTCAGAGTTGTTAGACATTTCTGTTTTTCTAATCAAAATTATACCTGAACAAGAATTCCTATTATAATATAAAAAACCAACAAGTAGTTATCCAGAGATGCTTAAAAGTCTCTTCTGAGAAAGAACCCATTCTCTCCTGAAATGCTTCGTTTTGCTGTTCTGACAGCTCTAATCTTAGGAAAGTTGTCCACCCTTAAATCAAGGCTAAATCTGTTTCTTTACAACAGCCATCCATTCTTCCAGGTTCTATCTTCTGAGACTAATCAGTTATGAATCAAGAGTTAGAGGATCTGGGGGGTGGAAACAAGACGGCAGGGTAAAAGCAGTAACTTACTTGAGCTCCCACTCCAACCACCTCTAATATCTGTCGAAATGACTCTAAACAAATTTTATTGCTACAGAAATCACAAAGTGACAGAGAGAAACAAATCTCCTGATGAAGGCAGCCTGAAACGTTGACAGGTAGGGTCTATCACACCAGGGTGGGAGTGGAGCACTATCCTGTACGGGCTGCATCAGCCCAGACCTGCAGCAGAAATGGACTAGAACAGACTTCAGGAGAGTGAATCACTGGCAGCTGTGGTGGGTTCAAGACTTCTCAGCCCATAAATGCCAAAAATAAAGTAAAATGTCAGTGGGGGAACTCCGTTGGAACTAGATGAGAGAAGAGAGTGGTCTGGCACCTTCCCTCAGAGCAATGGAGGTGGTGGAAGCTGCAGTTGCTGCCAGGGTGCCTGCTTCCTGAGTTCCCAGCCCACAAATCAAGGGGTTGACCAGAGGGCAATTGGAGGAATCTCTTTGCTGGTGCAGACACAGGATTCTCTTACTTTGCCCTGCTTGGATCTGGGTCACTTTCATGGGTGGTGGTCCCGGGGTGAGGAGCACAGGAAGAGCATAGTTTGTGGGGATTGTAAAGAAGGCATAGTAATGGTAATGTAATTTGAATTTGAAGATCCCTTTCTATTGGCAAAGGTAACAGGTACGTAGCACTTAGTAATTTATCAAGCTACTGCTAAAGAAACAGAAGGTATGAACTCTTGTCTCCTGTTACTGATGTAACAGGAAAGGGCTGAACAGGGAGGGGCAATACTGTATATAAGGAAAATTCCCAGAGACAGAGAGTCAGATCTTCTTGGAGAAAGCCCTGTGGAGGCAGAAGCTGTTGCCGCCAGGGAAGCTGAAGAGGAGCCTGAAGAGGAAAGCCCCCCTCTCCCCACCCAGGCTGGAGAGAATGATTTTGATTTTGAAAACCTGGAGGGAGCAATTTTGATTCTGGGAACCAAATGAAACTTCTACTGAGTCCAAGGACAATCCAGAGCTGCTGAGGATTTCTGAGAGCCAGTCAGAGCTGCCAAAGACTGAGAAAGCATGACTGTGAAGCTGGTACTTTGTATGAAACATTTTGTGGCTTTGTTAAGCCTTTTCTTTCCAGGAACACAGACTGTGAAGGATCTAAGATGGACTGGGTCCTGTAAGCTCCAATGGAACTTGGAACTCTGTGCAGGAACTGTCTGCCTTTGAACCCAGGTGACAGTTTCATGAATACAGGTAGGATCTGGGACCATGGACGGGGATCCAGGGAATCTGAGAAACCACCCTGGGTAAAGCTGAAAAAAGACTTTACTTGGATACTGTGAACTGAACAATTGATTTACTAAATGATTGTTCTTTGTTGGAAACTTTGTAACCACTGTGGGTGAAAACTATGGGGCTATTTTCTGTGATAAGGTTTTGTGAATGTGGTATTTTGATTTTCTGTGTTAAGTTTTAACATTGTGAATGCTGTGCCTTGATTTTCTGTGGATGTTTTGCTCTGATTTGTTATTGAATAAATAACAAAGTGTTCACCAAACTGTGGAATCAGAACCTTGAAAGCTGCTCACAGCAGCCATCGTCTGGAAAGGTGCCTATGCATGGCTTTACAGGCATCCTCCTCACAGTTCTGAGGCAGGTGGCTAGCAGAAGTTCTGAAAATAGCTGTGCAAAATCCTGGAAATTTGGGACACAGCACTCTACACTCTGGAAGCAGAGTTCTACCATGGCAAAAGTCAAGTAAGTAACTGACAAAATGAGCAAACAAAGGAAGTGCGATCAGACTACAGAATAATTTTTTGGTGACAAAGATGATCAGTACATTGAACCATAAGAAGACAAACAAGTCAAAACTCCTACATCAAAAACCTCCAAGTAAAATATGAACTGGTCACAGGCCATGGAGGAGCATAAGAAGGATTTTGAAAATGAAGTAAGAGAAGTAGAGGAAAACTTGGGAAGAGAAATGAGAATGATACAAGAAAATATGGAAAACTGAGCCAACAGCCTGCTAAAGGAGACCCAGGAAATTACTGATGAAAATAACACCTTAAAAAACAGTCTAACTCAAATGGCAAAAGAAGTCCAAAAAGGCAAAGAGAAGAAGAATACCTTAAAAATCCAAATTGCTCAGATGGAAAAAGAGTGTCAAAAACTCACTGAAGAAAATAATTTCTTCAAAATTAGATTGGAGCAAATGGAGGCTAATGACTTCATTAGAAATCAAGATACTATAAAACAAATCCAAACAAATGAAAAAAGAGAAGGCAATGTGAAATATCTCATTGAAAATCCACTGGCCTGTAAAATAGATCCAGGAGAGATGATTTAAAAATTGTTGGACTACCTGAAAGCCATAAACAAAAAAAGAGCTTAGACATCATCGTTCAAGAAATTCTCCAGTAAAACTGCCCTGATATTCTAGAACCAGAGGGCAAAACAGACATTGAAACAATTCACTGATCTTGAAAAGACTCCAAAAAGAAAACTCCTAGGAATATTATAGTCAAATTCCAGAGTTCTCAGGACAAGGAGAAAATATCACAAGCAGTCAGAAAGAAACAATTTGAGTATTATGGAAACATAATGAGGATACCACAAGATCTAGCACCTTCTACATTAAGGAATCAAAGGGCTTGTAATATGATATTCTGGAGGTCAAAGGAGCTAGGATTAAAACAAAGAATCATTTACCCAGCAAAGCTAAGTATAATACTTCAGGGGGGAAATTGACATTCAATGAAATAGAGGACTTTCAAGGATTCTTTTTTTTAACCTGTTCTGTGTGTGTGTGTGTGTGTGTGTGTGTGTGTGTGTGTGTGTGTGTGTGTGTGTGGCAGGCAGGGGTCACCCAGCTAGTTAATGTCGGAGGCTTGATTTGGAGTCATGTTCTCCTGACTCCTGGGTGTGTGCTCTATCCACTGTGCCACTTTGCTGCCCCACTCTCCAGGATTTGTGCTGAAAAAATCAGAGCTGAACAGAAATTTTGACTTTCAAATATAAGAAGCAAGAGAAGCATGAAAAGGCACTGTGCTAATCACTGGTGTTAGGAATAAGACCATCCCTGGACTCAAGGAGTTTACAGTTTATGTGAGAAGACAACACAAAAAGAAAATGAATTCTTTTGTGATTCTTATTTTCTACAAGGAATCATTTAGACATTAATAATTTAGGAATAGATTTCTGTACAAGTCCTTACCAATAATTCACAAATCAAAATGCCATAATGTAGAAAGTAACCTGGAACTGGAGTTAGAAGACCTGAAGTTAAGCCCAAATCTTCCCATTTACTTGTGTAAGTTGCTAGACTTCTCAGAGCCTCAGTAGTTTCATCTATGAAGAAAAGAAATAATATTTGCACCATGGATAAGGCTGTTATAAGGTTAAATGAAAGTGTATGGAAAGTTATTTTTCATAAGTATAAAGATGCACACAATGGTAAGAGATGGTTAGCCTTTTTCTAAAATGTGAAACATAATTGTCAAATCTCTGATGGCATGAATCAAAGAATAATAAGTTGTATTGAATGAGTGAAATAGAGAGCAGTAGTAGATGAAATTTCAACAGAGCCATTGAACTTGGGATAACATACAAATAGCAAACAAATTTAAGACCATTGGATTGCAGTCTCCTTGAGGACAGGGCCTATCATTTACTTTATTTTGTATTCCCAGTACAATGGCTGGCACATAGTGGGTCCTTAATAATTGCTTATTGAATGACTAAGACCAAAAATTCATGGAGGTTGGAGATGGGGGATGGGATACCATCATATCCTTTCCCAAGGGTTATTTGTTTCTTGCCTCTCCTTTTATGTTACATTCATAATCATTTAACTGGAATACTATAGAAGAGATATCATAAGATCTAAAATAATGGTGGGAGGTATGAATAATACAAGAAAAGAATATTAAATCCTATGTCACACAGAGAACTATTTATGCCTGGTCAGTTGCCTGCCAGGATGACTTGAAGTTTACCATCTTTGAAAAAAAAGAGTTAGAAGATCTGAAGTGAAATTCTAGCTCTGTTACTTACTATATGTGTGAGACAAAATGCTTTATCTCCTAATAAACTTCTCCTAGACAAAATGCTTTATCACCTAGTAAACTTCAATTTCATCACAGCATTCAATATCCAAGGAGAGACCTTTTCTTCATCTTGACTCAGGGTGGTTTCTCAGATTCCCTAGATCCACTTCCATGTCCCCACCTCCTACCTGAATCCACCAAAGAGTCACCTGGATTCAGATGAAGACAGCTCCCAGGTCCTTGTACAATTCTCTGTGCAGTGCCTCCTACCCACTGAAGTTGACAGGGTCAAGCACATCTCAAAACCTTCACAACTTCTGTTCCTGGGAACTCAAGGATCACCAAAACCTCAAACAAATAAAGTCTTAGCATCCCGGTCATGCTTCTTCAGTCCTCCAGCAGTTAAGCTGGCCGTAGGACCCAGAAGAAATCTCAGCCTTCCAGGAGGGAGCAACAACTTCGGCCTTCCAGGCAGCCTTCTTGGCAACAACTTCAGCATTCAACAGATTCTGGTCTCAAGAAAATCCTTTCTCAGTTCTCAGTCAGCTTCCAGACTGCTTTCTCGCTCTCTCTCTCTCTTTCTCTCTCTCTTTCCAGCAGAACATCTTCTTCCACCAGGAGCTTGTCAGGAGAAAATTCTGACTCTCTCTCTCTGGGTTTTTTCTTATATACACACATACACATTGGCTTCATGTTTCAGCCAACCCCTTCCTGTTATATCAGCAACAGGAGACAGAGTTCACAACTTCTGTTTCTCTCACAGAGGTTTGACTAGTTACTAAGGGCTAAGTACCTGCTTACTTGACATAACAAAAAGGGATATTCAAAATTAAATTAATTGCCATTACAGCATTGTAGTAAAAAAGCAATTTGGGGGTACAGGTTAAATTCAGTATCTTCTGAGGTCCATTTCTTTGTCTTTGGTTCTATATAATTACAGAGAAAGATTTTGGCTCATTGTCTAGGAAAGCTACCTAAAAGACTGATTCAAAAAGTAGAATCATCTGCCTTAGGATGTAGTGAATTTCCACTGCTAAGAAATAATGGA
The DNA here is from genome assembly GCA_028646575.1 of Pseudocheirus occidentalis. Lineage (NCBI taxonomy): Eukaryota > Metazoa > Chordata > Mammalia > Diprotodontia > Pseudocheiridae > Pseudocheirus > Pseudocheirus occidentalis. The sequence goes on from CM053595.1 coordinate 173,611,263, forward strand.
AGGGAGAGTGGAGCCAAGATGGCTCAGTAAACTGAACTCCTCCTTGAATTCCACCAGTAACCTCTAAAAAGGGAATCTGAATTGATTTTAGAATGATAGAATCCAGTGGGAGATAGAAAGTGACAGTTTCCCAGTCCAGGAAAGTGCATTTGTAGGACTGGGCGAGGAAACATGGAGCATGCAGGGGCTGCACCAGCAGGACCATAGACCAGATTACAGCAGGGCAGGAGGGAGCCCCAGTCAGCAGATTCACTCACAAGAAGGGCAATTTGCAGACATCTAACCATGGGACAGAGGATCTGTTGGAGCTGGGTACTATAAAGTGCAGGGCCTGTGGCAGAAACAATAGTTTCTCCTGCGGCTATCAGCCCACAGCCTTGATATTTAAAAATCACCTACTTGAACTTCCAGGAGCCAAGATAGCAGAGTAAACCCTGCTTCTCTAATTCCCCTCCCTGACCCTGAAAACCCAGAGATTATTGCCCCAGTGTAAGTTCCTGAAATAATGGAACCTGCAACAAGCTTGGGAGTCCTAGAGGAAGAGGGTGACTAGAGCTGAATAAAGCCTGAAGTGGGAGGAGTCCCAACAAACCCCATCTCAACTGACCAGAAGGAGATCCTGAAGCACAGGGGGGGTAGAGCCAGCAAGCACTAACATCAGAAGCCCACATGTGATTTAACATAATCAAGGAAATACTCAGACACCAGCATGGCAGGCTGCCAGTTGATGACTCTGCCCAAGCTCTATTCCAGCGCCACAGAGATAGAAACCTGAAGTGGCCAGATGACCTCTCCCCCGCACCTTACTCTGTGATCCTCACGTAAACCCAGGAGAAACACAGAGAATCTTGGCCTTGGCCTCAGTCTATACACTGGAGGCTACAGCACACAAAGTCATCAGCCAGGCCTCTAGCTCACAGCTTGAGAAGTGTGGGTCAGAGCCCTCTGTACCCCAGAAGGAAAAATCCACTTTAAAAGCCAAGAAATAGGCAATCACAATGGGCCAGAAACAACTTGGAAAAGGAAAACCAAAGACATTTGATTACTATTATTGTGAATGAGAAGAATCACTATCAGGAGACACTACATATTCTATATCTGCAGAAGAAAATATGAACTCATCTGAAACTCAAAAATCATTCTTGGAAGAGCTCAAGAAGGATTTTAAAAGTCAAATTATAGAGGTAGAAGATAAATTGACCAATTCTTTTAAAATTACATTGGCTAAAATGGAAAAAAAATCACTGAAGAAAATAAGTCCATAAAAAATAAAATTTGTGAACTGGGATGGGAAATTCAAAATCTAACTGGAGAAAATACCTTCCTAAAAATGAAAATGGAACATATGGAAAAGGAGCTTCAAAAACTAGTTGAGGAAAATAATTCACTAAAAATTAGACTCAGCCAAATCTAACCTAATGACTCCATGATGCATCGAGAATCAGTCAAGCAAAACATAATGATTGGAAAATTGCAAGAAAATGTAAAGTATCTTGTTGGAAAAACAACTGACCTAGACAACAGATCTAGGAGAGATAATCTAAGATTTATTGGTCTACCAGAAAGCCATGATGAAAAAAAAAAAGCCTGGACAACATCCTCCAAGAAATTCTCAAAGAAAACTGTCCTGAGGTCCTAGCACCAGAAGGTAAAATAATCATCAAAAGAATTCACTGGATACCTCCTGAAAGAGATCCAAAATTAAAAACTCCAAGAAATATATTAGGCAAATTCAAGAATTATCAGGTCAATGAGAAAATACTGCAAGCAGCCAAAAAGAAACAATTCAAATATTGTGGAACTACAGTCAAGATCACACAGGATCTAGAAGTTTCTACATTAAAAGTTCAGAGGGATTGGAATATGATATTTTGTAGGGCAAGAGGTTGGACTGCAACCAAGGATCAACTATCCAGCAAAACTGAGCATAGTCTTTCAGGCAAGGAGATGACCATTTAATGAAATAAGAGACTTCCAGACCTTCCTGATCAAAAAGCCAGAGTTTAATGGAAAATCTGATCTCCAAATACAAGACTCAAGAGAGGCATAAAAAGGCAAACAAGGAAAACACACACACATGCATACATATAGAAATATAACTTGTGATTCAATAAGAGTAAACTGTTTCCATCCTATATGGGAAGCTGATACCTCTCAACATTTAGAATTGTATAGTTATTGAGACGCTTAAAAGGGATATACATAGATAGAGGGTGTGGGTATAAATTAACTAATCTGATGATAAAAAACATTATTAAGGGGTGTAAATGGATTGTAATGGGAGAAAAGGAAAGGAGGGGCAGAAAAGGGTAAATTTTGCCACACAAAGGGGCATAAAATCATACTACAGATGAGGGAAAGAAGGAAGGGAGATAAGCATTATATGTACTTTATTCTCATTGATTTTGGTTCAAGGAGGGATTAACATAATTGGTTAAGTTTAGGATTCTAACATGAAAATACACAAAAACTTATTATAGTAGAGAGAAAGGAAGGAGGGAGAGGAGCACTGTATGAAAATTACTCTCATCAGTTAGGGTTCAAGGAGGGGATAACATATTTCATTAAGTATAAAAATCTATTGTGCCCTACAGGAAGTAGAAGGGGAAAAAGGAAAAAGGAGGGGTGGTTAGTAGTAGGGAAGGAGGGAAGAAGTAGTAAGAGGGGAGGGGAGGTAAAGAGAGGGGGGTGCACAGGGAGGGAATACTGAGGGAGGAGGTGGTCAAAAGAAAAACTCTGAAGGAAGGGAAGGGAAAGGAGAAGAGAGAAATAAAATCATTAACAGGGGAGAGAGAATAGGGTGGAAGGAAAGACACAGATAGTAATCATAACTGTGAATGTGAATGTGATCAACTCTCCCCCAAAATGGAGACAGATAGCAGAATGGATTAAATTATGCTGTCTACAAAAAACACATTTGAAACAGGGGGATATGCACAGGGTAAAGGTAAAAGGCTGGAGCAGAATATAATATGCTTTAGGTAAAGTAAAAAAAGACAGGGGTATCAATCCTTTTCTTAGATAAAGCAAAAGCAAAAATAGATCTACTTTAAAGAGATAAGGAAGGAAACTATATCCTGCTAAAAAGCACCATTAAGACTGAAGCAATGTCATTACTGAACATATATGCACCAAGCAGTATAGCAACCAAATTCCTAGAGAAGTAAAGGGAATTAGAGGAAGAAATAGATAGCAAAACTATATTCATGGAGGACCTCAATCTCTCTCTCTCTGAACTGGATAAATGTGACCTGAATAATAATAAACAAGAAAGAAGTTAAAGGGGAAAATGAATTTAGAGAGGTTAGATATGATAGGCCTCTGGAGAAAATTGAATGGGGATAAAAAGGAATATACACAGAAAGTTACCATGTACAAGGGCATAAAAACCTCACAGTTCAGTGCAGAAAGGCAAAAATATGAAATGCATCCTTCTTAGATCATGATGCAATGAAAGATATATTTAACAAAGGACCATGGAAAGATAGACTAAAAACTAATTGAAAACTAAATAACTGAATGCTAAAGAATAAGTAGGTCACACAAGAAATTATAGAAATAATCAGTAACTGCATTCAAGAGAATGACATATAATGAGACAACCTACCAAAACTTGTCGAATGCAGCAAAAGCAGTTTTTAGGGGAACCTTTATATCTCTAAATGCATGCATAAATAAAATAGAGAAAATGGAGGTCAATAAACTGGACATGCAACTGAAAAAGCTAGAAAAAGAACAAATTGAAAATCACCAATTAAATATTAAATTAGAAATACTGAAAACCAAAGGGGAGATGAATAAAATTGAAATTAAGAAAATTGTTGAATTAATAAATAAAATTCAGAGCTAGTTTTATGAAGAAACTAATAAAATGGACAGATATTTTGTTAATATGATAAAAAAAAGAAAAAAGAAAACCAAATTACAAGTATCAAAAATGAAAAGGGTGAATCTACCTCCAAAGAAGAGTAAATTAAAACAATAATTAAGAATTATTTTGCCCAATTGTATGCACATGATTTTGAAAATCTTAGTGAAATCAATAAATATTTACAAAAATATAAGTTGCCCAGATTGACTGAAGAGAAAATAAATTACTTAAATAGCCCCATCTCAGAAAAAGGAAGTGAACAAGCCATCAGAGAACTCCCTAGGAAAAATTCTCCAGAGCCAGATGGATTTATTAGTGAATTCTATCAAACATTTAAAGAACAATTGAACCCACTACTTTACAAATTATTTGGGAGAACTGGAGAAGGAGTCCTACCAATTTTTTTATGATACAAATATGGTACTTATACCTAAATCAGGAAGAGACAAAATGGAGAAAGAAAATTATAGACCAATTTCCCTTATGAATATAGATGCAAAACTTTTAAATAAATATTAGCAAAAAACTACAGCATATTATCATGAATATAATATACTTTGATCAGGTAGGATTTATTCCAAGAATGCAAGGATGGTGCAATATTAGGAAAGCTACCAGTATAATTGATCATATCAACAACAAAACTAGCAGAAATCATATGATTGTCTCAATAGATGTGGAAAAGGCTTTTGATAAAATACAACACCCACTCCTATTAAAATCAGTAGAAAGTATAGGAATAAATGGAGTCTTCCTTAAAATAACAAGTGGCATCTATCTAAAACCATCAGCAAATATTATATGTAATGGGGACAGGCTAAAAGCATTTCCAATAAGATCAGTGGTGAAACAAAGATGTCCACTATCTCCCCTGTTATTTAATTTGATACTAGAAATGTTAGCAATAGCACTAAGAGAGAAAAAGGAAATTGAAGGAATTAAACTAGGAAAAGAAGATACTAAGTTTTCACTTTGCAGATGATATTATGATATACTTAGAGAATCATAGAGAATAAAGTAAAAAAATAGCAAGAGATAGAAAGAGAAGTTTCTTTTTAAAGTTACTGTAGACATTATAAAATATATTTTAATCTACCTGCCAAAACAAACCCAGGACCTATATGAACACAATTACAAAACACTTTTCATGCATAGAAAGTCAGTTCTAACTATTTGGAAAAACATCAGTTGCTTGTAGATAGGTAGAGCTAATATAATAATAATTGCAATTTTACTTAAATTAAATTACATATTTAGTTCCATACCAATCAATCTACCAAAAATTATTTTATAACACTAGAAAAAATAGTAACAAAATTTGTTTGGAAGAACAAAACATCCAGAATATTAAAGGAATTAATGAAAAAAATTACTAGGAAAGGTGGCCTAACCATACCAGATTTCAATCTATATTATAAAGCAACAGTCATCAAAACTACTTGGTACTGGATGAGGAACAGAGTGGTGGATCAGTGGAATAGACCACGTACGTGAGATATAGCAGTCAATGACTATAATAATCTACTGTTTGATAAACCCAAAGACTTCAGGTTTGGGATAAGAACTCACAATTTGACAAAAACTTCTGGGGAAACTAGAATATAGTGTGGCAGAAACTGGGCAAGGACCAATATCTTACACTGCTTACCAAAATCAAGTCTAAATAGGCGCATGATCTAGGTATAAACACTGATACTGTAAGCAATATGGGAGACCAAGGAATAGTTTACCTGTCAGATTTATGGAGAAGATTTTATAACCAAACAAGAGCTAGAGAGCATTATGAAATTCAAAATGGATAATTTTGATTACATTAAGTTGAAAAGTTTCAGTACAAATAAATTCAATGTATCCAAGATTAAGAGGGAAGTGGAAAATAGGAAAAGAATTTTTACACCTAGTGTCTTATAAAGGCCTAATTTCTAAAATATATAGATAATTGAGTCAAATCTATAAGAATACAAGTCATGCCCCAGTTGATAAATGGTCAAAGGATATGAACAGGCAGCTTTCAGAGGATATCTGAAAGATATCTGAAAGATAAAGATATCTACAAGCATATGAAAAAATGCTCTAAATCACAATTGATTAGAGAAATGCAAATCACAACAACTCTTAGTTACCACATCTCAACTGTCAGATTGGCTAAGATGACAAAATGGGAAAATGATAAATGCTGGAGAAGATGTGCAAAAACTGGAACATTTTTGGAGTGTGGACTGATTAAATCATTCTGGAGAGCAATCTCGATCTATGGGCAAAGGTCTATAAATAAGTGCATGCCCTTTGACCCAGCAATACCAGTTCTAGGGTTATATCCCAAAGAGATCATAGAAGTGGGAGGAAGACTTGTATATATAAAAATAGTTATAGCAGCTCTTTTTGTGGTGGCAAAGAATTGGAAATTAAGGGCATGCCTATCAATTGGGGAAAGGGCTAAAAAATTTGTGCTATATGAATGTAATGGAATACTATTGTGCTATAAGAAATAAGAAAGAGATGGACTTCATAATAATCTGGAGAGGTTTATATAAACTGATGTTAAGTGAAAAGAGCAGAACCAGGAGAAATTTGTACACTATTACAGGCACAACATATATGTGATGACTAACTTTGATAGACTGGGCTTCTCTCAGCAATGCAGGATTATAAGACAACTCTAAAACACTCATGATAGAAAGAGATTCCATATCCAGAGAAAGAAGTATGGAGGCTGAATGGAGATTGAGGTAAACTTCTCTTTCTCTCTCTCTCTCTCTCTCTCTCTCTCTCTCTCTCTCTGTTTCCTCTTTTTCATTGTTCACTCCACTGGTTATAATCCTTCTTTACAACCTAATGTTTAATGTGAAGGTATTTGTAGGTACTATGTCTGATTGCATGCCTCCATGTGGGAGTGGGGGGAGGCAGGGAGGAAAGGAAGGGGGAGAAAATTTGAAACTCTAGGGACTGTGGAACTGAATGTTGTAAACTAAAAGTAAATAAACATTTTTTTTAAAATGGAAGAAGGAAGAAAGGAAGGAAAAAAGGAAGGGAGGAATGATAGAAGAATGATGAAAAGAAGAAAAGAAGGAAGGGAAATCTTAAGCATTACTGTGTGTCATTCACATACAAAGGACGCAATTATAAAATTGAGGCAGTCACTGCTCTCAAAGAGCTTACATTCTAACAGATGGAAACACAAAAAAATAAAGAAATGATGTCTAAGAAAGGGAATTTTGGTCTGGAGAATCACAAATGTTGATTTGACGTCTCAGGCATTCAATTGTCATGACTTTCCCAGAAGCAATAGCAATATTGGTGAGCATCTAGGGCATGATGGGGGAGGGGAGGGCGTAAGGGAAAACTTGGACAGCTGCTGAGCAGGTGTCAATAAATTAGGGATTGATGAGTAGATGGGAAAGTTGGTATTGAAAAGTAGCCTGAGCCAGTTAGATAAAAGTGGGTTAAATGTATCCTTTTCACAAAAACAAAGGCATCTCATGCCTGAAGTGGAGTTCTAAAACTAAATGCCCCAAATGCCCTAGGGAACTTGGCATGACAGATTAAATGAGGTATTTATTGCAATTTTCAAATATGATTTAAGAATCAGGGAAATTAAGTGGAAAGAGGCCTGGCATTTGAATCATGCCTTTATAGTTTTACATTCCCCATCTTTGAGAGACAGTACAAGAAAAGGGATAGAGAATTGGACTTAACCATGAGGAAGCCTTTGGCTTGATTCCTGTCCATGAAATGCCTCTCTGAGCTTCACATTCCTCATCTCTAAAATGAAGGGCTTGTGTTACCTGTAATGTCCCTTTCAGCTTTGTGTCTGTGATCTTCAGTCTTATATGTGTAGTTGGTTACCAGTGATAAGTCATTCCTTCTGTGAGGCTCAGTTTCCCTACCCATAAAATAAGCTGTATTAAACAATATGTGCCTACCTCACAGAGCTCTTGTTTATATTTATTATATTATATTTATTAACCTACAAGAATTACCAAAATTTGGGTGATCACAACCTGGTGGAATTTTGCTGCCTCACCCAGAATAATGAGGTTGTTTTAGTTCTCCTCATGCCACTGTAAACCATTAGCTGTTACCCATGGTTTAGTTTCTATTCTCCCAGTCTTATTTCTTTCCCTGAGTCATCCAGTTCATAGTTCCTTTGCGGACTTAATAAAAAGCATCTACCTTCCAGAGCTTAGTGATCATAAAATGTGAAAGATAATTGCCCAATGATTTGGGGGAGATTTAGGGAGACGATCTAGATAATTCTGGCAGAAAAAATTCCTAACATTTGATCTCGCTTCAAAATCACTATCCAGCTTTGGAGCCTGAATTACTAAAGACTTTGTAGGGAAGGAAAATGAAGGCCTGTTATTAAGTATGCAGGAAGAAAGAGAACAGAGTTTACAGGAGATAAAAAGAGCTAAAGGAAAGCAGAGGAAGGATTCAAGAGAGAAAAAAGAAGGAGTAGTTTGGTATGAAGGAAGGGAGTGCAAATAGAATGAAGCAGAATATTGTGGTGGGGGGTGGGGTGGGATAAGTGGTAGTTGATAGAAGGGTATGAAATTACACTATTTTGTGTGCATGGTTAGAGAAAAAAACATGTCTTGATCATATGAAAGTAATTATTTAAAAGTGTTGGATCATACAAACCTATAGTAAGATATATAGAGTCAGAGACCCTGGTCTCAATTAAAACATATACCTAAGATATAATCCATTTATTAATACCTATAATGCTACAAATAATAGCTCACATTCATATAACTATCCTTTGCTATCTACTATTTTTTATGTATATTAAGTCATTTTATATAAAAGGAATTCGGTTAATCCCTTTTAAGGGAGAACCTAGATGTGACCATTACCTTAGCATGAAGTGATTTTCCCAGAACTCTGGAGGTGAAGGCCATATTGAACTGAGAAAAAGCCTGAAAGAATGACAATGACATCATTCTTGACATGTGGTCACCATCCACGGTCTGCTTGAAAACTACTAAAATAGGGAACCAACTACCTTTAGAGAGTGCCCACTACACTTAGGGACAATTTAACCTATAAGGACATTTTATTTTCAAATCAAGACTAAAAGGTTTTCATTTAACTCTATCTATTGCTCCTAGTAAAAGCTTTAGTCTGTAGAACTCTTTGCGTGTAGACCCATCCAGTGTTCACACTTTGAAAATTTCTATTTTCCTAAATTTAAGATTAGAAGTTAAATTGAGTTACTGATGCTCTTTAAGGACTTTGTATGAAAGAGTCCTAGGGTCTTTGAGTGACAGTCAAAGGTTTACATGTAAAGTAAAATTTTAAATCTTAAAATCTTCTTATACCAAGAGTATCCTCTTTAAATCTTAATTTATCTGACTTTTTCTTCTCATAGACACCATAATTCCCAGAATTAAATCAATGTATGTGCTTCAAATGTCTTCTGATCCATTTATGTTCTTTCTGTCTTCCCAGGTGTTAATATCACCTCCTAATGTTGACACAGATGAAATTTTCTTTAGCAGTCTGATGATCATCCCTTTTTTTAGATCATTAATAGCTATATTAAGACTATTCAGACAACCAAAAGTCTGATCCCGGGGCTTTCCTGTACAAATGTTCCAACTCAAGTACATTTCCATTTATCATCCTTGGGATAAAGTCTTTCATTGGTTTTTGATCTATTAATTTTTAAAATTAGAACTGACTTGGGCCAGTTAGGTGGGAAAGTGGATATAGGACTGATCTTGAAGTTAGGAGAAACTGAATTCAAATTTGCCTCAAATGCTGAATAGCTGTGTGACTCTACGCAAGTCACTTAACTGCACTTGCCTGAAAAAAGAAAATGGAAATGATTTGACAGTTTCAGAAAACACAACATTAGGAACTCTGTAATCAAGGAGGGATAAAAATAATTACATGCATTTACTATTTTTAAATAGGTTTTCACTATTTGATTTGTTATTAATAAATTAAACTACTTATTCACCAATAACTTCAGGTAAAAGATCAGACAATATTAAAACAGAATCTGAAGTCACTTCTTCCTACACAGCTGCCTAAGGGAGTAAGCACTGTCTCAGAAGCAATCAGATCCACAATAACTTTTGGTTGGATTTCTCTTTCTTCCCTATTCCAGTAAAGGCTTCTGGACTATTGAAGATCTACCTTCCTAGGCAAGATAGAAAATCTTACAGTTCTTTCTCTGAGTCTAAATGGGATAGTTATCCATTTATTTTTCATTTGTTTTTTTTCCTTTTTGTTGGGGATGGAGGTGGCCAGGAATGGAAATAGTGGAATTATAGTAACTCTGTCCCATATGGTTTGAGAATACCTCTCTGTATGGTCCTTTGTGTATCTGTATCTTATGAAATTTTAGTATTCTTGTTGATGCTTACTATCTGTGTAATCTTGGGCAAGCCATACAATCCCCTGGGCTTCAGTTTTATTCTCTATAAAAATTAGGAATTCATGTTAGAGAGCCTCCATTGTACCTTCCAGCTTTAAATCTCTTATCCTATGATAAAAGGGAAGAATAAAAGGCAAGAGGAATCCAGATACATATCTATATATTTGTGAAAGTTAAATTAAGTGATTATTCACAGGTATAGTTTTTTTTACCTGAATATTATTCACTTAAATCCCCCTCCCCCATTTCAATATAATCAGTCTATTATATTTATCTATCATATTTTTTCTTTTTTCTTTTATAAGTCCCAAGTTTAAATGTGAAAAATCATACAAAAGCATAGTTGGGAGATAAAGAATGAGGACTCCATTTAAAAACACTTCTCTAGTGTTTTAAAGTTCATATAAACTTTTGGGTCACCCTGCATTATTTGACATTCATTATCTCATTAGATAATTACAAATACTCTTAGAAAAAGGTAATATTTCCATTTTTTAGGGAAGAAAAATTAGTGAAGAGGTGTCAAAGTGACCTGCATAAGGGCACACAAAGCTGGATTGGAATTCAGTTCTTTTCATTCCCAATAGAATGTATTTTCCTTAATATTATTGATTCCCAACCTATAGGACTCTCAAAGGAGAAATTATTGCAAGGGATGTGAGAATCCTTATGTACACTAAGCATAATCATTTTGACCTTTATTTTACCACCACACAATATTCAATATGACTGAATAAAGTAAAATAAGCAAGTATACTTTCTATAGAGTGAACAATTTTGTTGTTGAGTTGTTTCAGTCACGTCTGACTCTGTGGCCCCATATGTTTTGTTTTGGGGCTTTTTTTTGGCAGAGATGCCAGAGTGGTTTCCCATTTCCTTTTCCAGTTCATTTTACAGATGAAGAACTGAGGAAAACTGGGTTAGAAGACTTTCCCAGAACCATACAGCTAGTACATGTCTGAGACCAGATTTCAACTCAGGTCCTGATGATGCCAGGGTAGGTGCTCTAGCCATTGCATCAACTAGCTGCCCAGAGTAAACATGTCTTGTATATTGCAATGAGTCAGTGTGACATAGTAACTATAGAGCTTCTCAGAGCTGGGAATCAACCAATCAGTCAATGATCATTTCTGAAGTATTTACAATGTGCTAGACACTGTGCTAAGCAGTGGGGATATAAAGAAAGTAAAAAATGTGGTCCTTGTTGCCAAGGAAATTACAACTGAATGGGAAGAAAGAGAATATGTATCGAGTACTCACTATGTTCTGGACACTACTAAGCACTTTACAAATATGTCATTTAATCCTCACAACAACCCTATTAGGAAGGTGTTATTAATGATTCTTATTTTAGAGTTGAGGAAACTGATGCCAACAGTGATAAAATGACTTTCCCAGAACCACACAGCTAATAAGCATCTGAGGCTAGATTTGAACTCATACCTTCCTGATTCCAGGCCCAGCACTCTATCTACTTCATTACCTGGCTGCCTCTTGGATCATCTAACTGTCTCACCTAGTGGAAGACAATATACAAAGCATACAAATAATGATATATACATTGTGAGTGGGAGGTAATCTGAAAAGGGAAATGCCTTTTACATAAAATGGGATCTGAACTGAGTGTTGAGAAAAGCCAAGGAAACCAAGAGGTGGAGAAGGGAAGAGAGAGCATTCCAACAGAGGGGATAGGCAGTAAAATGAAACAATTGGGAAATGGAGTATCATATAAAAGCAACAAGGAGGTCAGTGTTTTTGAAGAGTAGAGTGCATGAGGAGAGTAAAATGTAAAAACACTGGAAATATTGAAAACCTCCATGTCCTAATCTAAACAACTCTAAAAGCCAGAGGATTTTTTATTTGATCCTGGAGGTAATAAAGGAGGTAATTGGGGTGGGGTGGAGAAGGAAATGCAAACCACCCTAACACTTAGAAAATCCCAAATTAGATCACAGACTCAGACATTACTGAAATTATGGAAAAACTACAAAAACGGGGTTATGATAAGATTTGAGCTTTATTAAAATAACTTAGGCAAATGAGTGGAGAGAGAGGGCGGGGAGAGAGAGGAAGAAGAGGGGGAGGAAGAAGGGAAGAGAAAAGGAAGGACATAAGAAAGGAGGAAAAGAGGAAGGGAGGAGAAAAAAATAATGAGAACCAAGGTTTCAGTCATGGGATCACATGTTGGCCTCAGAGGGAGAAAGTCTTAAGTCTCTTACCTTCCATCATTGTTTCTCATTAGATTTTATCAGACAGGAAGGAGATATGCTAAAAGGAGTCTAATCAACAAAAGAGGCTGAGGCTCTGCTGGGTTACCTTTCAAATACAGTTCCACCTAGTATTTATATACCATATGCATATGTATATGTGTGTGTGTATGTATATGTATATAAATAATACATACACTTATGCACACACATGTACACATACAAATTATTAGATTTACTAAATCAATACCCTATCTAATGATATATAAATACTATTCTAAACAAAAGAAGGGGGAGCTGGGTAGTCCCATTCTTTTCTTAGATTCTTTTTTTCCAAGAAAGAATGACTATTTTAGGCTTAATAATCCAGTCTCAAGAGTCAGGAAAGCTTTGATTCAAATTCTGCTCCAAACACTTACAAGCTATGTGACCCTGAATAAATTGTTTAATATCTCTATGACTTAATTTACTCATGTGTAAAACATGGGGTTGAACTTGATGGGCTCTAGGGTCCCTTCCAGCTCAAAGTACTCAACATTATAATATCCATAGACAATATTCTTAATTTTTTAAGGAACCAGATACAACCTTAATGAACCTTGTCTAGTCACAGTGAGGTCAAAGCTAGATATTATAGACACACTTGACTTACTGTTTACCTACTTTGTAGTGTCCCTATATATGAAGCAAGTACTTCTGATTCAGTTCTCCACATGGAAGAGGGAGGGCAGCAAACTTCCAAGAAAGTCATAATGATTGCAATGAAATTTCTTTGAAGAGACTTTGGAGCATCATTAGATATTCTGTAGCTGTGTCTTATATGCTAACCAGGACATGAGGATGAACATTTTTGACTAGGTGGAACTGTATTTGAAAGGTGACCCAGCAGAGCCTCAGCCTCTTTTGTTGATGACTCCTTCTTTTAGTGTATCTCCTTCCTGGCTGATAAAATCTAATGAGAAACAATGATGGAAGGTAAGAGACTTAAGACTTTTTCCCTCTGAGGCTGACATGTGATCCCATGACTGAAACCTTGGCTCTCATTTTTTTCTTTTGTTTTAGGGTAAGGAATTTGAAGGCTACAAACTTTAGAGTTTAAGAGGTCAAAAGATTGATTCATTTGATCTGTCTAGGAGTTTAGGATTCTAAGAGTTGAGTCTATGTTGGGGCTTGGCAACAAGTTAGTATTAGTGCCCTGAGGAGTGGAGTAATCTTTGGAACCCAGCCTAGTTGTAGCGGAAAAAGTACTGATTCTGCATTGATGCAGAAGTTGGATGTGAACTTGATGGGATCAATGCTATGAAGAGTTAGGGTTATATTTAGGCCATTCTCCCCAGAGATCAAGGTGGCATAGTGTAGAATGTATCTTTAAATTGTTGGAGAAAAAAATGTTTATATTTCTGTCCTTTCTGTATCTGGGAAGTAAATGTCATTTTATGAAAATTAACTGATGTTAAGTGGCATGGGTATACCAGTCAGTGTTGGCTAAAAGTGAAGAAGGGAGGGGGGCATCTGGAAGGAGTACTTAGAAAAGAGAAATACCAACTCTTCAACATTACACCTAGAAACCTGAGGGAAAGTGTAATTAGTTTCTCTCTGGGAAAATGAGCCATAGAGAAACTTGCCATAATAATTTAGGTTGTTTTGAGAAAAGATGGTTTGGGGACATTGTTGTTCATGTTGGAGTTATCCTCATGATGAAATCTTAAAATCACCTTTCGTTTCCATGATCATACTTAGGTTTTGTGAAGGAGATCTTTGCCATCATTTATAAGTCACATATAGATTAAAAAATGTACAAAATATGGACTTCTTTCACCAGTTACCTAAAGCTTTTCATCTGCTAACTTCTACTGTCTTTAAAAATCATTTTTATTTCTCTAGACCTCTCCTGGAACAAACAAAAAGTACTTATAGGTCAATTGCAGAAAGAGAGAAGAGAAATACTCTCCATTCTTTCCCTTCAGTAACTGATGAAGTGACAGTATGACATTGAGCAGGGTACAGATTAGATTGGCCCCTAGAGGATAGAAAACACATTAGCCCTTTCTTTTAGCAACTTAAGTGGTTGGGTTTTGACAGGTTCAATGAATGAATATGCCTCAGGCTTTATGGGAACACATCTCTCTTTGAAGTGTTCTTTTCTTAAAGTAGTATTTATGCCAGGAGAAAAAATTCAACCTATCCCAAATGGACATCTCAAAAGGACAACTAGACCTCAAAGATTGAGTGTGAGAGCTGTATGTGATGGAATCAGCATTAAAAAAAGGAAAACACTTTTAGTGACTTAAAAAGAATAATAAGCATCTTAACATAAAATGGTGTATGAGATTTATGCATTGCCTTCTTTTAAAGGTTGCAGAGCACAATTGTTCATCCTAAATGATGTCTCTTAAAGGACATATTTTAAATAACCAATGTCTTAAAGTCAGTCTGTAAGGGTTTATTGGGTTTTCCACAGAATAGGAATAACAGCATAAAAGGCTATTGGGGAAGAGAAAACATATTAAAAGACAGATTAGGTCAATTCCCTTAAGATTATAATGGATAAAAAAATAGGTTAGAGGGCTTGAGTGAAATCATATAACACACACTAGTGTCAGAGTCAAATGGAGATTATGTCTCCTCTCAAGACAGCTAAGACCAAAGTAAAATGTTTTATCAGTGAGTAGCCATTAGCTCATTTGGTCCTCATAACAATACTGTGAGGTAGAGTTTAGTTATTACACATGCATCTTAAAGATGAAGATAATGAGGCTCATCAAGTTTAGATTATTTGCCCAAAGTAACATGACCAGTGTTGAAAGTAGTACCCAGATCTCTCTTAACTCAAAGTACATTGCTGTTTCTTTATACCACACTCTATGTATGAGAGAAAGCCCAGTACAGAAAGGAGCAAAGGAGTAGTAGGGAGTAAGAATTAGGAAAGTCATTCTTCCCTTTAAGAAATCATACTGCACAATGTCATTCTAAGGCTGATTCAGTTCAAGTCATAGCATCATAGACCTATACTCAAATAAGAAATAGATTTATGATCTCGTCAATGTGAGTATTCATTCCAATGATAGGGCAACCCACTCATGCATAACCATTCTGTGACTCTTGTCCATGCCCACCCATAGGTTTACCACAAGGAAACCACCCAATTTCCTGGGGTCCTTGCAAGGACAATTGCCATCAGTTCATTCTTGCCATATGACCAGCCCATTTTCCTTTCACTTTATTTCTTTGACAACATCATTTATAATAGAGGTGTCAAACAGGCATTGTTTTGTGTGCATGCAGCCCACAACACCCCCAATTGTTGCCAAATTAGTACAATCTAATTGGGAAATATTTCACAAAATGAATAAATATACAATAAACATAGATTTACTAATATGTGGTTTTCTAAATCAATATGTAGCCTACAGTGATTTTTGTGTCCAATTTAGTGGTCCTCATTTCTTTTTGAGTTTGACACCATCACTTTGAACTGATTTCTTTCATAATTTGATTTTGTAATGCATTTCAACCTATGTAAGTTTGGCACAAGAAAGGGGAAAACAAAAAACTATGTAATAATATATTCCTAAGGCAGAGTCAATTCAAGCCATTGAATATACGTTCATATTCAAAATGCTGAAGTGGATTTGTGATCTTACTGATGTTGGTATTCTCTCTAATGATGCAGGTTGCAATATCTGCCCATCCTATATGGCTTCTGGGTTTTGTTCATCTTAATTACTTCAGAGACTGTGATGTTAAATAGCTTGCTTCCATACAACAATACATGTAGAGTGGCATGAAAAAGATGTACCTTTTACAGGGGGCATTTGGGCCCATTAAAAAAAAAACCTTTACAATTTCCTCTGGACAATCCATCCAGCTCTTCTTTTCACTTTGGAGGCCTACTCACTGTCTAGCTTCAATGTCTTTGAAGATATCTATACTGATGAATGAGCTCTATTGCTTGTACATATAACTGTTCATCACAATTCAGTCAATTGGCATTCTTCACTCACTTGGTTTTCTTGGTATGTCTTTCCTTTCTTTTGCAGCCTGTTTTAGAGGGAAAAAAACATCCACATTCATTTACTGTATTTTATCTCCTTTTATTTCTCAGTTCTTTGTAATCTGGCTTCTGATCTCATAATTCATCTGAAAGTACTTGCTCCAATGTTATCAATGATCTCCTAATTGTTGTATCAAATGGTTGCTCCTCAGTTTTCACCCTCCTTGATATTTTGGCTATATTTGACCAATGTTGACAATGCTTTCATCCTGAATTTTGTCTTCTTTCTGGGATTTTGTGACACTAATCTCTCTTGGGTTTTTTTTCATACATGTCTGACTGTACCTTTTAAGCCCCTGTTTCTGGTTATCATTCATTTCATGCCACCAATGTGTGGTTGTTGCTCCAGGTTCTATCCTGGGCTGTCTTCTCTTATTTCCCTACCATCTCACTTGGTGATCTCATCAACTCCAAAGGATGTAGTTATCTCTGTGCACATCACTCCCAGATTTACATATCCTGCCCCAATCTATCCCCTGAGCTTTAGTCCCACATGATTTACTGACTATGGCACATTTCAAATTGAATGTCTCAGGTACACTTCAAACTCAACAAGCTCAAAACAGAATTCGTTATTGACTCCCTCTAACCACCATTCTTTTAAACTTTCCTATTTCTTTCAAAGACATCATCATCATACTTTGTCTCTCAGGTCCATAGCATCAATTCTTTACTTTTTTTTACCCCACATAGCAAATTAGTTGCCAGATTTTGCTGTTTGACCTCCACAATATCTCTCACATCTGACCCTTTCTCTAAATTCACACCAAGCTACCCCCTATGGTTCAGGCTCATATTATTACTTACCTAGTTTGTTTTAATAGCATCACAATTGGTTTCCCTAGCCTCAAATCTCTCCGTACTCCAGCTGCCCAAATGCCTTTCCTTAAGAATAGATCTAACCATGTCACTTTCCTCCTCAATAAGCCCTAGTGGCTATTTTCTGTAGGATAATATATAAACTACGTGGTGCCACTTTTATATCCCTTGATATCATTTTCTGAATCTATCTCTGAGATTCATTATATACATCACTTCCTTTCCTACACTCTGTGTTTTAAATCCGAGGCCTATCTCTTTGGTCCTTATTCATAGGCCCTAGTTACACTACATGCCTGAAATCCATACTCTCTTTACCTCTCTCTTTTGCAAAGAATTCTATTCTGCCTTTAAGACACAGCTCAAGATCTTTTATTAAATGTATTTTCACATTAGTCATGTTGTAAAGGAGGATTAAAATCCATGGGAGAGAAGAGCTCTTCTTCTCTAACCAGACTATGTATCACTAGACTACATGTACATACACACATATATACATCTCTTACTATCTGTCTAAATGTCTATCTATGTATCTATGTATCTATGTATCTATGTATCTATGTATGTATGTATGTATGTATGTATCTATCTATCTATCTATCTATCTATCTATCTATCTATCTATCTATCTATCTATCTGTCATCTATATCTTCCTGTTAGATTGTAAGCTTATTAAGAATAGATATTTTTTAATTGACTTGATTCAGTTCCAGATTCACTTGAGTTTCAGATTTTTCTCCCCTTCCTCCCCACCCCTACCTCCACCATGGTGGCATAGAATCATGTATAGGATCCATAAACTCTTTCATATTGTACAATAGTCTGGTTGTATAAGCTTTTTGTAGCCAATGGAGTGAACGATGGGAAAAGAGAAACAAAACCAAACATAGAAAAGAACGATAGCATGCATTGCTTCAGTCTCCATTTAAACTCTGGTCTTTCTAGATCTTTCTCTGAATGTAGACATCTCCTTCCATCCTGAGACTTGTCAAGTTGTCATTTAACTGTGTGTTGCTGATATGAGTCCAGTTTTTCAAGGTTGGTCGTCACCATATGATGTATCTGTGACTGTGTACAAATTTTTCCTGGTTCTGCTCTTCTCACTTAGCATCAATTCATATAAGCCTCTCCAGGTAATTATGAAGTCCACCTCCTTCCCATTTCTTATAGCACAATAATATTCTATTACATTCATATGCCATAACTTGTTCAGCCATTCCCCAATTGATGGGCACCCCCCCCACACACAAAAAAAAGAACAAGTATCAGGAAATGATATTGCAAAACCACAGCAACCAAAGTTATCTGTGATAGTGAAAACCACAATTTGCAACTCATTACCCCACAGATCACAGATTGTTATTTAACTGTAAATGAAAATTATACTTCCAAGTGCAAAATAAATTTTCATTTGTTTAACATAAATTGTTAATTGTGTAGACTCAACAAAAAATTATTTCGTTTTTTGTTTTTAAGGTAGTTTCTAATAGGTATTGTTTCATATTCTGTATTTGTATCACTGTGCCTAGTGCAGGGCTTGGCATAGTGTAGACAATTATTGAATCTTATTGTTATGGGAATATGAATATCTTCTCTGCCCCTAGGCCCTTTGATAGACTTAAGTGGTTCTGAGAACCTTCCCTGATTTGAAAGCATACTCTGCCCCCTTATAGGCTGAATGTGGTCACATGGAGCCTGTGGTGGGAGGCTTGTTCTTCAGGAATGCCCATGCCTTATTACTTTGTGATTGGGCAATTGGTCAAGAGGGCTGTTACATTCTCTGATTCAGGAGAAGGCTATATATACCTGATGTGAGGTTCTGCTTTGGGGATCACTTTGGAAAGAGTTGTATGATTTGGCTAGATGAGACTCTGGGAAGCTATTGAGGCCTCAGGCTTTGAAAAACCCAGACGTTGGTGCTTCCCTCTCTGGTGACTGACTAGGTATGGATGCAATGGTCAGACAGTTAGAAGCACATCTGCTGATCTGTTTCTTTGTCTGCTTGTAACTTCCATTTATATTCTGTTTGTACTCTCTGAAGTTCAGGGTGCTGACTTTTTCCCCTTAGCTGGGTAAATGATATGTGTTTGATTAATTAAAGTAACATTGTTAACCCATTTTGAGTTGCTTTCCTGTAGAACAGCAGATCTAGGAACCTGTGCTAGCAGCTTCCCTAGGTATGCTAGGGTGCTTACTAATACACTTATTGATTTATTTGTTGATTTCTGTGTATTTGGTTAGCTGGACTATAGAACTTAGCTAAGGGATTCTCTGGTATTCTGGGACTAGAAATAACTGACAAAAAAAATCATCTACAAATGATCATCTAGAAGACTTTGTCTATAGGAAGCTCCTTTTCTACTTGGTTCTCTTACATGGCAGTGGCAAATATTTTGTGTGTGTGTGAGCATAGATCTCCCTGTTTTCTGCTTTGCCTGATATTAGTAATCAGAAAGTTATACACATTCATTTCAGATTTCATGCCTTTCAAGCAATCTGATATAATTTTTATGTATGCATGTGAGTTACCTTCTTTTTGAAGAATATCTGTGAAGCTTGTGCTTTGTTTTATTAAATACTTTTATATAATCAATAAACAATAAGTAGAGTAGAAACATGTATCCTTTATATCTTTCAGTTAATTTTTTGATGGCAAAGATGTGGAAGCATGGACGTTCCTTTCTAATAACAAATTCTAGGATATTCTGACTTTATGTATATTATTTTCATTTAATACAAATAGGAAAGTAGGCATAAAGATAGTAGTTACTGATGCTCTATCAGTTTGCCCCTCCCTCATTTTCAGTAAAAATAAAGTCTGAATTTTTCCCTATGTCATTATGTTTTTCAAAAATTAACAAATTAATTAATTTGTAGTTTTCACCATTTACTTTCAGAAGACTTTGCATTCCAAATTTTCTCCCCATCCCTCCCCTCTGCCCACCCCAAGACAGCATGCAATCCAACACAGACTCTACATATACATTCTTATTAAATATATTTTCACATTATTCATGTTGTAAAGGAGAATTAAAATCAATGGGAGAAACCATGAGAAAGAAACAGAGAGAGAGCAAATAATATGCTTCAATCTGCGTTTAGAGTCCATAGCTTTGGGACTGTTTTGTTTGTTTTGCTTTGCATTGTTTTTTTATGGATGTGGATATCATTTTCCATCATGAGTCTTTTTGGAGTTGTCTTAGATCTTTGCATTGCTGAGCGGAGATAAGTCTATCAAAGTTAGTCAGTGTACAATGTTGCTATTACTGTGTAAAATGTTCTCCTGGTTCTGCTCATTTCACTCAGTATCAGTCTCCCAGGTTTTTCTGAAGCCTGCCTCTCCATCATTTCTTATGGAACAATAGCATCCCATTATATTTATTTACCATAACTTGTTCAGTCATTCCCAAATTTATGGACATTGCCTCAATTTGCAATTCTTGGCCACCTTAAAAAGCTGCTGTACATATTTTTGTACATGTGGGTCCTTTTCCCCATTTTAATAATCTATTTGGGCTATAGTATGTCTTATTATCTTTCCTGGCTTCAGATATCTTGCAAATGAATCTTTTAATGTCATTTTGATGGTATTATTTCTAGGGCAGATCTCTGCTGTGTGTTTTTGACCTAAACAAGTTACTTTTCCTCTCAGTTTTCCTTAGCATCTGTATTTGCATTTTGACTATGATATTAGAGACACTATGTGGTGTTCAGTGTATTTTATAGTCAAAAGATATGTTATAAAACATCTTTGTTAGATTTAGTACATTTTTGTCCCATTCATTGTCCTCCTCACAATTACTTCCTTAAATGTCCTTAGGATGACTTTACTTAGTTTTATTTCTTACTGAGTAAAATAAATATAAATAAAATTGGTTTTCTTCCACTGCTTCTCTCTCTTTTATGAATCAATATTTCTCATAGATTTATATCATACTTCTCAGGAAAAATATCAAATGAGACTAAATTCTAAGCTAGATGTGGCCTGTGATATTATAACTCTCCCGTCTGCAAATAAATTGTCTTTACTAATACATTTTTTGTTCCTTTGCCTTTTTCCACTTTTATTTTTTCTTCTGGACATATATGTATATATACACACACATATGTATACACCTTTATACATGTATACATACATATGTACACATACAGACATACACATATATACAAATATTTGCTCTAATAAGTTATTGGTCTCACTCTATGTACACACAAAGCTGGTTGACAAATTTCTCCATTATTAAGCAGTAATCTTTAATCTGTTAAAATATAATCTGCTTTATTGTGACGTTATACAGTGCTTTCCACATTTAGCACCTTTCCATTCTTTTTTCAAAGTATGAATGATATGAAAGATGTATCTTCTGTGTAAGCTACAAGTCTTTGGCTTCTTTCATTCCTTCTTCTCAATGCATTTATTCTGATGGATTTTTCACTGCCTTTATCTTTTCCAGTTTTTTTCATTGAATCTACTAAATATCAAGATACATCTAGATTTAGGTTGGAGGGTCTTATCAAGTTCTTCAGAACTTTGTCCTGTCTCTTCAAATATATTTTATTTTCATGATAGTCTCTTTTCAAACAATTTATCATGGATTTTAATAAAATGATCACTTCATCTTATGCATCAGTAGTACAAGTAGGAGTAGGAGTAATTAGGATTTATATAGTGATTTAAAGTTTACAAAACATCGTTTAAACTACTATCTCATTTGATCCTCAATCCTGGGGGGCGAGTACTATTAATGCCCCATTTTACAAATGAGGAAACAGAGACAAAGAAAAGTGACATATTGTCCATATATGCTTCATCTCCTTTTCTTGTTTTGCTTTATCTTATCTTTATGTTTTTCTTGATGACATCCCCTACATATGAAAAAAAATATACCTCCCATTCTCAATCTTTTGAAATTGCTCTATTCATTTTCCATTCATTTACAAAAGGTCAAATTCAGATGCTATCTCCATGAAAAATTCCCTGACCCTGCCTCTTCTCCAGTAAAAACTAATTCTCAAATTTCTCACTATCATCTCTAAATCTC
Organism: Pseudocheirus occidentalis; assembly: GCA_028646575.1. Lineage (NCBI taxonomy): Eukaryota > Metazoa > Chordata > Mammalia > Diprotodontia > Pseudocheiridae > Pseudocheirus > Pseudocheirus occidentalis. Next base: position 173,633,642 of record CM053595.1, read on the forward strand.
AAATTTAGCATTGCCACATTCTATCTCATATCATACTTTGTCATTTATCTTAACTCTAATTTTAGGCTGTAAATTCTTTGAGGACAGTGATGGTTTCCTTTCTCAATTTTACATATGTAATATCTAGCATATGGCTGGCATATAGTAGTAGAAGAATAGCAATTTTGTGTTGAGTTGAATTCAGAAATTCCCTTATCTCAATCGCTATAAGTAGGGTTCTGGAAATCATAAAGGGACACCATACTCACATATCTAAACTTTCCAGAGAACTTTGCACCTGTGAATCATGTGCAGGTTTAATTTCTTCCATTCAAACATTTCTTTAGACCTTTCATCACATGCAAAATATTCAATATTCTTTAACCAACAGACCATACATTTTTTGACAAAAGGCAGATCCTAAAAATGCTAAATATGATTATTTCCAGAACAATGAAATCTAGTTCCACAGACACACAAGGCAGGATCATCACACTCCCTCATCTATTCACAAGAAAAAGTTCTGATTCTGCTTTACTTCTAATTCTCTGTCCATATGAGCCTTATGCTCAGAAAAAGTAAAGTACTGTTGAATTGCTGTCCAGCATCCTATAAATGGCTTTTACTGAGGAGAATAAGCATTGCTAGCCGTAACTACCAATAATTACTTTGAAGTCCTGTTCCCCACATTCCTCATCCATATCTTTTTAAGAGTTAAATAACCAAACTTCTAGAATCCTAGAGTGAGAAGGGAAATTAGAGTTCATCAGCTCTTCATTCTTGAGATTATCGATCCCCACTGCAGTATCTCTCAGTAGTTCCTCCAGTTAATTTTAGAATACTACCTGCTCACAACTTCAGGAAATATCCATTACATAGAGAAATTTGGTTGCATTTCACAATAGGTGGAAGAAGGATAAAATATAGAAAGCTAGAATTCAGAAGAAGAGATAGACTTAAAACAATAATCAAAACAAAATTGAGGAGCGTGTGGGGTTTCTTTTTTGGTCACCTTTATTATTTATTTTACTGAGTAGAGTTTATTTTGCTGAGCACAGTTTCATTTTACAAAATATACCTCAATGGACAGTTTTAATGATAAGCTACTTAGATAAAATATAGCTCTTCCTACAGGACTTTTCTGATCCTTCCAATACTTAGCCTTCTTTACCTCATGAAACTATTTGGTTTTACTTTGTATTTATTTACATGGACACAGGTAATCTACCTCTAGTAGAATGTAAAGTCTTTGAGGGGAAATTTTATTTCAATCTTGTTTTTGTATCTCTAATAACTAGCATATTGCCTTCTACATGCTAGGTTTTTGAAAAATGTTTTTTGTCTTGAATTGAAATGGACCTCTTTGTAAGTTCTATACATTCCATTCTCTCCTTTGGAATCAAGCACAATAAATCAAACTTTCTAACGTAATAGAGAATTATGCAAAATATTATACTCTCTCTGCAGAGGAAATATCTTCCTGCCATGAGAGGAAGAGGAAAGAGGTGGATGTTTCTTCCCCCTTCTTTCTCAATTCTTCACCTATTTTATCTTCAAGGTTCAGACTCATGAGTTCTTTTTTTTAATTTAGTTTTTATTTGTTTTCTTGTTTACATTATTCATTTTCATTACATTTTTGATTTACACATTTTCTCCCCGTCTTGCCCTTGCCCCAGCCCTAAAACAGCAATACCACTGTAAAGCCCCTCCCCTGCTCTGCTCTCTTACTTTCTGG